>RJJA01000166.1:345-101577 GCA_003724045.1 Lepidurus arcticus
CTAGCCGTCTTTTCGTCTATCAGTCAAGTCCGTTTTCTGTTGTATATCAAATAGTTTTGGGGCTTACCGGATGCCATAGACATAGAGTCGACTCTCATTGATATCTGTTACACGCGTTGCATGGTACAGTTTCTCAGTTTCTTCTCACTTAGTTCTTATGATAGGTACAGTTTGGAGTATTTTTTAAATAAATCAAGTATTCGATTACAGAGGTTCTCTTTAATTTTTCGTAAAAGCTTCCTCTGTGTTTACCTCGTATTTAAAAAATTTTGATATCCGAGATAAACACAAAATCGTTATAATTTAGGTCGTCCAATCATGTAAGCGGAAAGGAATGGCAGCTATCCGAGCCTTTTCCAACTATTTGGATATTTTTATCCATTCTTTGCACCTAACTCATGCAAAACTATTCTTTCTAGGGTATTAGTCTAGATTTTAGTAACGCCTATTTTCAACTCTTGCAGTAGAGGTCGAAACATCACTGTTATCATCAAAGCGTCATTCTAGACTTTAGTAACGCCTATTTTCAACTCTTGCAGTAGAGGTCGAAACATCACTGTTATCATCAAAGCGTCATTCTAGACTTTAGTAACGCCTATTTTCACCACTTGGAGGTCAAAGCACCGAAAGGAATCGTTAATGCGAATCGAAGTTGTTTGTTTATATTACAGCAGTCGAGACAAGATAGCCAAGGAAGAAAGTACCTTACGACAAATTACCTGTTCCAAGATTAGCACTCTACGACACAAAAGTAACCTCATCAGTTACCCAAAGATATCAATTAGAGCTGCCGTAACCCTTACTCAACCAACACAATGCTCATATGGACTACCACGGGCCATACGGTGAAGAAAAGAGGATCAAGCATGTGGCTAAAACCGTTAAAACCAGAAATAAGGCCAGCAAGCTTCGATCACAAACCAACGCTACTTGCTTCCATTCCAATTCCAAAGCTTCTCGACGATCCTGGGCTTCCAAACGAGCCTCATTATAGTCCAACCAGGACGATACTCGGGACAAGACTCTTCCGACCGACGCCTCATAACTGGAATCACCTTATTAAACACGAAAAATAAAATCGTTGAATTTCTAAAATTTTCTCTCCTTATTTTCCAAGTACCCATATCAGGTTTATTCCTCCTGGGGAAGAATCGAGGAGACGGTGGCTGTCTTTCACCTTCACATTGTGTGTAGAAAAATTTCTCAGAGCAGTGCGGATCCAAGTAAACTCCAGCTTGAGGTTCCAAATCCTAAGAAAACACCCACAAAAAATCAATGAAGAGAAAGATAGAGCAAGGGCAAATAAACTAAGGACATTGGAAACCTCATGTTCCATGTATTGAGAGATCGTAAGAGAGTTTATCGAGTAAACAGATTCGTAAAAGCAAGCTGGTTTTAGTACCTGTAATTTCTGGCGTAATCGCTGTCCAGTACATTTGACACAACCGATCGCGTGTACTGGCGGCTGAGCCCAGTTGTCGGCTGAATCATCGTTTCTTCGCTCGTGGTGTTGTTCCAAGGCGCCTGAGGTCGATGATGACGCCACTTTGCCATGGAAATGAACCCGGACTATCCGCGCCAACGGACCCAGAACGATCTTCCGGATCAAATAAGGTACCGGCACTCCTCTTAGCCCTCGATGATGTAAATTCAACGTCACCACCGACATCCCCGAGGCGAATGACACCAAACAGATGCTGACCCCATAGTATAAACCTTTCAAGATGTCAAGACAACAAACAGTTTAAGAAACCATGAAAATCCACAAATTCCAAAATATTCTAAATTTTACTTATCAAAGGAGTTTTCTCGGTAGGCGGCAAACTTTCTCTGATGGTCATCAGAAAGACAGTCATAGAGAGCAACGAAGATATGCCTAACGTCACTTTCTCTCCGGATTCTGGTGGCACGTAAAACACCAAAAGTGCTAAACCAAGTAAAAATAGTTCGAAATTAGTGACACAAATTCGCTATTTCTTTTCAATTCGCGGTTCACCGTACCGAGACAACGGAATCGGGATAAATAGACAGATAAAGATTTGAGCCGTGTTCGTTACGACCAAAGTTTAAGCCGACTTAAAAGTCTACCCAAGACTTTGTGCTTATAAGCGTTCGTGAAAGGTAGACTTTGCGAAACTTTGGGCTTATGAGCGTTTTCTTTAGCTGGTCGACTTAAACTTTGGAAGTCGACTGTTAGTTTTGGTCCAAAGTCAGGCAAGTCTATAGCGTGTACTCTTGTGTCTGGACTAAAACGTAACCCCGCCTCTTGTTTATATATCCCTTTTGTTGATATCGAACAATTAATATATTCCTTTTGTTTATTTTCTACAAGCACCGCCTCATGGGTGGAGCAATTGTAAACTTTTGCTTATAAACGTTCGTTTTGACGCAAGACTTTCCAAGTCGACTTCGGTAAACTTTCAAAGTTTAGGCTAAAACGAACGCCCGTAGGCAAAAGTCAAAAGGAAGTCTGGTAAGTCTAAGTTTAAGTCGACGATGCAAACCGAACACGGCTATAGAACAGTCATGGTGGAGTAAGTAGTAGATGATGAGTAATTACCGATAGAATTGATGAGGATGCAGGGCAAAATGAGGTTAAAGACGTAAAACAAGGGTCGCCGTCTCAATCTGAGGACATAAGTAATATCCGGGTAGGTTTCCCCGGGACAGCACGAGTAGAATTTCTCATTGCGTTTCGCTTGGAACGCGATTAAATCAAATTCTCCATTGGCTTGGTAATTGGAAGTATCGCCAATAGTTGTCTCTGCCATAAGGTCTAATTGGAAGCCGTTATAGGTCCAGGACGCCCATTTCATGGGACATTCTTGCACATCAAACGGGAAATGTTCCGTGTTAATGTCACAGGAGGATCGAAAAATGCCATGTGATAACCACACTACTTCCCCTGTCGAATCCACTATAACGTTTGTGTTGATCATCGACGAGCTATACTGAGCATCCGCACTATCCAGGATTCCCCCCCAAGTTGTAAATAAAAGAAAAAAAAATCCATAAAGAAAGACTCTTGAATTTTAAATTTCCCGCTCTTTTGACAAGCGTTACTTGTTGTAGAGTATCACATCCGGCCGCCATACTCGCTGGTACGGAATGCGAATCACTCGGATACCTCCAAAATCAGAAGCATTCCATTGCAAATGAGCATCTTGCCACTTTTGGGTGAGCCAGCAATTGGTCGTGAGGATCTGATTTCTCTCATCCTAATAAAAACGCGAGCAGACAATAATAAAAAAACTATGTTTTTTCTCCCTTGGGAAAAAAAACAATCCACATTTTGTTATATTTTTTTAGACCCATTCGGGTGACTTACCACGTCCACTATGAGGTGAAGAGACATCCCGAAAGTGACTTTGAGCGGCTGGGACGCATTCAGAGCAGGCCTGGCACCCACATCATAAGAGTTTAGCAAATAACTCAGCAATCTCTGTTCGTCGCCTCTGGCTCTGGCGACAAAGATCCATAAACCTAGTAAAGGGGGTGGAAAGGTGAGGTTAAGAAGGCGCGAAACAAAGGGAAATAACATAAAGAGTTCTTGGCTCGAAAGCGCCCTCTCTTTACTTCGAAGAAAACTAAGGAACCATAACAAAATCAAGAATTAGGTAAATAGAGACCTAATAAGGAGAATTTCTATTCTCAGTCACGCCTTCCTTGCTGCCTTAACTTAATTCCGGTGACATTTCTGTCTCATCCGTGGGATTCTAGCCAAAATTCCACCCCTCAATCCCAATCCCACTTCCTAAAAGACGTAAAAAAAAGATGCACACCAACACGCCCTAGGCTGACGCTCCGCCTTCTTGCTTTCCCCTGCAGGACTAAACAGTAATACATCAATAAATAGTCGGGACGGGAAATAACTTACGAGAAATAGCCGAACAACAAACAGAACGAGAGAAAATAGAATTATGAAGGGCCCAACAAAACAACAAGAAGAGAAAGATGATTTATCCTGAGACAAGCAGATCCGCCCCCCTCACGGAATTACTGCTTGACTGATGAGTGCACAGAGCAGAATGGACATTAGGAAAACGCCAACGAAGCAAATTTTCTTCTCTTCTAGAGATACAACTACTAAATACACTTGTGACTCCACTCCTTAACCCCAAGAAATGACCATACCCTTTGCTACATGCTAAAGAGAAACTGTTGGGAATAAATAAAATAAATAAAATCTCCAACATGAAAAAGGGAGGTGGAGTAACTCATTAGCCCGCCTTTTCCGGTTGTTAACTTTGACTCAAGTTAATTCAATGAAGGGGCAACTCGTTAACAACTTTCTACCCCCCCCCCTTATTTTTAGAGAGAAAAGGGGCGTAACTCTACCGTAAAAGCCAATAAGAAATACTGGGAAAAAAATGGGCGTGTTAGATTACGGTAAACGCCGTTTCACCCAATCACAAACCATAACGAGTGTGTTACGTTAATCGACCCTTTTAAAGGGTTGCAGGAAATTGGAAAAGCGGCCAAAGAAAGCTTACTTTTCCCTTGTATACCCTCAATGACCCACCCCGGGGCACCCACTACAACCACTGGCAAAAGGGGAAGGGAAAAGTGGCGGAAATTTGGGTTACAGTCTACCAGCCACATTGGCTCCTCCATTTTCCCGCCATTTTTGCGTCTCTCAATGAAAACTGCTTGGAAATGCAGTCAGATGGGGCCATCCAGGCGCGAAGATGTCATCGGATGGAGATGGAATCAGGTATTGTTAGAACCGGAAAGAGGCTAACCCCCCCCCAAAAGGGAAAAGTAGGAGATGAACCAAACACGATAAGCTGGACGATCAACGTCATATCTTTTAACCTCTCACTCCCCCTGCACCCTCCAAAAAAAGCATATTGCGAGAGCGAATTGCTACTAAGCTTAAAGCGGCGGAGAAGCCAGTGGAGCGTAAAAAACGGAGTAAAAAATAAACGTAAAAAAACAGTAATATATTTCTGTCAACAGAAATATAGTAATATATTCTTGCACTTCACATATGAAAAGGATACAGCTTGTTCGCAATATGGAATTAGTTAAGAATTTTTTAAGCTTCAGAAATATAAGAGTGTAACTATATTTCTGCGTCACTGCAGAATGGGTTGGATATAACTTACAACTTAGCAAGTCTTATATAACTTCTCAGATCGGCGGTATATAGATTAATATATTTAAATGTTTACGCAGCTAGAAATTTTTTCTGTGTTTCAGAAATACAGAGATATATTTCTGCCTTGGCTTGGCGAAGGCTAAATTAAAAACGGGATAACTGTGGGAAGGGGTGGTGTGTTGTAGGATTAGTCCAAGCTTCGTGATTGCGGTTTTGGTGTCCGCAATGGGAGAAATGGCAGCGCAGACTTTTGGTTATTACTGCAGCAATGTATATAGGGCCTGTCAAAAATTCCTTTCCTATTCCCTTGTCGTTTTGTTCTTGTCGAGCTTCCAAGAAAGTTAGAAAAGGACCCAACTTGCAAAGAAAATAAAGACAACTTCGAGATCCCCCTACGCGAAAACGTATTCAATTGTCCGGGAAAAGTGCTGCCAAAGAAATGAACGTCCCATAACTTTCCAACTGGATGAAAACTTACGCTCCCGTAAATTTGCGTCACATTTGTGTCGAAATCGAAAGGAATATAAAAAGCCCCCAAAAAACGGAGAAATTGCGGCTATCAACTGGTAATCTGCATGCATTAAACCTCCGAATATGCCGACAGTCGACAGCAATGTTAGCAAGAATTCATACCGGTAATGATTTTCAGCTTAAAAAAAACATAACAGAAAAAAATCTTCCGGTAAGAACCAAGATCGTAAAAGGATCACGGAATAAAAAAAAGGCTCACGAAACTCACAAAGCAAAACTGTTAGCTCGGCAGGGAGCCGACAGTAACTTGAAGGAAATTTCCCCCCACATAGCAATTTCGACGCGTGGAAAACTACCCCAAAAGATTTCTGCCTATTTCTCTCATTTCCTTAAAAAAAAAAAAAAAGGAACGACGTTCAAAAAGGAAAAACTGTACAAGTTCTCTAACAAGCACGGGAAGTTGAGGCTATAAATCGATGATAACGTGCCGATTAGCTGGTCCCCGACTCGCAGTTATTTTCTCCCTTTCAACTTTGATGTCAAAAGTATACGTGTTTGTTAACAACTCAAAACATTAAGAGTAGGAGAAAAGGCAAGTCATAAAAGCGCCAAAGTGCTCAGAACCTATTTTAGGATCCTGAATGAAGCTCCTAAAATGGTGCCAAATTGCCAAAACTTTGGCAAGGGTAAGAAACCCTTTTTGGTTTGAATTTTTATTTTTTCCACAAAAAAAAAATACGTAAAAAAAAGCGCTTACCCATAAAAATCCGGAAGTAGGCGCCCATGGCTTGAAAGTCACTCAGGTATTGCTAAAGTTAGCAATGCTAGAATAATGTAAAAATGAAATCTATTGCTGTTCAAAATCCAATTCGATGGATTTAAGAGGTTCTAAGTTCCAAGAATTTGGGAATAACAGAATTTCTAATAGTTAGAAACACCAAAAGTAAGGCTTTTCAATTTGCGTGAGATTCAAAGTAAAGAGTTAAAAGCCGATTGAAAGAAACGATATTTCTGCAGTGATTTTCGGTCCAGCTGAAGCTGAAGACTGTTCTGCAAAACTTGGGACTCGTCCTTGTCCATACCAAAACGCTAATAGTTAAGCCATGCGCAGCAATTGTGGAACTGGTATTCGGAGCGGGGAAGAGAAAAATCTGAGAAAAAAAGAAAAGAAATGGAATGGAAAAATAAAAATCGACTATCTTCGCGCCCTGAACTCGGCGCCATTCATTACTGTTAGTTGTTTGCTAATGGATGAGAAGAAAAGATGATAAAACAGAGGAAGTTGGTCCAGTTTTTGCTGGCAGTCAAGTTTCTGTCAGAACTAGAAATCAATTAGTAACGGAAAGCTTCACCTTGCAGCAATAAGATCGAGTCCGGTCTTTTCAGTCATCTTCAGCTTCTGCATCATTATTCAAGCAGAAAGGGCGACAAAATACCCAAACACATACAACATATCCCCCTTAACGCTTTATCCCTTATGGGCGCCAAGAAGGGTACCAAGAAGGGCACCAAGGAGACACTGGGGGCCCTAAGGGAATACAAACCAATCTGAGATATGTTGAGTTAAAGACTATTGCTTCCACCGAAACAAAAAATTAATCCCCATTTCCTTAACTAAAGGACACTACGGGTGAACGCGGTGATTTATGAAGTGCTGGAACTATAGCTGCCCATCTTTCATTTCTTCGCCATGGTCGCTAAAGGAAACCATCTGTTAATAGCGATAGAGCAGATTTTATGTGCAGAAATCCGAAGAAATGTTCCGTATTTCCATACAGATTTCTTTCTAAGCTCAAGTTTCTTTTCTGGGTCTCGTATAGGAGGGTTAAAGGGAGACAGAGTGAGGTTCCCGGAGCGGTAAAGTGGGTAAAGCGGGTAAAGTGAACAAGGGTCAGCCAAAGACTAGTGAAATGGAAATTGCTGGCAGCAAGTCATAGGCAGATATGCGCACTGTAAAAGTGCCTGTAAGAGCCAACAATGGTCGTCGAGAGAGTGCTGGGCATTCTCCCATATGTTGTAAAAACTGGCAAGGGTTTGTAGATAAACAGAATTGCTTCCATCTTGTTAACTCCCACCCACCAACAGAGGGTTAAATCCAGTCACAGCTAAACAGCTTTTTCCGCTAAAACAAAACAAATCGTAAACCTTCCAGCGAAACCGAAATAAAAAGGGCTGGACACTTGTCGTTTGGATAGTTTTTAATACTTCTACAACGTTTAGTATCAAATTCGCTTTCAATATTGTTAAGCGCTTCAATTAAATTCCCATTCATTGGAAATTTAATTAATAAATGACTAATTTCGAACTCTCGGTAATGTACTACTAAATTCTTAAATGGGCCTTTGGCCTGTAGCTTAAAAAATAAATCAAATACAAATATTAAAGAAAGAAAAATTAAAATTTGTCGCCATTTTGTATGTATCTTCTCTTGTCTTCCACTAGCCCGGGCATATCAAGCAAAAAAAGATAAACCTTTGCTAAAACACACATACAAATTGTTATCAATTCCTTATTTTTCTTTTCGGTTGCTGGGCCGACAAATAAAAATAAAAAATCCCAAATCTTGGAATTCACTCGTACCAAAAAACAAACAAAAAAAAACACAGACGCTAAAAAGTTATCTTTTCCGCAAAACTTTCAATATCTCCTCCCCCATCCCCCCTCTCACGAAACTCGCAGCACAAAAATTCGGTGCTCCACACTTACATTTTTTGGACATACACAACAAGTTCAATCATCTGGAGTTTTACACCCACCCAAACGTCACACATACACATACTAATAACAACCATCAGGCATGCAGACCCCCAAAGCAAAGTTTTTTGGTAGTCCCCTTGGAAACGACAAAATGAAAGGAAAAGTTTTTGACCATTTCCCCCATCTTTTAATGCCAACGAAATTTTTTTTTAAAAACGATAGTTTTTTCCCGTCCCATAAACAGTAGGGAAGGGGGCGGGGCAGAGGGTTGTTTTTGTTTTACACAACATATTTTGGCCTCCAAAAAACTTTTCCAATGAATTTGTTACACTATTTCCCAACAAGTGTATGAGAAAAGGAGAAAGAATGGAAAAAAACAAGATGGTCGCCCAAGGAACACGTGTTTCCCCGTTGACGGGCGGGCTGAATGGAGGAAAAGCTTCGTCCGCCGAACACTAGGTGGCAATTACGGCGTTAAATAAATTTCTGACCAAAATAAACTCAACAGTAATTCAGGGGAGGGATTTTACATACATAAAAAGGAAATAAAATTCCCTCCGCCTTCTAATTGTTTTTGGAAAAATTTACAAGACTCGATGCTGCGGGGGAGTGGGGGAGGGAGGGGCTTGTCGTTAAAAAAAGCTAAAATGTTAATTAATTAGCTTAACAAATTCCTCCTGGCTCTAAAAAATCACACGATCTACACCGACTAAATTATTGAAAGGATCCATCGCCCTTCCCCCTTTTTTTTGTCAAAAAACGGCTACCACGGGCAAATTATTAAATCATCGATTATTTTTCTTTTTTTTTTTTGCTGTTTTTTACACGTCGTGGTTTTAAAAAAGATTAGGGAGAGGGGCAACGGGTGGGGATAAGGGAGAGGGGGTAGTGTTAAATTGTGTTTTTTTTCTTCAAAGATGAGCACGATTTTCCGTAAAAGACAGCAGCAAAAGGGATGAGGGCGTGGCCATTCCCCCGAAAAGTTTTTTCCCCTTACAATTTTCGGAAGCGATGAAAATGGGCAGGGTCAGAACGAGTCGAACAACAGGGAGACTAGAGTCCAAAAAACGCCTTGCTTCTTTTCTGTTTCGTTTTGTAACTCTTGCACTTTTTTTTTCGCCGTCACTTTTTTTCATTTCCAAATTCCCAAAGAAACGTCCGTCACTGGCTTTTTCCGTAACCCCCAATCAAAAATATCCGCCCATCTTTTCCCCAGGTAAAAGTGGATTTTTGACCCAAAGCATGGGGGAGGAAATGAAAATTAAAGAAGATGACTTGGGCGTTTTTTTCTTGTTATCTTCTTTTTCTTCCGGAAAAGGAGGTTCAGAGGGCATGGTCAGAGTAGAGCCCTCCCCCCCCCACAACTTTGGGTCAACTTGCGTTTCAGAAAAACGAACGTTTTTCTTCATGGCCCCATTTGGCTCCTCCTCTCTCAACACCCCCAAATGGGTGACTGCGACCAGAAGGGTAACATTTTTTTCCGCAGCGCAAATATTAGAATGAAACTAAAATCAAAAACTGAGTGGGCGGGGTTTGTGACTGGTCCTTGGTAAATATGCTTCTTCGTCGTCGTCGTCTCCTTCTTCTTTCCCCCCTCACCGCCTGCTGAATCAAAAGGGGGGCATGTCGGAGGGGGAGAACTCGGGATTTTTTAAAACTTTATTTTTTGGCTCTGATATTGGAAGAGCGCGTTGTTCTACACCAAGTTGTACTCTTTCAGGTTCAGCTGCAGGATGGTGTCTTTGACCGCGGCAAAAACGAATCGAATGTTTTCCGTATCTGTAATACACAACAGATATATAATAAGAATGAACTTTAAAATGTACCACATTAAATTCAAGTCGAAAGACTATATAGAAAACTACAAATCTACCAGAATACGAAATCAAATTAAGGGAAATTTCGTATTCAATGAAACGACCTTTTGTGTACGGAAAATCAAATGTCAACCTAAATAGAAAATCATAAATAGAAATAAATAATAATAAGCCAAACTAAACTTGTTACAATCAGAGAATTAAGGTTGATCTAATTACTTTTGGCGCCTAAACTACCATTTACCTTTTCTCTTGGGCTTGAAGGAACTTGATGCAGTTTATATTTGATAAGAACTTGCCAAAAACATTAAAAAATGAGTTTCGTAACCATTTAGGGAACAGCATTCATCCCAATCACCCAATTATCCTTTCTTTTTTAAGCTAAATTATATTCTTTCAAGGCAGACTGCATGATAGTGTCCTTGACGGCACAAAACACAAGCTTGATATTCTCGGTATCTGTTTTGTGTAGTTTTTTTTTAAATTTTTTCAAATGCCATTACATGCGATCCCACGTGCCACATGAAAGACGATAAGGATTGAAAGAAAAGACACAAAAAAAACACGTATTAGTCAAATATGGTCACATGATACTGACCTGTAGCACAGGTGAAGTGGGAATAGATGATTTTCTCGCTATCGGGGTTCAATTCCACAAACATACGGAGGATAAATTCCCGGGCTGCAATCCCATCTCGTTGGGGGCCTACATATTTACGCCACAATACAAAAACCCAAATCGTAAGAAGCATATCACTAGCTCTACTTCCTCCATCAATAATACATCAGTTAATTAGCTAACTAATGGACGCCTAAGAATACAAAATAGATGACACGTTTTGCTTAGTCTGGCAAACCAAGATACAATAAGTCTAGCTAAGTTTTTATGGATATTTGCCCTTCAAATCTACGCAGAGTAAGTGAAATTCATGAAAACCTGTCGCGCAGGTCATGTGCGCATAACACATGCGCTCAGGGTCAGGATTCTGGGCCAAATACATCTTTAAGACGAACTCTCTGGCAGCTACTTGATCTTGTTTAGGTCCTATTTCATATTTCATTTCAAAATCAGTATGCCCACTACAAGATTTTTCAATTTTTTTGTAATTTCTAAATGGCTTGTAGACTTAAGCCTGTTATCGTCGTTTAGTACTTCATAAAAAGGTAGGGGGAGTCTTTTTAAGAATTCTAAACCCTGATAAGTCTCGAGAAGTAGCTTTTCCTGCCAGATTATCAACCAGTGAAGTGAAAAATTATCGTACCAAGGGAAAGTAACCCAACAAATGAAAATTATCCTAAACTCGATAATATTTTCGATGTTTTTTTTTTCAAGAATTCGAAGCTCTGGTAAGTCTCGAGCAGTAATTTTTTCCTTCCAAATTATCAACCAAAGAAAAGAAAAATTACTAAAGTGAATGAACTCAACCACCGAAAAGGAACCCCAATTCGATTACAAAACTAGCGGGAAATTGATCTATCTTTGCTCTCAAAGCTATCAATCTTTAATTTTCCTGAAAATCTTCGACTTAATAAAATGTCAATAAATAATGTAAAAATATTTAGGTTAATAAAGGATGTTACCGTCATATTCCGGGAAATAATCGACGAGATGTGAGTAGAAAATTTTCTCTTCCAGCAAATCTTTCTTGTTTAAGAAGAGAATGACTGACGAATGCTGAAACCAAGGGTACGTGATGATAGTGCGGAATAATGCCTTAGATTCCTCCATGCGATTCTAAAAAACACAAATGAATATCATTACTCCCATTGTCCTTTCTAAGTAAATAAATAAATAAATAAAAATATCAAGTATTGCAACTCATACCTCGTTGTCTGACTCGAATAGAATCTGGTCATATTCGGACAACGCCACCAAGAAAATGATGGATGTCACGTTTTCAAAACAATGGATCCATTTCCGCCGTTCAGAACGCTGACCGCCGACATCAACCATCCTACCAGGGTAAAAAAAAATCAGATTAATTTATGCATATCAATCTTCTTATTTAATCCCGAGCCTCAACATTTTATACGCTTCACTGTCTTTGAAATATTCTACTTAGAAAAGCAATTTTACGCCTACAGCTTACCAATAGTATTTTCTTCAATAAAGAAATACGTTGAGTCTACTCGATTTTAAACTCTATACATTGAAGCTTAATGTAGAGATCCTAGCCTTTAAATTAAGCGAGAGCGATTTGATTCAGTACGAAATCTAACTACGCGTTACAAAGTCCACGAATTTCATTGTGAGGTACCGAAAAATGATCGAATCCAAATCGAATGGATACTCGATAATACCCGTGGTGGGTACTCGGGCTCTCAGAATATCTTGCTCTGTCGGCAGAAAGTCCTCCGCCGCGATTCGACCCAAATCAGTTATATAACTATACTTAGCCAAGAAATTTAAACATATTTTTAGTTACCTAAATCCATTTGAAAACTTTCTAAATTCACTCAATCTTGTCCTGCAGAGTTCAGCATTACTAAACTACTACTCGAAAACCGAAACTAAGTAGAATGAAAAACCGACGCTTGCACAGTTTACCCGCCACTTTCTAAACAGTGACCTAGGAACCTGCATATAGTAGAGGGTTTCGTTAGTTAATCGCGGTTCATAGCATCCAAGCCAGTCATGAGGTGTTGACAAAAACTAAAGTAACAGTTTCTTTTTGATAAACTTATGATCAGAATAAGACAAACAGAATAAATCAAACACTAACCCTCCGTTATATGCATTGTCAAGAGTCACGAGCGAAAACTTGTGCATTATGAATGGCATTAATACTGTAGATTCCTGGGTTAGTATTTAGAAGGTATGGGGCAAATTGTACAAGCGTCCAAAAACCTATGCCTAACTATGCCCGCAAACAAAATTACAAATACATACAGACTAATATTAGTAGTCCGAGTTGACCGAGTAGGTTTCAAGAAGCTTTTTTAAAACAAATATCTGAAACATAAATGAAACGAAATGAAGCATATCCCACGGTCTCACCTGAATCGAATTTCTTGCAAGTCAAACGGATACTCTATGATCCCGGTCGTAGGGACGCGAACTCGAAGAATGTCTTGTTGTGTGGGCAGGTATTCAGGGTTCGAAATACGGGTCAGCTGCTCCAGGTAACTACGCGAAGGTAAATACGAACGCAAAAATAAATTGGCGGGAAATTCAAAAGTACGCACAAACTACCCCCCCACATATTAAAAAAAAAAACTCAGATCACGGCATAAACGCACGCATCATAACTATTCCATTCTAAATGATTCAACCCAATAAATCTGAAACAAAAAGTTATGTGAAGTAAAATGAAGTTTACTATTTGGCAGAATCGGTGAGCTGGTATTCGCGCCTCCGGTCATAGCATTCCTGTATCCCGGCATCGGCCCACAAGTCCCGTATGGATTCCACAAAGGGCGGGTCGAAGGTGGTAACCGTTTCGTAGTCCACCGCGCGGACCATTTCAGCTTTCTCGATGTTGCCCGAGTCTCCATAGGTAATGTGCAGCATGTCCATCGCCCGAATCATACTCTGCATGGCCATAAAAATATTCTGATAAACCAGTTTGATGAAACCTCGCTTGTCTTCATCCGAATAACCCGCGCCGTGGATAATGCGCATCTGTTTGATAAAAGTCGACTTGCCAGACTCTCCAGTCCCTAGAAGAAACAAACAGAAAAATTTATAATAAATTCAATCACCCTCTAATAAAATATTTTCAAAAATAAACTAAAAGTACACTAGAATTCAAGTTTCTCCTCTACTTCCTAACAAAAATGTAAAATTCAGCGCAAGAGGATCCGGGAGAAAGCCCGTTTTTTCTAAAAAAAAAAAAAAAGAGCAAGAAAAGATTAATACAAATTACAAATACCCTGAAGCAAGATCACGACCTCCATTTTGGGTCGTTTCGGTCGAAAGCGGAGAGTTCCAGGACCAAAAGCCCCGCCCACTGGTTCGTCACCTTCTCTTGGTGCACAACAACATAACCATGGACACCACGTCTCATTTTCCTTGCTTTTGCCTCTTCCCGAAGCGGCCACGCCCTCTGAACTCGTCGTCGACACTACACTAGACCCCTCGCCTGGCGGCAACATATAAACGGGCGTGGCCTGTCCTCCCAACAAACAAAATATCCTTCACTAAATTCTCCCTCGCTTAATTCTCTTGTCACACGCTTTTTCTCCCCTACAACTAGTTTTTGGGCACCACGTAAACGTCCGTCCGATTCCCCCAGTCAGCAAACCACAAATGATTCAATCAACTCAATTTATTTTTCCTCCACAAAAAAAACCCTAAAATTCGAGGGCAAAATCTTTTTCTGCGACACCAAAATGACGACTACATGGTCGTTTCCTCAGTCGCAAATATGTTCTTGAAGCATCCACCAGGACGATGTTGGGCGTGGAGTACTATACCACACAGGCCAAACGGGACTGAAATGGCGACTAAAACCACAAGCATATAAGGGAAAGTTCTCGGGTGGGAAACCCGCGGCGAAAAAGAAAAACCTAAAACCCGAGTCGGAAATCCAAACTTGTTCCTTCACATGCTTTCGCATACCGAACCCCAAACCTGTCTAGAGGCTCTCTCCTGCTTTTCCTTTGGTTTTCTTTGGCCTTAGCTTTTGAATTTGGCATTCGCTAAGGAGTGAGAGAGACCGAAAGAGACCTGGTTTTCCTTGGAAGAGCTTTTTAGCTCGTTTTTTTGGAATCAACAAGCTGAACAGGTACCCGAGTCACCATGAACGGGTACCACGCACCATACAAAGTTAAAAGGAAATAAATAAATAAATTAGCGTATTTTTCTTTTATCTTTTCTAACTTTGCGTAGCAGATTTGACTAGTTCAAGAATGTGTGGGAGGAGGATACGTTAAATTGGTAAGACGTTTGTGCGTGTGTAATTATGCTGACGTAATACACTGAATATCAATCAAAGGAAAAGTGAAGATAGTTCGTGAAAAGTAGAAGAAGGTCATATTCGTAGTATTGATGCTAACGGGGATTTACCCCGGCGAGTTTTTAAGAATCGTAATCGAGAGTCGGGCTCATGATCGAGTAGGCGGAGCCGATAGTAAACGTTCAGTTTGTTTGGAACTTGGGGCCACTCATTTAAATACTCTTTCTCTACGAACATAACTAACGATAATTTACGACAAACTAATTCACTAAATTTAGATTCCATTCTCAAAGTATAATAAAATACTATGTATATCAAATTTGACATGTAACCCTATTTTGTACCTGTGCCGAACAAGAAATTTGTCAATTATCAGCCTACATATAATTGTAGTTTAAAACTTTTGTAACAATAATTTCGATTATGTAGAGCCAAACGGTCAAACTGCATAAAATGCAAACCAAAAACGCAATACGAAACCGCGAATCGGATTTTCCTGTTCAGATAAATGGCCCCCAAAAACGAACCCAAGAGCTAGATACACACTTCGATAATGCAATTTGTTTTGCTAATTAACCTGTTCCAGATTTCGCATACAGAATACCTTCTGAGAGAACTTGGGAGAATTTCTAAATGATTAACTTGTACATTTGCTGAAACGTACTTATCGAAGACTCCGATTAGAGTTCGCGTAGTCGCAAATACAGCTATTAACTAATCAAATTAACATATTAATTAATAAAACATGTTACTCTAGCGTCTTCAAGCAAATTTATACTTTCTAAACATATAAAAAACTAAAACCTTTAACCTCGGAAACTAACTTCAGACAATTCTTTTTACATTTTATCTGAAAATCCTAGAATTTTCGAACTTTCGCAAATTTTTAAAATCCCATAATGTTTACCAGAAGTAAAACCAACCCTACAACTCAGTCTCCCTACAAGTCAAAGTTTTACTCAAAACCACCCAATCTCATTTTTTTATGAAAAGTACTTAAGAATTTGCTTAAATCTAAAAATGTATTTAAAAAAATATTCAATTCTAAATATTCCCCCTAAAACGCCAGTCTTTTCCTTGCTGTTCGTTCGCTGCAAGACCCAAGATGCAGTACACTCGAGTTGTGCCAAATTTGGAGACGTGTTTATGTGTTTAAGGCAGCCTTGTTACTAGCATAAAATGCAGACCTGGTGGTAGCGCACACTACCTATACAAGCCTTCTACTTTAATTCCCCTCTCCCGTCTTCTCCTCTTCGAAACTGCGCCCCATTTCTTTCAAAATAACTTCCTCAATTCAAGTCAATATAACCTAAGCAATACAAGTCCGTTGTATCATTCATAAGCAAAAACCGTTGAGTAAAAACTTAAGTCCTTCTCCTTAAAACTTAAAACCCTTCCGCCCTTTCCTTTACCTTCCTAGCACAAAAAAAGGAAAAATCCCACACGAAATTCGTTCCATAAGTCCTTCATACATGTGTGGGCTGCTTTGCACCTAGCTGATATCACTTGTGATAACCCAACCCAACGGGACAGTTTGATTAGCTGTCGAGTCCAAAAGATAAAGAACGACTTTGTTCCAGTTAAGCTCATCCATTTCAAGTCTCATTCTCCCTTTTCTTCCTCCCTCATGCCTCATTCACGAATTCTGCCACCTTCCCACCTCGCCAACAATCAAAATCTTGGGCCAAACCTCGTTAACAATGAAAACAATGCCCAACTTGCCTAAAAATGAAACAGAAAACCTCCCACAACTGAAAGTTAAGCAACACCCCCCATGGCCACCCCCCAGTCTCTTATTATAATTGATTTAGAAGTGCGAAATCTTACCCAAAAGTAATAATTTGAGCTCCTTTCTGGCATTCTGCTTATCCTTCCGTAACTGTCGGTCTATCTCTTGATTGATCCTTTTCTGTTCTTTCGCTTCTTCTGATAAACAACACGCCATGACGACCACCCAGCGAAATTTCTGCTTTTCTCAACGAAAGCAGGCTCCGTTTTTCAATTCCACGCAAACGTTCTTCCTGGTCCACTTGCAAAGTTTTCTGATCAAATTCGTGTCCACGACGATGACTAATGCAATGTTTTGATATGGGAGGGCTTCATTCAATGTGTCTCTCTCTCTCACACACACATATACACACACACGCTAAAACTCGTGTTCCAGAAACGGGGGGTAGGGTGGGTGGGACGTCGTAAGAGTAAAAAGAGAGCGAGAGGGTGTGGTTGTGCTGGATGATGAGCCGGCTGAATAAGCCTCCAGGCCTGGCGCCAGGCAAAATGCTAAAGGCAATGGCAAAGATGGGGATTCTCCTCCTACAATACAAACAGACACGTTTTAGAACGGAATCCCTTAATTCCTGACACTTGACAAATATGAAGACCAAATTAGCATTATTTTACCAGCGTAGATGTAGCTAATTGTTGGTACGACAGAACCAGAAAGGTTCTATGGGCAATAAGGTCTCGTTCGTCCGGGCCTGGTCGTGGCGGTGGCAGGGTAGCGAATAAGGCAGGAGCCAGCTTCACCATTCCTGGACTTATATAGCCTCCCTTCTCGCGTTGGATGATTTTTCCTTGGGCTTTGTCGGTCTAGGTGAGCTCATTAAACACCACACATGTTCGCTGTCTACTTCCAGCTAACACTCGTGAAACCTTTCATACGCACTGAACAATAATGGGATTGACACAAATTAGAACTTTGGCTAGGGCTGGGTTCTGTTCGCCTGTGTTGCCGTGCCCAGTGATGGCGAGCTTTGATGCCGTGCCAAGCGCTACGGGACAAATAGACTCGCCCGCTCTCCCATAAGCGAGCATGGAGAGCGAGGCAAGGTGGGCTAAGCACGGGACCAAAATGTGGACCGGCCTTTTGCACATCACCATCGACCCGATAGTGCCATTAGCGCCTCTGGGGGAGTAAGCAAACAACTCGGCTGAGGGTGGGGCAAAAAAGGGCGCGGACATAACTTCAAGCGGGAAATTCAAACGTATTTTAGTTACAAGTAGGATTCCCTACGCTATCCTGAACTCAGTTGCAACTTTGGAGTTTAAAAGTTATTAAATTAATTTGTAACGGATGACCTAGGATTATAATGCAAAAAGATTATTTTGTTATCATATAAATTAGTAATAAAACGCACCCTGGAATGAATATTTAGTAAATAAATAGAAGCCGATTCAGGTAACTTAAATTGAAAACTCATATCAGTTTCGCTTCTAATTCTGTTTGTCCGAGTTTAAAGTAGAAAAGACTGAGTTAATAAGAATTATCGTGAATCTGATGCCTGGTAACTAGAATTGTTTCTTATGCCCTTCTATGGGCAATTGTGGAAGAGTTTGAAGTTGCAAATGGCTGCGCAGAGAAATACAAACTTTCCAACGTTTTACGTAAGATTTTATCCCCAAAAGCCTCGTTACATCTTACAAACGAAATAGAGGAAATAAAAACGTAAGGAGCTACAGCAAATCTGACACCTAGAGTGAGATATCGAACATCAGTGAAAAAAACTTGATCCCATTAAAGCACATTAAGGTTTCTAACCTACCTTTGCCTCGTGCGGCGACGGTCACACGAATTCTAAGATCCCATTAGTAAGGTTAAAATAAAATAACTTTATAAAAAAAAATAAGAGAAAACGTGTACTATTGTTGTATTGTCCGTAAGGGACACTGAGTAGATCTTGATACAAGATCTGGAATTGGGCGACTGAAAAGGATCATTTAAAACATGTTTTCTCTGTGTTACTTTTACCCCCCTCTTTCTTTGTGCAAAAAGGGATAATAATCAAGGTAATTGGCGTTGTCTCGATCTTGCAGAGGAGGTTAATTGATGGGGATCGAGGAAGAGTGGATCTTCGTCCGAATCGTGGGGGGGATAAGGCGTTACGTCGTTAATAATGGACAACCAAGCATCCTGATCCGAGGAAAAGAGGCTTGAATGTTCGAAATTAGAGGTAGGCGGAGAGTGATTGGAGGTGCTAGGGGTTTCTAGTGAAGGGACGCTTAAGGGAGAACTATATTTACTACGCACTGTCGCCACTGCTGCTGTACGTGCCGAAAATCCTTCGCTTATCTAAGATTTTGAGAATAAAATCAGAAATACTCTAAATATTTGGGAAAGTTGGGTGATTATACCTGTAAAATTGCTCCGGAATTGATAAAAATTCGCTTCACGATCCGTTCAGGACTCGAAGGGACGTCCATGGAAGACGAAGATCGCGAATACGATCTTTTAGACGGGCTACATGGACTTTCGCTATCACTAGAGTCACTTAATCGACTACTAATGGGTTTATTAGTCCTTTTTTTCGCCTGAGACGCTTTTTTCCGCGTGTCGGCGGTTAGGGTGGAAGAATAGGCACTGACATCATCCTTGGAACTCTTATTTGGCTTGCCTATAACAATTATTATTGTTATATCCTCAGAGTATGGCAAATTCTTGTAAAAAAAATTGTACCTGAAGAAGCACTAGAATCTTGACGACTTGGTTTAAGAACTTTGGATACACCATTGGCTGCAAGAGGCTTGCCCTTAGCAGGCCCATGTACTTTCATTGGAATCTCGGGTTTTGATTTGCTTTGCTCCAGTGCCATTTTCCCAGCAGTAGTTAAACTTAAGGTTCCACCTGAGAAGATAAAAGTATTAATTACGGCTCAAGGTATTAAAGAACCTGGAACAAGTTATCTAAAACAACTCAAGAATTTTGCCAGTTCATATAGAACACTGAAAGTCTATCTACAGATACGAAATTATGATACACTTCCTTGACCATCTGTTTTTTCATTAAAAAATTCCACTGCAAAGAAAACTATGCTAAAATATTCTAAAACAAGAGATGTGAATTAACTATGCCGAAACGTAACCAAATTCACTTTTCTTTACATGTGAAAAAGACAAGAAAAAAACATAAACAATAAAAACGACTAGATTCTTTTTCAAATTTAAAGTAGAGCAAAAATAACAAAAAAGGATGAAAAATAACGATATGAGAAGCTCTAAATTACCCGCTTCTATCGCACTCATTGATAAGGAAGAATCGTCATCTGGGGGAAGTAACCGAATGCCATGGGAAGCTAATATCTCTAAAGCCGCGTCTCCATTTTCTCCCGCTGCAGCCGCAACTTCCGTAATAGATGCAATAGAGGTTAGTTTGTCCAACAGGTACGCTTCTAAAGCATAATTTTTATTTACATTTCTCTTAAATTTCTTGTACTGTAAATACCATCATCTCCATCTTCTAAAGATCCTAGATCAAGGCCGTCTTGGACATAAATCCCAGTGGAATTTGGTGTTGCTTGAGGTGTTACTGGTGTCTTGGTGAATGACTTTTCCTGTGCAGGCATGACAGGCATAGCTTGGATCAGTTTCTTGTTAATCGCTTTTGTAAGTTTTTTGCTAAGGGCTTTCGCAGTGGCCAAAGTCCGTTGGGACTTTTGGGCTTCTTCACAACGCTCAAAGTCTACTGCACCGTGCTCGATTAGTAATTGCTCGAGCTGATAGTTTGCTGCTTTTCGAGCGAGGTCTAGCGGCGTTAAATCAAACTTGGAAGCTTTGCTAGGTGATACTCCATGCTCCAACAATAATTTCGCACAATCCATGTGATTGCCTGAACAAGCCCAATGCAACGAATCCATTTGCAACTAGATACAATAGATCGCGTTATTAAAAGCAAGACACAAAATGTAAATTTTTACCATGTCCCGGGCGTTTACATCCACGCCAGCGTTTAAAAGCAATTCTGCTACCAAAGCATGTCCATTTTGACATGCTAATTGCAAAGGAGTTCGCTCCACTTTAGTTTTGGCATCTCTGAACAACCCTGCTTTTAAAAGCATCTCTACAGTATCTACATGGCCTCCTTGACTAGCTGCATGTAATGGAGTCATTCCCAACTATCCCAAAGCATAAAAAGAGAAATTGGTATACAATTACTGATAACTTAGAAGACGGTTAAGTGATTTTGTTACCCAGTTTCCTGTAAACGGAGCTCCTCGACCTAATAAAGCTTTGACTTGCTCGGTATTGCCTTCGCCTGCAGCAACGAGCATCTGTTTGCCCAACTCTCCAAAAGTGGATGATTGTTGAGCATTGTTATGTTGCGTGGCTGATATTTCAGGCTGGCTGTGAGTAGGGAGTTGGAACCAGCTATTCATGTTAAGTTTGACCGTTTTAGCAAGATTATTATTAAGCTTGGTGTTAGCTACAGTTGACGTTGAAGCAGAGAACGAAGAAGCCAGGTTAGCGACATTCACTGTAGGGAAGTCTGTCATTTCGTCTTCCTCTAATGGCAATTCCAATTCCATAATCTATAAATAAAGCTCAGTAACAAATTTACCTCTACCTTACAAAAAAAGATAAAAAGTTTTTGTGCAAAAGATAAACGGTTTGAAGATGAGCAGCATGATCTTAATTGGTTTTAAATTTATAGTTTATACGAAGACAAGAAACAACGTGACGGAAAAATAAAGCTTACGTAGCTTTCCGGGTTAAGTGCAATACTGGTTTCCATTTATAGACGTTTCAGGCCCAGTTTTAGCACGTTATATGGCTTTTTCTTTACCAAGTAAAACTAAACCCAAGACACCTCTCGAAATACTTCGGTAGTTCCAACAGTTAACCCCTAGATGCCAGCATTAGCGGGAATGATTGCGTTAAAAAGTTATTTAATTTAGCCGCTAGGTTGTACCAGCATTCACAACGTACGGCTAAATATAAAAACAAAGAAAATATCACGTGTGTTTTGAACCTTAGAGAAGATCGCTTAAACATATGGAATGTCTGCAAATAAAACTAATGATTGGGATGTCGATGATCCGAAACACCGAATTACTCCGTTACAACAAATGGCATCATCGTGCTGTGGCGCGTTGGTGACGTCATTGTTCGGTAACGTTTATTTCGTAAAAACGTATAAATACAACTTTAAGCCTTTAAGGACTCGGATATAGTCTTGTTAGTTAGACTACTTAATTACATTTACACATAGTCTAAATTATTGTTAATTTACTAACTACTGTGTTAAGTTACGTTATGACTTTGTTGGTCATTTTTTAGTAACGCCATTAGACGTCGTGAAAATCCGCCTACAAGCTCAACAAAAGCGTTTGCCCTCGAACTACTGTTTTATTTACTGCAACGGACTAATGGATCATCTCTGCCCGTGTTTAAACGGTGCGAGCAGTGCAAATATGGCAAACGGAGTCGCTGCCAAAAATCCAACCAAGTCACAACTCCAACAATGGTATAAACGACCTGGTCATTTTACAGGAACGATGGTAATTCTATTTTATAAATAATTGGACATAAAAAATAAAAATTTAGGACGCATTTGTGAAAATTACCCGAAATGAAGGCGTGACGTCATTATGGAGTGGTCTGTCTCCTACCTTGGTCCTAGCTATACCCGCTACGGTACTCTACTTTACCAGTTACGAACAACTACGGCTTTATATCAAAGATACATACAAAGAACTCCATCCTGGTTTCCAAGGACAACCCACTTGGGCACCTTTAGTCGCGGGTTGTACGGCGCGACTCTTCTCCGTGACACTTGTCAGTCCTTTGGAGATGATTCGCACAAAGATGCAAGCGAAAAAGTTAACTTATCTAGAAGTCACCCTAGCCGTTAAAGAATTGGTCCAGCATCAGGGTTTTTTCAGTCTTTGGAAGGGGCTATCCCCTACTTTACTCCGTGACGTCCCCTTTTCTGGTAACTTCTTTAGTTACTATTTTTAGCGTTTTTTTTTTAATTATTATTGTTATTCAACTTTAGGTATATATTGGTATGGTTACGAAGAAATTCGTAACCGATTAAGCAGTGATCCTACTTTTATGATTAACTTCATTTCGGGGGCTGCGTCGGGAACGGTAATTTTAATTACGAAATATGCATTTGTGTAAATTAGAAAAGTGAATTATTTCTTATTTTATGGATTTATTTTTGTAGTGCGCGGCAGTAGTTACGCTTCCTTTTGACGTGGTAAAAACTCACAGACAAATTGAGTTGGGAGAGGAAGAAATACGGGGCTCTCAAGCGAAAAAACACTTCTCCACGTGGAGTGTCATGAGAAATATATATCGTAGTCAGGGCTTAAATGGATTGTTTGCTGGTATAGCTCCTAGATTGATCAAAGTGGCACCTGCGTGTGCGTTAATGATAGCTTCCTATGAATACGGGAAGGAGTTCTTTAGTAAATTAAACGCGAGAAGAAACGCAGCTCAATTAAAGGCGTAAAGCTGTGGGGATTTATACAGGCTTTGTTTAGGATACCTTTAGCTAAGGGAGGTGGTTAAAGCTTGGAAGGAGAATACAGTTTTATATGCTTACACTTTCTGAAGTTAAAACTACAAGAATAAACGTTGATATGAAGTTTAAAGCACTCGAAATTGATTTTGAATATTTAAGTAAATACAAGAATTTCGCTACCTTCATTTAATTTTATGAATTACAGTAGTTTTAAAGTATGAATAACCGCGCACTAAAATGTTCAAGAAAGAAGTATCCGTATAACCTCATAGAGGAGCTTCAGTCCTAGCCTGAGCCTATAAAGTTTATCCTAGAAGCTACTAGAGGTGCTGTCGATCACAATGCCTTCTAGAAAGTGGCCGAACCCGGCATCACAGTTGATCACGTTAAAATCTTGAAATATCCGAGCCATCTTAGTGAATCCAAACCTAAAACCTTAGAAGCAAGATGTCTTCTATGGGGACGTTAGCGTTTGATGAATTTGGGCGACCATTTATCATCTTAAAGGACCAAGGAAACCAAAAACGCCTCACCGGCTTGGATGCCTTGAAAGTAAATAGCCATAACTCTTTAAAACAACCAAAACTCATTCAATAAGTTGTTTCTTTCATGTTTTTAGTCACATATTTCTGCAGCGGGTGCTGTGGCCCATACTTTACGAACTTCTTTGGGTCCCAAAGGTTTAGACAAACTTATGGTCTCACCTGATGGCGATATCACCATCACCAACGATGGAGCAACTATCTTGAAAATGATGGATGTCGACCACCAAATTGCCAAACTCATGGTCCAATTGTCTCAATCCCAAGACGACGAGATTGGCGATGGAACCACCGGCGTTGTAGGTAAAATTAGTTTTACAATTCACTTTCCGTTACCTACATTTGCGTGGACGAATTCTCGTACATTTACTCAATAAATTTACGAGCTAGACACCATGCTAAAGCAAACTTTCCTGAACCATTGGCACGCCTAGGTAGGCGTGTTCACACTGATATGGAACGAACATGTTAATAACTAATTCCAGGAAAACGAACTAAACATTTTTGTTTCTAATTTATTCCAGTTTTGGCTGGCGCTCTATTGGAAAAAGCAAGCGAACTGCTTGACAAAGGGATTCACCCCATTCGTATTGCTGATGGCTACGAAATGGCAGCCAGGGTGGCCATTCAAACCTTAGATAAGATTGCCGACAGCTTCCCTACCAACACACAGGATCTCGAGCCTCTTATTCAAACGGCTATGACAACTTTAGGCTCTAAAATGTAACACTTACATTCTACAATCTTTCAGCTCTAATTTCAACTCGTTTTCTTTCATTAGAGTGAACAAATGCCATCGCCAAATGGCTGAAATTGCTGTTAACGCAGTCATGGCAGTAGCAGATATGGAAACGCGAGATGTGAACTTTGAACTGATCAAAATGGAAGCCAAAGTGGGCGGACGAATGGAAGATACTATGCTCGTCAAAGGCGTTATCGTCGACAAGGACTTCTCCCATCCTCAAATGCCCAAAGTAATTGAACAGTTATTTTTAAGAATATTAAAGAATGCAAGGATTGATCCTGACGACTCCTGTGAGCGAATTAGGGGCAGAAACCTTGCTAAAACAAACTTTTCCTGAACCATTGGCACGCCTAACTATAGACATGTTCACACTGATATGGAGAAAACATTCCCTATAATTTTAAAATTAAATTGGTTCTCACAATTGGAACCAATTTCAACAACCAGCTTTCTATTGTTTCTAGGAACTTCGCAATGTGAAGTTGGCCATTCTCACCTGTCCGTTTGAACCGCCCAAGCCGAAAACCAAGCATAAGTTGGACGTCACTTCCGTGGAGGATTACAAGCTATTGCGAAAGTACGAGCAAGAGAAATTTGAAGAAATCGTAGACCAAGTCAAAGCAGCAGGCGCCACCTTAGCCATTTGTCAATGGGGCTTCGATGACGAGGCCAACCATTTACTCTTGCAGAAGGATCTGCCCGCTGTTCGTTGGGTGGGAGGTCCCGAAATTGAACTCATCGCTATCGCCACTGGTGGCCGCATTGTCCCTCGTTTTGAGGAACTGACCCCTGAAAAACTAGGAACGGCTGGTCTTGTTCGTGAGATTTCCTTTGGCACCACTCGCGATAAAATGCTTGTCATTGAGGAATGCAAAAATTCCAAAGCAGTCACCATTTTGATCCGTGGAGGCAACAAAATGGTAACAAATCCCTTACAAATCGTACAAAAATCACAGCCACGAATTGTCAAAAATGATTTCAGATCGTTGAAGAAGCGAAACGCAGTTTGCACGATGCGTTGTGCGTAGTACGCAATTTGGTACGCGACAATCGTATCGTGTACGGAGGAGGAGCTGCTGAGATTGCATGCAGTTTAGCTGTAGCCAAAGAAGCTGATCAAGTATGCGAATGAGCTCATCAAAGGAACTTCTGATTAACTTTCGTTTGTTTATATAGATAAAGACGCTGGAGCAGTACGCTTTCAGGGCGTTTTCTGATGCGTTGGAAAGCATTCCGTTGGCTTTGGCAGAAAACTCAGGTTTGGCTCCCATACAAACACTAACGGAAGTCAAGGCAAGACAAGTTGCGGAAAATAATTCCGCGTTGGGTATTGATTGCTTGCTCAAAGGCACACCAGACATGAAAGTACAGCACGTGATTGAAACTCTGCATTCGAAGAAACAACAAATTCTTTTGGCCGCCCAACTCGTCAAGATGATTTTGAAAATCGATGACGTCCGATCACCTGATGATGGAGGATACTAATGTCACCCTTTTCCGCCCACCGTCTATTTTTTGTCTGCTGCTCGCCTCATTAACAGTGAACAACCTTACATTAACACTGAGTTGTGCTGCTTAAACTTTCGTGTAAATTAAAAATAAAAAAATGAAAATAAAAAAATCTAAAACTTGCATCTTCGCATTTCTTTTCACAGATCACTAAAATAATGAGTTGCCCCTGTATACCTTCCCTGGTTACAGGCGGTTAGCATGGGGAATTTCGGAACAATTATGAGAAAACCAGTGCATATAACGAAAAAATTCGCTTGACAGTCATCTTGAGCTTGCTGACAGATAGTGCACCATCAACACAATTTAATTCCAATGAGTAATAAATTAGCAATATGCAAATCAAGTTTGTAACCGAGAAATATGTTACCCAAAAATCTTGGCTAAACTGACACCAATGTGTCACTTTTCCAACAATTTTTTTTCTCTCATATAATGGAGTGAAAGGAAGTACAAATTTTAACAATTCTCATCAACGAAAATTGATGAGAATCGTTAACCTGAGCTAACCTGATTCATTTCCAATCCAATTACCAATTTTCAACTATAATGACACCTATTTGTCATTATTTTTCATGAGAACGTTTTGCTATAACACACTCGGAGTTAATAAGCTATAAGCCTTCGAGAGCCTTAATAATCAATTTCACTATAAGCATGTTTCAAAGGGCAGTTTCTCACATAATCATGTATTATCAATCACTCTCCCTTAAACACTTAATACTGTATACGATAAAAGAAACTTACCTGAGGAAATTTTGAGATCCATCAATCTATCAAATTTGAGATCCATCGTAATTTAACTTCGTCTTCCACGAATGGTTCTTCATGTCCCACTAAAATAAGAGAATTAATACATAAATGTTACTACTTAGCCCTGGCGCCTACTTATCCTAAAGTTTTTGTTTTGTTTTTATAGAATACGAACTGGTACTCACTCCTGTTTGTTTTTACTCACGTTTGGCTACCTATCAGCCTGGCAAAACTGTTTTTTGTTCTAACATAAGTCTCGCCTTTCAAATGTGTGCGTGATTCTCGCTTAAAACTCGCTTCCTTCCAATGGTCTCTGTTGGCCTCCATAACTCTGTTTCTCTTAAATCTGGTTGCTGCGCGAGTAGTAAACTAATCCTAAAAATGCACACTTTCCTCCAACGATAAAATTATGAACTGGAAAATACCTGCTTTTCCCTTCGGGCTGGCTCACTCAACTCGAATCACTCAAAGATTCTCCAAACAATACTTTACATGTAATAAAAAACTGTCTACCAAAGCCGTATTTTGTTGTTTTTTCCACATAATAGCTGCTGACAGAGGGGGAGACAGCTAGGCTGCGGCTTGTATTAATTAGAAAAGCCGTATCTGGTCAACTGGAATTAAGATACTTGTGTGGGGGGGTCAAATTACGGAGTTTCAACCATTCCAATTTTTGTAAAAAAAATAGTACACAAGAAACAGAAAAATTAAACGAACAACACCTAACAAAATACCTTCCGTTTTTCTGATCGGTTGTTTTGGTTTAGGGTAGAAAGAAAAAAAAGTCAAGACAATTTTTGGATGATGTCACCAAACGAGACGATGAATATGGATGAGTTTCTCTTCAACTTGTTTCGAGTATAAAAAATATCCGAGACGCAAAAATAAACGAAAATTAATGAAGAGAAAGTCTTTTCTGTGTGTGCTGTTTCAATGGCTGATCTTCTTTTTGTCTTCACTGTAGTTGAGAGAAACACAATGAAAAACTACAGACTCTTTCTCTCTCTTTTCTCCCATTCGCTCGACTTTGGGGGGCGGTCTTAACTTGGCCTGATCTTTTTTTTTCCTGTACACTTGCTTTGCCTACAAAACGCCGAAGAATAGATAGATAACTTGGAATTAGCCTACCTCCTAATACGTTAATGAAAAATTGCTTCTTTTTTTCGGAAAAAAAAAAAATAGTTTTTAAAAAGTCCAAAAACTTACCATAGTTATGCGAAACTAGTAACGACCGCCACCGCCACCGCCTCCACGACTGTACGCTCCATTGCCACCACCTGAACCGTATCCACCCCCTGCTAAAAAAGTCATCAGAAACTTTCCTAATTTACTTAAAATTAAATAAAAATAGTTTTTACTTCCTATTTTTTAATATGTTTAAAATTATTTTCTTTATTTTTATTACACTGCATTCTTTAGTTTTATATGTTATAATATTATGATTTTCTTTATTAATATATATTGTTATTTAATTATTTTTTTTAAATTATTATGTAATGTTAATAAATTAAGTAACCATTCTTGACTGGTGATAAATAACGAAAATGTTAGAGTAATGACAAATAAGAATTTAACCACTAAACTTACTGGAATAAGGTCCAGGACGACCTGCACTATAGGAGTTGCGCATGGGACCAGCTCCGCCTCCTCCACCGCCACCAGCGCCATAGGAATCGTTATAGCCGCTTCCAAAGCTGTCGTTGGCCCATCCGCCGCCACCGCCGCCGCCTCCTCCAACACTGGTTCCATAGCCTCCTTGACTACCGCCCCATGCTCCGCCCTGACTGCTACCGCCAGCGCCACCCCAGGCACTATTGGTGTTTTCCCAAGGGCCATTATTGTAACCGCCCCCTCCGCCACCGCCTGATCGGTAGCCAGATCCTCCCCAACTGCCTTCGCTTTCCCAGTGGCCTCCGCCACCACCACCTCCATTGCTGCCATAGCCACCACCTCCCCATGAATCGCCACCACCACCACCTCCACGGCCACCCCAAGATGAACTGCGATCACGGCCGCCGCGACCACCTCCCATTTCACCCCCGCGCATGGGGGGGCCACGCCCACCGGGACCTTTGTTGGCCATTTCGGCTTTGGAAAGTGCTTTCTTCACATCCACATGTCGGCCCTTGACCATGTGATGTCTTAGTACTAATTAAAACCAAAACTTATTAGCATTTCTCTAACAATGGAATTTAAATATGAACAAATTAAGGTAAAGTAATTGGGTAAAAAGAGAAGGGACAAAACTTACAGACGATTTTATCCACTGGATCGTAGTCATCGAACTCGAGGAAAGCGAAACCTCGCATCTTTCCAGTTTCTTTTTCGGTAACGATATTCACGTTGCTGATTTTCCCAAAGCGAGCAAAAGTGGCAGTTAAGTCAGCTTCAGTTATGTCGTCTTTCAAGCCGCCTACAAAGAGTTTCTTGACTGTAGATCCCGTTTCAGGCTTGCCAATGGCCTAAATAAATGAAAACAAAGTTTTTAACAATGTTTTAAAGCATTATTCTTTGCAGATTAAAAGAATTAAATATTACGTCTCTTGGCACAGCCCGTTTGGGTTCTACTTCTCTTCCATCAATGACATGTGGGCGGGCTATTTGGGCGTCGTCTACCATATGCGCTTTAGAATAGGTGATAAATCCAAAGCCACGAGATCTAAACAATAAAGATTAATTATTAAACTCTGCCTTCCTTTGTAAGTAGTTTAAGAGGCTAATTTACTTCCTAGTTTTGGGGTCTTTCATGACCACAACATCGACAATTTCTCCCCATTGTTCGAAGTGTTTTTTTAAGGTTTCGTCTGTGGTGCGGAAATCCAGACCGCCAATGAACAATTTGCGGTATTGCTCAGGTTCTGGTCTGTCCTATAATATAAAGCCCCGATCAAAAAATATACTTGTACCAAATTTGCAAAAAAATTCCAAAGAACTGTCATAAACGCGAGAATAATTCACCGGAAAAAGTGATCAGAATTCAATATATGCATCAAATAGTTCAGACACAGCATGAAAAGTACATCATTTCTCTCCTCCCCCCCCCCCAACCCAAGCGTCCCACTACATTTTTTATTTTAAAAAGGAACATTTCACTTACATCGCTCCTGATAAAATCCTTGGTATCGGTATTCATGTTATTCAGTGGCTCAGAATTCACGATAGGACCACTCATCACTTTTACAAATTAATTTATAACTTTAAACAATGTCACACCGAAGCTATTCAACACTCCACCGTTATAAAATGGCGCCGGCGTCTGTCTTTAGCGGAAACCAAAGAGCGTTGCCAGTGGTTTTACGTACTTGTTTAAACAACAAAACCTGTCACATTAAATGCAGCTAAATATCAAATAACCTTTTATAACCAAAGTTACCAACAAAATATGCATAAGTATTGCTGTCTACAAAAAAACTATAAATGAATCTGGCAAGTATAATAGTCGATCGGGGTTTTTGTCCAAGAAGAGACGATACGTTAGTTTTCCTTTCTGAATTTTAAAACTAGAAATTTCCGGCTCAGAAGTGGCGCTCTCAAGCGAAATTGCAGGTAAAGGCAAATTACATAAATCAGTCCTATAATAACGAGAAACTATGACCTTACGATAATAATTAGTTTGTTTCCAAGTTGGGAAACCGCCTGGTTTGAGTCCATGGCGTTAGTTGTCAGGGCATTGTGAAGTCCCAAGTTTTGGCGCCACTTTTTTCTGTCAATAATTTCCCATTTTCCTTTCTAATTAACAGCCATGGGCCGCAAAAGTCAAAAAGATGACGATGGAGAGGCTTCTCCGCCTACTCGCGACGGTGACGAAGACAACGGAGCTGAAGTAGAAGAAGAATATTCAGTAGAAAAGGTCCTGGACAAAAGAATTCGGAACGGCAAAGTAGAATATCTTCTCAAGTGGAAAGGGTACAGCGAGTGAGTTTCTTCTGAATTTGGAGCTCAGTCTTTGACCTAATCATTCAGTCAAACTAAAGCCATAGCATTTTTTATCATTGTGTTTATTTATAGTCAAGACAATACTTGGGAGCCACAGGAAAACTTGGATTGCCCTGCCCTCATCGCCGGGTTTGAAGAAAACCATAAAAAGAAGTTTGAGAAAGACAGGAAGCGTAAATCTGCACCTGAAGAGAAAAAGGAAGAGAAAGAGAAGAAACCAACTAAGAAGAAGACAATTGAAGATGACAGCAAACCAAGAGGGTTTGACCGCGGTTTGGAGCCTGAGAAGATCATTGGAGCCACTGATTCTTCTGGCGAGCTCATGTTCCTTATGAAATGGTATTTTTTTTTTTAAATATAACAACATTTAATACATTTTAAAACCCATTTCAATTGCAGGAAAGGAAGTGATGAAGCAGACCTGGTGCCCGCCAAATCGGCTAATGTGCGGTGTCCCCAAATTGTAATTCAGTTCTATGAAGAGCGACTAACTTGGCATACCTCTTCACAAGAAGATGAAGATAGTGCTAGCAAAGGTGACTAAACAAAATGTTTTTTTTTTACGTGCAGCGGATTCCAATGTTTCATAACGGTCCCAAAATCTCGGTTTCCCTTCCCAATTTTTTCTTTTTTACAAAAAATACAACTGTACTGGTGGCCTGCAAAAAAAATTGGTGGAAAACGTAGACATAAGGGTAATTCCATCTAATCCTTTACTTTTAGCAAGTTGTGTGGCGAAGATGAACAAGAACTGTTGAAAGAAAACCTTTGCGAAATAAACGTACCTTTTCCTCGCATTTGCGTCAGTTTCCTTTGCTTGAGACAAACAGTGAACCTTATTGATGTGATTTTAGCGATTTAAAAGTTTTATCGAGCCAGAGTTGAGCCCTCTACGATTGGACTGGCAGCGCAACTTCGGTTTGCCTGAGCAAGCCAACAAGCGATGAAGCAAACAATGATAAGTATTGCTAACGCCAACTCGTAGCGATACTTTTGGGCTTCCGGAGCAGGCACTCAACGTGTGAAGGGTGGACCGGGCGAATGAAGTTTTTCTGGCTGAGTATTATATCACGCTAAAATACTCAGTCAGAAGTATACATATTTTTTTCGTAATCGTTTTAAGACGGAGGATTTACTTTCCAAGAAAATTAAGGAATGACGTAGGGAATGCAGGCGAAGACGTAATATTTCTGGGTCTTGAAGGTATTGATGTATTGCATGCTTTGACTGTTGTTCATTGTTAGGTATATGAAAACAACTCGTCTGTTTTATGTCAGTTTAAGTTGGCTAAAACATGTTCGTTCCTGCAGCGGAGCCTTTCTGCTGCACGTAAGACTTTCTACCTAAGTCTATAGTCGAAATTACGGTTAACATTTAACCTTTTTTGGCTGCTTTTGATGTGTTTTTGTTCAGCTCTAAAAGTCGAATTCTAGTTGTAGTAGAATTCGTAATCTTTATCCTTAAAGTTTGAGTATTGCTCCCATAAGAGGATTGAAACTTCCTCGATTACGTTATTCGATCTTTTATAGAATAACGCCATAGTTAAAATACGCAGACATCCCTCATAGCTGCCCCGTTTTCTCCGAAAGTAGCTTTAAAAGTTTGTCTCGATCAGCTTAACGCTTTTAAGATGCCGGTGAAAAGTTGTATACCTTTACGGGAAAATTACTTTAGAAAATAATTATTTTGTTGCAGTCATAATAGTTACCATATCTATTAGCTGATGGTCGTTTGAAGATAACTGGGATAATCCCAGTTATCCTAATAGTTATATAAGAACTTTCAAACTTAGAAATAAAGATTAAATACTATAGTATTTAAGCTTTTTCTAAGTTTGAAAGTTCTTATATAACTACGGTAGCTTTTAGGGAAGGCAGCACATTAGCTACAGGGCCGCCCAGAGGGGGGGGGGGGCGATTTGTCCCGGGCCCCGGCTGTTTGGGGGCCCCACCTTGGATATTTTTATACACAAAAAACTGCTCAATACTTTTTTTTACAATTTGTTATGTGCACGAAATGGGCCCCCATTGTAGGATCGTCCCGGGCCCCGTCTAACCTCTGGGCGGCCCTGATTAGCTATAGTAAAGTAAGCGCTACCGGAAAGTGTACTGGATGTACCAAAAAACCAAAAGCAATCGGCATTTGTATGGTATCAAATACCGATTGCTTTTGACAATATGTTCGCAGTGCCGGACAGTTATGCTTTCTGCCTCCTTTGTAGTCCCAATGGGTAATCATACAATAAAGCTTGGCTTTATTGGCTCAATAAAACTTTTATTTTTAGGACGCTCTTTTGGACGAAGGATTGGATGATGGAATGTATGAATACAACGGGGCGATATGTGTATTAGAAGAGGAACGCGTAAGTGAAGAATGGAAAAAGGCATTAGGTTGACCTTCAAATGTGACCTCTTAACACACAGGAAAAGTCCAATAATGAAGAGGAGTTTAAAAGTGGATTAAAATTACACACAACCTAAAAAATTACAACAGATTTCTTCATCGTTACAGTTACATATCCCAGGCACTGATAATGCAAATTCTAATTTAAGAAACCACAAAGGTTATAAGTTTTCCTATACGTCGCTTTGTTTACACAACAACCCTGAAAAAATCTGCAGGAATAATTTACATTGAAGAGAAGGGGGTCAAAGGGGACTGATTTGTTTGTTTGTTATTGTTTTTTAAAAAGGCTATTCAAGTTTCCCAAATTGACGAATAAAATTTACGGAATTAAAGAAATTCGCGAAGATCAAGAAATTAAAGGACACTCGAGATTTCTTTTTCGTTGTTGGTCGTAGTCCAGAGGCCACATAAATATGTGAATTAAAAAAAAGTTCCACCGAAAAGGGGAACCAAAGCGACCAGCGCAAAAAATTCCAATCTTTTACTTCTCAACTCAATCCCCATCTCTCCCACCCCCCCAAAAAAATAATAAAAAAATAATACAATAATAAAAAATAATAATAATAATAACAATAATAAAATAAAATGGAAAAAGATCAAAATGACTTAAAATGGATGTAAAATAAACAGGAATTCAGAATACGGGCCAGCAATTATAGTAAACGGTTTATGACCCAAACATTTGAGGAGATCAGTATGGGCATTTGGGGGGAAATATTCGTTTACTTTGGGAATTCAATTTAATGAATTGAATCACTATGAAGAGCTTTAACAAACTTTTTGTCCGTTTTACATCACTTTGCACTTATCTTTGCCACTTTTGTCTCCGTCTGAAGCTCCGCCTTTTCCATCTTTAGACGAGCTGCTTTTTTTACTGCCCTCAGGGCCCAAGGACATGGCCCGGTTCTTCTCTAACGTCAATAATTCCTGGAATAGTTCTTTGACGTTATGATTCGTTTTGGCGGAAGTTTCCATAAAATGACAGCACCAACGCTTGGCCTGTTCTTCGCCTTCCCGCGTGGGGAGTTCCCGGCTCTCAGTTTCGTCTGATTTGTTACCCACTAGCATTAGAGGCACGTTTTCCAGCGACCCCTATTGGAAATAAAAGCAATATTGCCAAAGATTGTTAACTTTTTGTTTCTTTTTTAACTATTAAAGATAATAGGATTGGATGGGACATGGGACATAAAAACGTACTTTAATTTCGCGAATCATTTCCCAAATAGGTCTTAATTCTTCTAGGGATTGTTGGGAAGTTACGGAATAAACAAGGATGAAGGCGTGGCCTTTGGAGATGGATAACCGTTGCATGGCGGGAAACTGATGGGAACCGGTGGTATCGGTGATCTGGAGGGTACAGATGTTCTTATTGCAGTGGATTACCTAGTTTACCCAAAGAACAATATTAGAGATGAAGAGACTTTATGGTCTCACCAGTTTACCAAGCTTTCACACGCAAATGAAAGCATTATAAGCGAAAACAATGCTTTCGACTGGATAAATTCACCCAGATACAATTGAATAGAGTGAACTCAACGATACTAAAATTATGATTCCGAAGACGTTAAATGAACTATAATTTTAGTGCAACATAAATGCCGCAATGGTAGACTAGATAAATTCACAGAATTTTCAAGATTTCAATACCTTCTTTCAAAACTTTCCTTCCAAATTAAGATCACGGTGTACTGCAAGTAGTTGATAACTTTTTGTCAAAAGATGGCACTGACGTCATACCCTATATCATGAACACATCAGACGGGATCCTTTCCTTGTACTCATCCTGTTCGTACACACAGGATTATATCAACACGTTCTCCAACGTCTAGGACAACGATCTCGTTAGGTTTGAGAGACTTTTGGCACACGGCTCGTCTGGTGTGCTTTTAGCCCTTTCCAGCAGTTGAGTTAAGTTAGGTTAAGTTAAGTTAGGTTAATTAGGTTAGGCTAGGTTAGATTAGGTTAGGCTAGGTTAAGTTAGGTTAGGTTAATTTACCTTAACTTAAACTAAACTTAACCTAATCTAACCTAACATAGAAAGCCTGTGCGAAGCCACAGGATTCCCTTGCACTCATCCTGTTCGTACGCACAGGATTTCTATCTGATAATGTGCTGATATCATGAGAATGCTGCAACTTTAAACACAATTTAAACAAAAATTTAAAAGAAATGTAACGATTTATTTGAAAAATATTTAAGGTTTTGTTTAAGTTTAAAAAAATATCAACTACTTGCAATATACCGTGGCCTTAAGTATAGTTAATTTTTCACAAATTTTTCCAAATTTACTCTCTGCAAAGTATTTTTCTTTGTAATTTTCCAATGATACTGACGCAAATAAAGGTACCATAATGTCCGGTACCTGTAGGTACCAGGCATTCCTACAATACGTAGTAATCAGGTGATACAAATTGAGCCTATAATGATTCCGATTGAATAGGATTCCACGTGAAAATAATAGTTTCTAAAGAAATCTAATGAATAATCTAGATGGATAAATCAAAAGTTTCAACTACGAGTGCAGCTTAACGATTGCAAAGGAAATCTATAATTAGAAAGCGAAGAAATAAAGAAAAGTAAACGAAAGTTTGTTTTTACTTGTCGGTATGTATCTTCCACGGTGGGGATATACGACTCCCGGAAGGTTCCTTTAACGAATCGGAGTACGAGCGAGGACTTGCCCACGCCCCCTGCCCCAAACACAACGACTCTGTAGTCGTTACTTTGCTCAGGCATAATGAAAAACACTCCAACGATTTTCTTTCTTGGAAAATAAATGTCACCCGGAAAATTCTTCCTTCTTCGCCCAAAAATCCAACTTTTTTTCCAAAACCGATTCTTTTGCCCTCAGCTTTTCCCGCTTACACCTAGAAAATACAAGAATAATTCCGTAAAATATCTAGAAAATCGTTACGCTTTTGCGAGGCGCATGTATAATCATCCTACCCCAGTGGGAGGAGCAAAGGGTACAAGGGTGAGGGTGGGCAGGATGACCTTCAACCGAACATATAACCTCGCATTGATCTTTGCTTTCAGTGTGGGTGGAGAATCCGGTCCCAACCAAATTACTTGAAATACAATCTCAAAAAATCCTCACAAATGCTCTATTTTTTTAATCTTAAAAATAGCTTCATCGTCGAACTAACATCGTCGAACATCGTCCACATGCTTCTAAGATCAGTTTCCAGCGTGCTCCTAAATAGTGAAGCGGAAATTGAGGTTACTAATTATAGGACTGCTCGGAATTCAAGGTATTTGGGAGATAAACGTAAAATGTCAAGGTATCCGCCTTCTCGCATGGCAGTTTTAGTTTTCTTTTTTACCCCACACAACACAATTCATAACGCATTGCCATGGCAACACCCACGATTTGACGTCACACCAAACACCCTGAGTTGGAATGCAAAATGCCACCCCCATTGATCACTGTCCTCCCATGAAAACCACCCAACACCCCCTGAAAAAAGACGCACAATTTCTTATATTTCTTACCATTTAACCACTTCCTTATCCATCCAAGCCACCCCCCTTCCGGCTTTATAGTAAATGACCTTGGGTTATAAAGAAATGTTTGATTGGAAATGAAAACTTGGGCCTGTTGGTGTCATTAAGCGATGCGGAAAGGAAATACAAGAACGGAAGGAGATAAAAATTGATTTGTTAGAAAGATTGAGGGGGTGTCAATGACGGGAGGGGGGTGAGGGTGATGAGGCCTTGGGACTGATAGACATACTACCATCATCTTCACGTCTCGTTTCTCTTCCTCCCGACGAGAAATCCTTGACAAAAGTTGGTGACCCTCACACGGATCATTTTCCATGATCACTTGAGCCCACAGGAGGCGTGGCCTCCTGGATCAACCGTGAGAAATTCCGCAGCAATCGGTCCCCACACCCTCGAGAGTTTTGGTGGAGTTTTAGTGTACAGAGTCGTATAGGGAAACACTTTAGGAAAAGTACACTCTACTCTGTATGCTAGGGCAAGGAGGCGGGGCTTATGGGTGTATTCTAGTTCCCAGCACAAGTTCCAAGGCAAAAGAGAACAGAGATCAATACCGCGCAGGCCTGTGGTGATGTGTGTTGGTGGTGTATACGTACTATACGTCTGTTTCTACATAAATGGTCAGGGTCTCGTACAATTTCCCCATGTGGGTCTGACTCGCTGGGGCTTCTCTTGTGATCACTTCGAGGGCCCACTTTGCCTTTTTTTCTTCGGTCTTCCTATCTTGGCCCTCGAAAGACTTCCTTCTTTTTTTCGCCTTTTCTAAGGCTCTTTTGTTGGGACAACATTACCTTCTTGCTTAAAGGTCAACAATACGGTTTTTGCGTTCTTCCGAGGATACAACAGTAGACCCAATTAGGGGAGAACAATCCCCTAAGGGTTTAGGGCACAATAGAGAAAGTAAGCGAAAGAAATAGGTGGACAATACTGAAATAATAGGTTACTAAAATTTAAGCTAAAATGTAAAGTTCTTGCAAGAATACACGGAACAGGAAAACAGCTTATGAAAATAAATTGTTATCAGCTCTTTTCGACATTTCAATGTTTTTTTTTATTGCTTAGAAGACGCCCGGAAATTGCTTAAGCAGTGAAGGATGCGATTCTTAGGAACATGACTTGATTACTTGGTAAGTTGTGTGAAATTGTGAGATATTATCTATCTATCCATCCTAATTGACAAGCTTCATGAATTACTCTGCAATTATGTTAAACAATCTGGGAACTTATATGGCATATGGCAGAAATTGCACCATGGTTTAGACCAGGGGTGTCCAACCGTTTTCTTCGATTCGCCAACGTGTTGGCGAATCGGGGTGCCAATTCGCCAACACTTGAAATGCCCTCTGAATTCGCCAAATTCGCCAACACACTATAGTTCGCCAAAATCGCTGCAACGCAAAATTTAGCATGGTTCTATCAGTAAAAACTTTTATTTCAGTGCTGCAGTCCAAGGAACAAGTTGAGAGTGCTAAAAAGATATTCACCGTTTGAATTTACGAAATTGGGAATTTTTTTTTTACATTTTTGGAACAGCCGATTCGCCAACATTTTTCGTCAATTCGCCAACTTTGGCGAATTGAAGATAGGGTTGGACACCCCTGGTTTAGACCATAAAGATGGTTCTGAAGAAATAACGGTACTGATCCAAAACTATTTACTAATGTAAATGACTATATGCTATCAGGATTAGGGAGCGTTGATACATCGTAACAAATTACATGTATTGCCTAAGATACGAAAATAAATTACTCAGAAATATAGCTAATTATTTCCATAGCTACAGAAACATACTAAGTAATACAAAGAATTTATCTCGAACCATGAATCAACTGTATCGTTCCTTCCCCTCGGAGGCGAGTTGCTCGTAATCCGTAATTGGTAATAAGAATGACTTGCGAAATATCTAGAAATTCAGATTGACAGTTTTAAATGTCAAATACAAATTTCTTCTAACTGCTCTATCTACTTCAAACTGCTCTACTTCAACCAACTTCGAAGAACTAACTTATAATCATCATCCACACAGATATTACGTTTCAATCCAATAAAAAAACTAATTCAGGAATAAAAAAATTTAAATAAGAAGAAATATTTACTTGACTTGTTCAGTATAAGGGCTACCCAGGTACTCATATTAGTTCGCTAGCAAGTCTAAATTGTCTTTTTTTACCACACCACACCGGAAACTTTTAATTTCCTTTCTTGCGGCAACAAATCTTTGCGGTGCGAGACTTTTCACCTGAAGGGTGCTCTATCAGAGGAAATCCGGGACGTTCTATCTTGATTGGGTTGCAATAGCGTGTATGGAGCTCCGCAGATGGTCGTGTTCACGTCACGTTATTTTTTTTCTCTCTCTTTTTCTAGGGCACCATGATCCGTTTCCCGATTCTTGTATATTTAGCCTTGATCTTCCACTGGAAAAGCACCCTTCATAGACTTGTTCTTGCCGCTCTAACCTTCGATTCTCGACTGCCGAAACCTTAACTAGCGCGGCAGCCGCATAGTGCAGTAAAAGGGCGGAGATTGGGACTTCTACGCACGCGCTAAACTTATTTTTCTCCTAATGTCCTACAGACTCTGACGTCAATTCAAACTTGCTAAAAAGTCGTTGTTCCCCTGGATTATTTTTTTCGGCACTCTTTGGCACCCCCAACCACCCCTTCACAAAAAAGGTAGAGAGGCGAGCAGCTTAATGGTGAAGGAAAATCGATGATAGTCTCTCCATTCAAGCTAGAGATGTTTTCTCTTCTCCTAGAGATTCATTCACAACTTATGCTCTTCTGAGTTTTATTTTTGTTCTTGGTCCAAACGGACTCCAAAACCCCCTTTTTGTGGGAAAAAAACACACATAAAACACTTAGGCAGTGATCCAACACCCATAACATTTACAAAAATACAAAACTGGTCCTCGATCGAACCCAAATTAACCAAACTAACATTAAATTTGCTTCACATCAACTAAGTTTATTTTTACATGTCCCAAGCTATCTTGGCTGTACATGAAAAAATAAATTGCTTTTTGTTTTCGTTAGTTTTAAGTTAGGTGATAAGGGTAAAAGGGACTGAAAGTAATTCAAAATGCTGTGCCAAAACAGTAGGCTACGTTTTACACACGTGGTATTTTGTAAGGCCCCCGTAGTAATGAACCAAGTAGTAACCCCGAAACTTGACATCGAAAAAGGCACTGCCAAACCCAACATTTCGAATCTTTTGTGATTTTTGGTTAATCTACAAATGGCCGTTGTGACACATAGCTCCGTTTTCGCCTTCGTTGAGAAGGAAAGGAACGCTGAATTTTTTGCCTTGGACTGCTTTTTCCAATCCTTCGCCGGCATAGGAAACCAATGGGGAAATTTCGCAAATTACCGGATCTTCTCTTCTTAAACATGATTTTTGACTATTGGAATAACAAAGAAGATTATATTACTATTTAAGTACACATACTTTAGTTCTCAAGTTCCATAACTTGTTCGTTTAAACCCAAAACATGCTACAAGGCCGAAATACGAGCTAGTTAACGTTGTTTATACTTACATTTGATTGTTGTTGGTTTCAACGCCATCTTTGGAGGCGGAAGGCGGTTGGACAGCCGCGGCAGGACTGATAGCGGGCAATAGCAAGGCAATAACAGGCAAATACGCAAAATGCAATGGAAATGCAGGTTCGGGGGACGATGCAAAAAATGCGGCAAATAAAAAAAACGAGAGTAAGCTTACGTTCGCATCAACTCGGGCTCTACAGGCTTATTCATGCCACAACAAAGAAAGAGATAGGAACAAACTAGCTTACCTGGGAATGAGAGGGATAGGTAAACCTTCTTCATCAATAAAAGAGCCTCCGGCAGCCAATACGAAACGCTGATGGAGGGAATACAAGGCGTGGCGAGCAGTCGTGGGCGTGTCTTTCTCAGCACCATCTGCGTTCTTCAATGGACTGAATTCGTCTTCCCGCAGAGCTTCCCACACTACAAAATGCCTTCGGAAAAGGTAAAGAATAACTTGTATTACTTAATGAATTATATTTGCATAATGACTTAACCCTTAATGTGACAGGTATGGTAGGTATTTTTCTTAATGAATCTTGCAAGGGACGAAGGGGTAAGGTTTGGCTACTTACTTGGAAAACTGAAAGACATCAAAGACAAACTTCTCCATTTTGATGCCATTAGGTTTCTCAGGTTTCACAAGACAGCCTTGAGCGTCCACATGTGCGATTTTCTTCTTGGCCACGTGATGTCTGAGCATCGCTTCTTGGCCGTGAACTACTCTGCGTAGGAATTCGGTCGTAAAAAAGTGGTTGCAGATATTCCCCGCACTGAAGGTTAAACGACCATCAGGATTACGATTCTGCGCCGTTTTCAGCGTAATTTCCGAGTACTCTACCACTTGGTATAGCCCATCTACCTTGCAAACCACGCCCACAGCTTCCGTGGGAAACGCCTTCTCTACAACCTAAAAGAAACAACAACGTAATGTTTATTTGCTTCTAAATGTATTCAAAATAAAACAAAAAAATACCTTAGCTGCGCAGTCGGCTCCTTTCACTAGACAATAACCAATGAAAATTGGGTCCGCCATTTTCACCAAAATATTATCGACGCAGTACACGTGCACGTACTCGATCCCTCGACCAGCCATATCCTCCAGTACTTTCTTGTCTCTTAACGCTCTATACAAACCCCCGTTACCATCTAGCAAGACAATAAATTGTAAGTTATTTCTGATATTTTTTTTTAAAAAAAAAATTCGCGTGGGTATGAAACTAAACTTAATCAAAGTATAAACAGTTTGGGGTTTTTGAAAAGCAAATTACCTGGCGCTTTAGCGATATGAGACCGATCTTCCATGATGATACGCCCATCGAAGGTGAAACAAGGTAACATCCCCTGTTCAAAAACGACCAAGTTTTCTTCACGAAGCCCAAAATAATTGTGCTTTCTAAAAAAAGCCAATGTGGGTTCTTTGGTGTGCTCGCTTGTCATAATATACCTTTACGGAAACAAAATAATATTAAAAAGTTATTTTTTGCTTCCCAATCTTTGGAAATAAAAACTTGGCATCCGACAACAGTCGCAAGACTATATGTCGGGTAAAAAAAATAAGAAAAAAAAAAACTTAGCAAGAAAGTATAAGAAAAAAAAATACCAGGTAATGCAGCCACGTTTGCCTGTTCGCAGTTCAGCTAATCGCTCCAGTCGTAATAGTCGTTCCGCTTGAAGTTGGTACAAAGTTTTGTGCGAAGGCAAACCCACATCAAACATGCCTTTAGGGTAATCCACACCCAAACGGGTACCTTGTCCACCAGCCAGTAGCAAAGCTGCTACGCGACCCTCGCTCACTTCCGCCAGAGCTAAACCAATTATACTTGATTAATACCTTGTCTTTCTTGTTATCTCCTCTTTCTCACAAGGCTTTAAAACGTATTATAGCTTAGTATTAATCTCTTTTCCTAAAAACCTAGCTGGAACGTTGTTTCGAAGTATTTCCGCACACACCCTATGTGTCCATAAGCACGTAGCAAGGATTCTATTGAAATTTCCCGCTTTTTAACAGCTTCACCTAAGCCTTACAAGTCCTTTGCATGTCAAGATTTCGATTACTTGCTTATGAAGGATTTTTACAAGCGATTGGGTAGTAGAATCTTGGAGTAGTGAATATCTTGCGTAACGCATAATTCGTACGATAATAGCTCTCGATACTCTTGACTTTATCACCCTAGCGTGAGCGCTTAAAATCGAACGTTTCAAAGCGTCACCCTATTGTAAAGCACTCAAACTATTGATCGCTATATGGACTTTGCAAATTGACCAATGACATTGCTTTTCCGTCGTTTCGACCAATCCTGCCATTTCCAGACCACTATTACGCTTATGGCGTCCGTACACATTGGAAATTTGAACGCAAGCTCCTTGCGTAAACTTCCTTTCCGATTGAAATTCCAATGTGTACGCGCTGTCAGCATTGGGAAAAAACACTCCCTCTGGAGCTTTCTCGAAGATAAAAACATTTAATCTTTGGATTGGAAGTTTTTAGTCCGCTGAGTCCCAACAACTTGCGATGTGTACGCGTAACTTTCCCATCTACTATGAAGTTGTCTAAACTATCAGCCAACTAGAATCGACTTTCACGTTTAGCGCGTTCTGTTCAAAAGTAAAATGGCTTCGAGAAGTGCTCCCTTGACAAGGGGATTACGGTCTCAAAATGCTTAAACGCTGACGCAATGGAATTTCAATCGGAAGGAAGTTCCGGGAAGGAGAAGCTAAGACTTCCAATGTGTACGCCGCCTTTACGTAGTTGTGTTCTCAACACGATAGACGCTTCTAAACTCCCCATTCAACTAAAGGAGCGCGTCATTCAATTAAATGCCCCTTACTGGCAAAAAAGATAAAACCAAAGATAGTGCTTGGCGACTATAAATCAAGAACTTCACATTTTTCAATAGCTTGCATGTCAAAGCACTTTCTTTGTTTCGTCCATTTGCCAGTGAAGAGGATCAGCTTCGCCACTAAAGGGCATTTAACTGAATGACCTGCTCCTTCAATTGACTGAGGACTTAACAGGGTTATCAGGCTGTGAACCCCTCGTAAACGTTGAAGTAGTCTGGAACTGACAGGATTGGTCGAAACGATGAAAAAGCAATGTCATTGGTCAGGTTGCAAAGTCGTATAACGATAAATAGTTTGGTTACTGTAACAAGTGCTTTGAGTGCCAGTCTTAGACTGCTTGCTTCTGAAAGATTTTGCAAACGATTGGGTAATAGAATCCTGGAGTAATTAATACCTTCCACAACGCATAACTCGTACGATAATAGCTCCCGATTTTCTTGACTTCGTCACCCTAGCGTGAGCGCCTGAAATCAAACGTTTCAAAGCGCTACCACTACCCAATTGTAAATAAAGACTGCTTCAACAGAGCCGTAGACGTTGTAAGAAGCAAAACCACTTCCTTCAACTAATAAAGTTCGATACAAAGAACGATTGTAGTATGTCGTAACACATACGGCTGCGGAAGTATTTAACAAACATAATATTCATTATTTTCAATAAGTTCGATGGGTCAACTTCCTCCTGTGTTTGGACAACTTGTAACCGTACTAATTTGAGACAGGCAACAGGCGAAAGCCTATGCCTTAATAAACTTAAAAATAAATAAAAATATGTTCTTAGAAAAACTTTTCCCCGGAACGTAATCGAATCTTCTTCTTTTTGAACAGGCAGCTATCTTTAATGCTTCATCTTTTAAGCCAATGACTACTTAACGTAGAGCTTTAAAGAGAGAGCAGATGTCGTTTAAACGCAGACGCTGAAATCTTACTGAATTACCTCTCGCTTCATAATCCTGCAGCACTTGCGGGGAAGTCCTCGTCACAGCTCCATGAAGTTCACACGGTATCGGCTGCAGGCGGTCGTCCAGTTTTTCCTCATCTTCATTCATATATGCCATGGTATGCTGAAAAAACTTGGTCACTTCCTCCATATTTATCCTAAGGTTTACAAACAGAGGAAATGTTACTCCAAGCGTTAACAGAATAGTTTTGGTGTCAACAACAAAAACTTACTCTTTAAGTTGCTGAAGCAAGCTCTGGCTCTCTGTTTCGGATAACTCATCCCAAAACTGGAGCAAATGCTCTTGCCCGTACAACTTCAAGTTGGCCTTCAAACTTTCCATACTCGTATCCAATGTCATGACTGTTTCCTGCAACAGACGAACATTAACTAATTAAAAGACCAGAAAATCACTCATTTCTTTTTTATTCACTCCTTCCTAGCCACAAGTGCAAAGATATAAAACAGATTGGTCCCACATACCAGATAGGAAAATCTTATCGCATTCTAAATCCTGTTTTTTTCTGAGGTCGAATATTTTCGAATATAATATCTTTTGTTTAGTGTAATTAAACTGTGAAAGCAAAAAACAAAGGGAATCGAAACGCCTCGATAGTGGAGCTAGAATCATAAAATCGACTAAAGGACGGTCAAAGAAAGTGTGCGACAATCTGCAGGCTAACATATCTAGACCAAAAAAATAGTTTGGGCTTTTTGCGAACATTAGTTAAAATGTTGACCGTAACTCGTGCCGCTTCTCCGGCTTGCGCGCGCGACCATTAATCGAACAAAGTTACCGCGCGCGCCACGTTTCCTTAGCCGAAACTCGACGCGCTAGTCCCACTTCGATTTAGAGCCGCAAACCTTTTCTTCGATACTGCACTAAGACGTGCCAATTGACATAGTGGTGCTCGAAAGTCTGATAAAATTGTAAGATAAAACACAACGTATTGGGGTTGACAGCTCCAAAAGTCAGGTTTTCTTTGTTTTAATCTACGTGCTCTTCAACATTTGAAATACAACTTGCCCTTCCTTCGCCGCAAGCAAGGGCGCGACCAAGTAATCCCCAAAAACAAAACAAAAATACCCGTTTAATAAATTGTATATTTTTACGGTCGTCTTCCGTCTTCCCGCCAAATATGAACTTACTTCCTAAACAAACGAAAATGCCTTAGATTCTTTCTAAAAAATCCAGTTATTTTTAAAAGGTGTTCAGAGCACTTTTCCCCCTTCACTTTTGGCGCGGTTTTAGAGCGTACCGAACGAAATGCAAAAGGGAGATTAAGACGGGAAAACTTTCACTTTTTATAAACTCACGAATGAAATGAACGTCTTTTTAAGACGGTCAGCGAGTATGCAAATGAACAAAATCTTTCTTTTCTTTTTACCCCATTCGCGGAACAAACTATTCTTGACCTTAGCAGGGAATTGACCTTTAATTTGGGAGACCTTGGCCTCCCAATTATCTTTCAACCTGCCTACAAGAAGCTTCGGAAATTCTCGGAGATTACAGAAAAAACGCAGCGGCTTAAGTGACGCCACGAGTTGAAAAGACGTGCGTAATTAAACAAAAAAAATCAGGTTAAGAAATTTCTGAAAAATGTTTCCCCTGAAATTTTTACGCACCTGATAACGATAAAAAAGTCACCAAAGTCAATATTTGTTGATCTTTTTGTACAAATCACATGCAAAAATGCGAAGAATTCCTAGCCACGTCCGCACGGTATAAGGTCAGAAATCAGACTGAGGGATTTTCTTCTTCGGTTAAGTAAAAGGAAAATGGAAAGTATGTTAAGCGAAGTGAACCGAACCGATGCGTAAGGAAAAGGAATTGCCAAGGTAAACTACTGTCGTATATACACTTCCAAAAGCCAGGGGATAAGGAAGCCAAATTGTTTTCAACCTTTCATATATTATTCCACCGAAAAAATATACTACATTTTTATAGGGTGTAAGAAGAAATAACGCGTTTATACTTTGTCAGCTTGAAATGGAGTTTTGAACGAACTTGGTACAAATAATCAGAGTGATTTACTGGAATAACAGGCAAGTGATTTGAAGTTTGTATAACTACTTTCACTTTTGGTTTTCGAGGGTAGAGCTCAAAGCTTAAGTAACCTAGATTCAGCATTAACCCTTTCTACCTCCTTTCCCCATGAACATCAGAAAGTCAAGCCGAAGAAATTGTACGTGTGGGGATGTTAAGACCTAGATTTTGAGGTTAGGAGGCTAACCATCTATATTATTGTGTTTTTTATTACTATTGGCTACGGGCGATTATAGACCTACAGATTCGAGTAGCCGGAACTAGGCTGACTGACGACACAAGGGGCAGAGAGTACAAAAGATAATATACTTGTAAGAAAACAAGAAAAAAAAAGCTGTCTACATTATACTCCTTTTCGCGCGTTAAAAACATTACTCATTCCATTAGAAAGACGGGCTTTGTTGCTATTGTTCTACTTTAGGAACAAACAGAAGGTGAGATTAGATTACTTACAAAAGAAAAGATCACAGATAGGTTGACTACAATACACACATCACGGAATTTTAACTAGAATTTTCACTACGTGTATTAATTACACGAAATAAATAACTGACCCATGTCAGTCATGTGAACTTGACCCGTTGCTCGTATTTTGCAAATAGTTCCCTAGAGGGCTATGCTGTAACCGATTTTCATCGCACTCGCTACGAGTGCACCTGAGCACTCCCAGAGTGAACTGAGTGCTAGCATCTACGTAGAAATTCTGAAAATCTTAGCCAATGAGAATGCATTTCGTATTGTTATGGTGATGGAGCATTCCGCTGTTTGCTTGAATAAGTCAGTCACGTTTCATGCACTGCAAGTGTCAACAAGTGGAAGTTCCAGCTGTTAATTATAGCGTTCCTAAAATACCTTAAGGCAAGTCTTTTTATAACCACCCATAAATACGTCTAAAACGGTTTCTATAATTCTTTCAGGCGAATATTGAATCCAGTAATGAAATTTGCCAAGCTAGAGTCCTGGAGTATACTATTTTTGGCGATTGGATGGTTCGGAGCCCTTGAAATTGACGGCAAAATGTCTCAGACTTATTACGACATCCTCGGCATTAAAGATAGCGCCAGTGACCGCGAAATCAAGAAAGCGTTTAGGAAACTAGCTGTTAAATACCATCCTGACAAGAACCAAGAGCCTGGTGCTGAAGAAAAATTCCGCAAAATTGCCGAAGGTTCGCCTAAATCTCCTTTTGATGTTTATATAAATCGTAATTAAATTTTTAACCCTTTCATATAGCATATGAAGTCCTCTCTGATCCGGATAAAAGACGCCAGTACGATCAATTAGGCGAATCTGCCTTTAAAAAAGGGGGACATGCTGGCCAGGGCGGGGCTTATTCCTTCAATTTCGACGATTTCATGAAGCAATTCAACGAACAGTTCGGCCAAGGCTTTGCGTTCCATCAAGGCCATTATTCTGGGGGTTATCCTAACTTCTTCTCCTTTGGCGACAACTTCGATGTAAAACAGAAAAATTAACTTTTCGTAAAAACCTAATGGAAAAACTTGGTTTCCCAAATTTTTTTTAGGAAGAAAGTATATTCGGAAATTTCGACTTAAATGCTGGGGACTCAATGTTCGGCAATTTCCATCAAGCAAGCCATGCTGGAGCTCACGCACGTAGCCATAGTGGACGCAGAAACTCGCACAATTCCTTTGAAGGCCATTCTTTCTCATTTGCTCAGTCTTCCAATGCTCGTTCGTGTAAAACTGTGACAAAACGCGTGGGCAATACTGTTACAACATATACTCAATGTTCTTAAGTTAGTTGTTTGGATTTTTCCATTTTTGGGGGTGCACGTACTGTATTCTCGCACAAAAAGGGACAGGGTTGTGGCCCCAAACGAGACAAAAATCGGTGACAATAAGTTCCATTGTTAAGACAAATTATTCCTGTAAATAAAAGTTAAAAAGGGCTTTAGAAACGTTAGTTAAATAAAAACGGGGAAATATTGAACCAACAAACTTGCCTAAAGAGTTTTCTGGCAACTAAAGCTTCCTTTTATTCCCAAAATTTGGGATCTTTTAAGATTTTCTTCATTTCATCTTGCAAAGATAACGCAACTGGAACATGCGGACATCGCCACAGTCCAATTTGACGACACCTTCTTGGTGATCAATAGATAACAGTTGACCGCTCGCTTCACGATCTTCTCCTAAGATGATTTTCACTCGATCACGACGCTGAGGAACCACAGGTTCCAATGATTCGCCCGCGACGGAAACCACACGATCCTCAGCAGGTAAAAACACCGAGCACATTCCTCCCTAAAATTCCGAATAAAACACAAAACGAATTAACATTTTAATTTAAAAATTAAAAGGATAAAAAAGGGAAAAAAGATAAAAGTTTGCTTTACAGAAATGCCGCGAATAACACCGATTTGTCCAGAAAGTCCAGAATCACCATGTGAATCTCTCACTCGTACTTCAATATCGGTTGTGAACCAATCCTGGAGAGCTAAATGCTCCATTCCTAATCAAAATATGCTTATTATGAAACGTTCTTTCCTTAGTTGTTTACAAAAACTCGAAAGTCACCTGCGCCAGGAGTCTGCGGATTAAAAGGCGAATTTACAACGCCAGGAGTCATGGGGCTGTAGCTCATAGGTGAAGGTGAGGTGTAACTAGATACACCTGGCGAAGGATGGTAACCAGTGCTGGGACTGGGAGCAATGTAACCAGCTGGGCTCGGCGACGCTATTTGGAACAAGAAAAACTTCATATAAAACTGTCTAAACTTCAATACTCATTAGCCAAGGTAAAGAAAAGCTTAATTTCATTAAAGGAAGAATGTTTCTGAAGAAATTTTCACAAATCTAATCATTAGTAGATTCATTACGCTGATATCCAGCAGGCGATGGCGTGGGCTGATAAGGCGAGTACGTATGGTCCGAGCCATACGCTGTACCAGGCGTTTGGGGAGTGTATGGCCCCGCAGGTGTCTCTGGCATATATCCAGGCGTGGCTAGAAAAAAGACAACAATACATCAGAATCATTCAAAAGAACTATTGTACACTACCCTAGAAAAAATCACTAGATACGTTACTAAATACAGTACATGCCGCTTATTGTGAGCACGTTTATCAAGTGAATACTAATTCTATTTAACAGAGATTCTAATAACCGAAACTTGAATCGGTCCTTTAAAATTTGATTCCATAAAGCGGCTGATTTTAATAACTAGTGATCACAATAAGCGGCATATACTGTACATAATTCTAAAGCAAAGTTGAAGACCGAATAATTGAGAAGAAATAACTTTGCAGAACAAATTGCCTTCTAAATGCAAATGATTTTGAATTAACTAATGTTAAATGAAAACTTCAAAGTGAAGTAACTTACCTGGATTGTAGGCAGGTGAGGGCGAGCTTTCATCAAATGCATAATCTTCGAAATCATGTCTCGACGGCGTGTTAGTAACAGTAGGATCCCAGGCTCCGCTCTGATTGGGCGTTCGAGACCCATCGTGGGATGGGGTCATGCTGCCATAATGCGGAGTGCGTGATCCATCGTAAAGCGGCGTCTGGGAGCCGTACATCGGCGTACGAGTACCCGCACCATAAGCCGGAGTTTCCCCACCCGCTGCCCTGGCGGAAGCGCTGCCATAAGAAGGCGTCTGGTTATACGTAGTAACAGAGCCGGACTACATAAAACAAGCAACAACAAATACATTAAACTCCCGGATTATTAACTTCCATGAATTTACTTTCGCGCCTGCTCCGCCCACAATGGAAATACGACTACGGTCCACCGAGACTGTCTGGCATTTGGAATGAAGTTCTACGCGAGCTGTGGAATCCGTGGCGTCCTTCACAATGCCGATATGACCTTTGTATGGACCTTGGGTGACCTTGATCGTCTTTCCGATCAAATCTCGATCGCGACCCATCCCTCCACCCCTTCCAAATCCGCCTCGGCCCCTTCCACCTCCTCCACCACCCCCTCCTCCTCGTCCTCGCCCTCCACCCCCTCCTCCACCCCCTCCTCCACCACCCCCTCCACTAGGATGCATAGGCGAGGAAATTCGTGGAGACATAAAGCCCAAGTTAGGACCGCCCATCCCAGTTGCCGTATTCTAGTCAGTAGTGAAGAAAAAGTGTAAGATTAAAAATTACATCGAATTGGCGACTATAATGAATACTTTGTTGCCGCCGGCAAGGACCAAATGCCGTGTTTTGCACACAAAAACACCTCCGTTCTCGAGCATCATCCGGGAATGCAAGAATGCAAAGTTACGATACAAGTGTTTGATCTCTCCTTGACGCCCCGAATGAGGTCCGTCAATAACTTTGACGATATCTTTGCGTTGGATGGTATTTTGTTCCGAATCTAACGCCACGGCTTGCCGATTTTCCTTCTTTTTCTGCAGAGACTGTGGTCGCGCAGAAATCAGCTTCCCGTTCATATTCAAGATCTGGAAATTTTCCCTTTCCAAACGCACAATCACACCCACAGTCTGCGGACTAGAAAAACAAAGTAATATTAATTTTCGTAAAAAAAATTGAGCTAAATTCTAATTAATTTTCGTAACAAACTAATAATTTTCAATAAATTATTTGAAGGAAGAATATTCGATAGCAAGAAATTTTTCACTGTCATAAGTTAATTCGGGTAGAAATCTTACTCTAATTGAACCATGTCTCCCCACTGAAATTGTCCCATGGAATCCACACCAGTGGCCATATCGGTACATAACTGAAGATCGCGGGGCAGTACTTTGAGTTCATGCATGGTCAAATCCGAGAAAAGAACCACCAAATTTTCTTCCACGCGTACAATTAATCCCGTATCCGCTTCATATCTCCCCGCAATCACTCGCACATGGTCTCCCATATTGAAATACTTTTTCAATTCAGACGCTTGGAATTCCAAGGGATCCTAATACGCAAAAGGAAAGGTTTTAACATTTCTTTACATTTAAAAACAAAAGTTTTACCTTCAAACTCTCATGTTTTGGCATAATCGTGATTTTGTTGCCGTCAATAGTTAGAATTTTGCCTTGCAAGTGAATCAATTCGCCTTCGCACACTTCCACGGCGTCACCAGTGGCGAAGTTGTGGGTTTCTTCCTGCATACTCGCGCCTGAAACCGACAATTCTAAATCGACACCTTCAGGAGATTCCTCGAATTTCTCCAATTCAGACAGTGTTGGCTTTACACCTAAAAAAAAATATTTCTTTAAACACTTGCACAGAGAATGCTGACAGGTTGAGAAAATTGACATGTAAGAACAACGTCGAGAAGTAATTTTTCGAGATATACATAATTTGCTAATTACCGTCCGCGATGATAGCATTCATGGGAAAACTCTTGTACAAGAACCCCTTCCGTGAATATCTGTTGCCTTCAAAAATGAGAAAATCACCGTCGGATGATACTTCTCCCCCAATGGCTCGAATTGCTTCTACATCAAAAAGCTTTGCTGCAGATCTCAGTTTCTTTTTCTTCTTATCATCATCGTCCTAATTAACAAAAAACATGCGTAATGAATTTTCGACTCAAACTAGCCCATATTTGTTATGTATTACTGGCTGGGTAGTACGGAGAGCTCCTCGAGGACGTGTGTAGTCAATACGGGGAAGTAGTTTGAGGTGAACTTGATTCTGGGCCACGTCAACATAATCAACTTGGGCAATATCGTCTTTGAAGACACCTCTTTTAAGTCTCACCCAGGATTTGGGCTTTAGGAAGCTTTGCTCCTTCACAACCCTCAAAACGTCCGTCATTTCCTTAATAGGAACCATCTACAGCAAACAAACATACAAACAAACAATTAATTCCAATTCAATTCAACACAAAGTAAAATTTTCCTTCAAAACATGATAAGGAAAGACTTTGTAGACAAACCTGTTGAGTATATTGGCCCATTCTAAGGCTTCCAATACCATTGATGGCCTGTTTTACGTGCGTTTGCTTGTAAGACTCGATGTAGATATAACCTTTGACTCCTTCGGGAGCCACAATGGATTTAATCTGCAACGGTTCCTCAGTGAACTGAAAGGCAATAAACTTCCTCATGAGCTGCAAAACGGTCTGTTTTTCCTCGCCCAATCGGCATTTAACCATCCATAAATTTGGGTCCCTAAACAAAAATATAAAGGTAAGCTATGACAAAAACAATACAAAAGAAAGCTACTTGACGCCAGGCAGTAAAGTTTGTTGGGTAATTTCATCAGACATATCTTCTCCTCCATCACCAAAATGACGGGTAGCTGAGGCATCGTCAGCGTATTTCTTTCTGAAATACTCTTCAACTTCTTCTTCTTTGCTAGGACTGATCAAATAGAAAAGGTAAGTTGGAATAACGCGGGCGAATTTTTGAATTTCTTTACTCCCAAAAGCCGTGTTGTCGTCTTCGACCTTCAATGTCACGAGCTGTGGGTCCCATTTCATCAGCCTCATTGCCAATCAAACCATATTCGGCTGCTCCTTCTTCCCATTCTTCTTCATCCTCGACTTCGTCATCGACTTCAGCTTCTTCCAAGATGAAGCCGCCAAAACGATCTTTACCCTTTTTGCGTTTTCGTTTCCGGGAGCTATCTTCTTCGTCTTCTTCTTCCTCTTCATCTAACTCTTCTTCTTCTTCCTCTTCAAAGCGACCACGTTTTCGTTTTCCAGGCTTTTTCTTTTCTTTGGGTTTCTCCTTCTTGCTTTTACCTTTCTTACCCTTTGGACGGCTTTCCTCTTCAGAATCTGAGCCTTTTCCAGAAGAAGCCTAAAAATCATTGGAAACAAACTATAAATACAAAACTAAAATGAAAATATGGAAATATACCCCGCTTTCTGGCTCGCTTTCCTCCGCTACTTCTTCTTTGTCTGAAAAGTTACTTCCTTCGCTGTCCGACATTCCTATACATACACAGCAGTTAATTAGTTCAATTTCCTAAAATTTTAGTATGTAATACTAACTTTTATAGTGAGAAAACTCTAGTTTAACACTAAAAAAATAAGCCCAAACAAATGTCAAAACTTCCCAAACGTCTTTCCCAGCACGGCGTTACAAAAGCGACCGCTAGATGGAAAAACTGCTCGAAAAATGTTCAATTTACTCCTAACAGCAATTTTCTAACTAGAAACCTTATTATGCTTACTAAAATTTAATTTAACTTCCAATTTTTTATTAACGCTTTAATAGGACACACTTTTTGGTCAACAATGATAAACTGGAAATACAACTAGTAACATCTGGTTCTAGTTAGAGGAAGTTATGGTTATTGTTATTAGGTGGCGCAAGGATACAGTTTCTTGCTAAATTCCATCTTGGGGGGAAAAATTAACTAATCGAAGAGAAGCCATGAAATGTCAGATGACTTTTCTCCTTAATTATTTTCATAATCAGCAGCAGTTTTACAATATACAGTGATAGGTACCACATGATAGATACTACGGTCATGAAGTAAGCGTCACCTTGAATTTTTCTAAACCATTTATGACTCCCCTTACAACATACAAATTAATAGTAAGAAAATAATAGCCTATTATTTCCCCCATCCCAATCCTTCTTATTCCGCCATTATTCCCAAGAAGGCAAGCTCCTCCCCCCCTAAAAATCTCGTATACTTTAGCTGGAATTAATGAAGCACATATCTACTTCGCATAAACATGATTTGCGTACTGAGTTAATGTGTTATTAAGTAATTGGAGGTACAATAATTGTTTGAACGACGAAAACTCATTTCTAGTCATCTTCTAAATTTCCTCGTTCTGTACAGCTACACAAAAAGTCCTTTCAGGTTTTCTACGCAGCTGTACACTTTATCAGCCAGCAGGGATGCCAGGAAATAAGATAATTTACCCCCCAAGCCTCGAAAGAGCCCTCAAACCCGCATTCCAACCAACCCGAATGCTGCTAGTGGCCTTCGAATATATTTCCTCACTCCCAGCTGACCATGTTATCCTCTAATCAGTAGATTTCACCTCAAAACGAAGTAATTTTAGATCTTTAATTTTCCATGTTATTTTTTACATTAACCAAATTTGGTTTTATTTATTTTAGCCAATAGCCGCAACAATAGCCTCCAGGGAGCAGTATTACGATCCGGTTTGCCTCTCGTCACTTCTTTCGTTTCAAAAGCCCTTCTATCTACCTCCTAATGCCCCCTGGGTGAGAGGAGGGTCGGTGGCGTCTGGCCAGGGAAATCGTTGGTTTTCTAGCCTTTCTAGCGTGTTCGACCCAGCCCTGCGGAGCCTCACAGCCCAGCCATCGAGGAAGGAGCAAGAGAGCGAGAGAGTTTAGAGCTGTTGAGTCGCCCAAGACTATTTTGAACCACGGAAAAGCTTCAGCGTAACTCGATGAGTACGAACCAGCACTGAAAAGTGTCTTGAGTGGCATCAGAAACACAGGACTTGCGAAATTTCGCTAAAAACAGACTTCACACGCCCTAGAAATTCCCTCAAAACTCGGAATTGATGCAAGAACTCTTGTTAACTACCGTTTAAACAAGACTAGTTGCGCATTAATCTTGAGTACAGGGAAGTAATTATGGCTTCAAAAAGTGAGAAAAACGACGGACATCGGCTTGGACACGCTCCCCACATTCACACAAATGGCGAAAACATGTTGCCAAGGTTTGCTGCCTTCCACATCTTTTGTTTTCCAGCCCGTTTGTGCCTTTTTCCCCTTTAGCCATACCATTCATATCCGCAATTTTTTCTTTATCCATTCCCCACCTGAATCAACCTTAAAACCCCCCCAGGCCCCTTAAAAGGCCATTGCCCCGACTGTTTGCACGTTCTGTTGGCATGATCCTCGGATTCGTTTCCCATTGGTAGTGATTAAAAGCGAGACCCTGGATGAAAAGGAAGAAAAGGGGGAGGCGGACCAGGAGATTTAAGAGTAACGTTATTGATCCGTTTGGTTGTGTTGCGTAACTGCGCGTTGCGAAAATCCGCGTTCACATTCAAATTTGCTTTGTAATTTCGAACTCGGTTCCTTCTTTTTTTTCTTCGTTTACTTGGGTAGAAGGAATTCTTTGAGTAAAAGAGAGTAACAGAAAGAGGTTTAAACCCCGCCCTTTTCTCCCGTTTCGTGGTTGCGGAGCTCAAGGCCGCCATTTTGTGGAGCTCTTAGCACAGACTACGTCGATCCCAGAAAGTTCTGGGAGACGCCAAAGCGCATACGAGACGAGACGGCGGAACTGCAATCACTCGCCAGCTCTTATTGCCACAGTCGAACCTTAGCAGTGCTATAACCAGTCTCCGACGCTTGGGAAAAGGGAACCTTCATAATCTGAGAAATTTGGGCGAAACCAAAAACGTTTGTAACCAAAAGCGTATGCTCCATTTGGCTGAGAATTTGGGAATGATGGCGACTAGGTCAGTGATTTTGTAGGGGTTTCTTAAAAGAACGCCAGACTTCATTTCGTGTACGTGGAAACTTTCTATGACGTCAATGGCATTTCAGGCTGATGACGTCACGACCTTTTCAGGAGATTGTAAACTTGAACGAGTGTTTCAACTCGGTTCTCCCATCCAACCTTCCTTTGTCTCACAAAGGAAAGCTACGCCCAGGCTGGCTTTTTGGGAAGGGAAAGGAACTCAAACCCCATCTGGAGGACGTTTGAGATACTTGCGAAAAACGGGGGTTTTGAATTTGAGCTCCAGAACTTTTTTTTGGTGGGGGTAAACGTAATGCAAACGTACTTGAATGTTCTTCAATTTTAATTTTCTTTTTTTAGTATTTTACTTATTTTTTAGTCTTCCATTTACATTATTTTTTTAAAATTTGGTTACGTCATCCCAAGCCAATTTCCTATCTTGTTGACGTAATTTTCAACGTTTTTCATTGTTGACGTCATCAACAATAAAACGTTTCTTCAGTGTTTGCCATTTTGGTCTTTTGAGTCCCATGTTGTCGGTAAATCATTCTGGAGATGCCATTAGATCGTTTGTAGTTAAGTTCATTACTAAATTAATCTTCCTAAAGTTCTCCTAGTCGGTTGATCGTAATGTTAATTAACATTTTGAGTTAAAGAGAAGTTGTCAAGAGGTAGACGCTTAATGCGGACCTTTCTTGTTTCTTTTATCTTAGTGAGGAAATTGAAGGCAAAGAAGAAGGCGAGGATTTGGAAGAAGGTGAGATTGAGGACGACGAGGAAGAAGTCAAACCTCCTGAACCAAGCTCGGTCGCACCTGCCGCCGCGGAAAATGGCACCAGCAAGCCCAGTCATGCCGGGGAGGAATCAGAAAAGAAATCGCGTCATCATAGTGAACGGGGCCGTCGCGGCGACGATGACGACCGCCATAAACGCCGCCGAAAAAAGCGGAAACGCGGTCATGGACCTGAGGAAGACGCCGAACCTAAACGTCGAAGACGAGGGGCGGGACCAGGCCAAGAAGAGGAGCTTGAAGAGGGTGGAATCGATGACGAGGATGACGACGAAGATCCAGATATGATGTACGTGCGAGGCAATTCTCCCTTATCCAAAGCAGCTGATGGTCCATACGACGAAGGATATGGACCTGGGCCGGGACCTGGACCAAGTAATTTTCCCTACAAGAGCCGCGTTCGTTTTGACGAAAGTTTAAGCCGACTTTGCGCTTCTACTGCGCAAAGTCGGCTAGTCAATTTAGACTTTAAAAGTCGACTTTTAGTTGTGGTCTCAAGTCAGGCAAGTCTATAGCGAATACTCTTGTGCCCAGACTTAAACTTAACCCCGCCCCTTGGTTATTTATCGCCTTTGTCGATATCGAACAATTCATGTATTTCTTTTGTTTATTTCTACAAGCATGGGTGGAGCAATTGTAAACTTTTGCTTATAAGCGTTCGCTTTGGACTCAAAACTTTCCAAGTCGACTTTTGTAAACTTTTAAAGCTTAGGCTAAAACGATTGCTTATAAGCGTAAGTCAGGAAAGTTTGGCTAGACTAAGTTTAAGTCGAAGGTGCAAAACAAACGCGGCTAGTGTTTCATATACTAATTTCATGATCCACTTAATTCAAATGGTTTCGATTAAATCGCTTTCAGATCCCTATGGCGCCAATGAAAGTCCCTATAACTCCGACGACAGCGATTTTCGACGGAGCGCGAGTCCACCGCGGAGGGGCGACCGCGGGCCACGATCAAAAAACCGTCGAACGCGCGGTTCGGCGCGGGAAGAACGTTCCCGCCGAAATCGGGACCGCGAGGCGAAAGATCGCTCAGACCGACGCGATCGGAACGATCGTTCTGATCGCCGACGTAATGAAAAGGGCGGGAAAAGCGACACGATCTGCGGGTTTTACTTGGAAGGCAAATGTAGTCGCGATAATGACTGTCCCTTCTCCCATGCTGCGGTCCCTCCCCGTAAGTTAGAATTGTGCAAGTTTTACCTCATGGAATGCTGCGCAAAGAAAGAGAAATGCTTGTACATGCACAAGGATTTCCCTTGTAAGTTTTTCCACACGGGTCGCAAATGCCGGAGTGCGAGCGCCGCTCAATGCAAATTTTCCCATGACCCGCTTTCCGATACCACACGCGCGATTCTAATCAAACATTTGGAGTCGGCGCCGAAGGAAATCTTGGGAGATTTCCCGCGTTTGACACGAGAGGAAGCGGTGGAAGCAATTGACAATACCGTAAACGGGGTTTTGATCCCGAGAGATAAACGGCCGCATATTCCGTCTATTTTCGAGATGCAGATGAATAAAAGTACAGCAGCTCCTGCTGCTGCTGCATTGGCTGATCCGTTGGGCCTGGGCGGGAAGGATGTTGACATGAGGGATGTGGATTATAGGTTTCCAAACCCTGAGGCACAGCAACAATGGGCTGCTGCAGCGCAGCAGTTTCAGCAGCAACAGCAGAGTGCAACAGGAACTGCTGACGGGAGTAAAGGGGAGCAAGAAACTGGAACTGGAGGTAGTAGGCCGAGGTTTTATCAGGAGCAAGGGGTGACGGCGCAAGGGGGCGGAGACAGTCCAAAGGTGCCAAATTTGGCACAAAATGTGCCGAGTATTGCATCACCAGAGGCGGAGAAGGAGACCAAGGCCCCAGCGGCGGGGATTTGGTTTAGACAGTTGCAGGATACCAATGGATCCGACTACCATTCAGGTAAATAGAAAAATCGATTTTATTTTATTTATTATTTTGTTTATTTTGTTGGCATTTATTGTTCTTCGGATTCTAATTGTTGTGGTGATTGGTTATACATAGATGGTGGTTTGGTAATGGACATTCCTGGCGATGAAGTATCGGCTGAGGGTAAGAAGGAGAAGAAAAATGAAGAAGCAAAGAAGGTTGAACAGGTGAAGAAGGAAAAGTCTGAAGAAACTGAAAATGGAACTCCGATATATGCGGCGGTCTTGCCACCTAAACAGCCTGATTTGTACGATAGATTACAGGCAGCTGCACCTAAAATCAAACAGGTAAGAAATATCCGTTTTCTAACTTGAAAATGAATTCTATATACAGTCGATTCCGCTTTTTCTGATCACTGGGTATTAGAATCAGCCGCTTTATGGAATCAAATTTTGAAGGACCGATTCAACTCGTACGATTCAAAGCATTTTAAATATTAGAATCATACTTTCAGAGTTTCAAATATTAGAGATTTCAAAAGAATTTTCACATGTATAGGAACGAAACTACAGCATGTACTTTGCATATTATTGCATATTTCCGATTTTCGGTTATTAGAATCTTCGCTTAATGGAATCAGTATTCACGTGATAGCAATAAGCGGCGTGCATTGAAATACTAATTGTACTGTAAAAGAAGTACTAATTTATAATAATTTCCATCAGGATGAACGTTCAATGGAGGAAGACACCGCTCATGATGAAAACTGGTACTCGAGTGATGAAGAACCTCAAGGAAAATCACTTACGGATATTCTTAAGAAGATAAACAGTGCAGTAAGTAACTTTCTTATCTTGCATTATTTATATTGGCTAGTATTTCAAGCTTGATTAAATGGTGAATTTCTTTTGTGACAGGACAAGACAGTAAAACTAGCGAATGTACCCAGTACTGGTTTGGGGCAAAACGTGAACCTGAGCTCTTTATCCAACCTCAATTTATCCAACATTAGTCCAGATGACCTGGCCCAAATGCTCTCGGTTATCAAAAGCAAGGCAGTAGCCAAAACCGGCAAAATTTCCCCTGAACCGTCCTCCTCGACAAGGTAAAGCCTTCTTTTCTGCCTTAAGAAATATGTCGAGAAAAAAAGTTTGGAATATAGATATATATTGATGCATTTTTTAATATATTGAAGATTGTTGATATAGGTTGATGAATATGCTTGTTTTTGTTTAGTGTTGGTCAGGCTTACAGAGATCCTCGGCTAAGTCGGGATCCCAGGATGCGTGCAGGCGACGTCGATCTGCGCGTGCGTACTACATCTGCTGCTGCCGCTGCCTTCCGGGGCGTAGATCAGCAGCCACAAGACATTGATCTTCGCTTATGTCCCGCTCCCATTCCCCCCAGCGCTCTGACCCCTGGGAATTCAAACGACGTCGACCTGCGAGCCGCTTTATCTCGGCCGTTAGGTAACTTGGATGACATCGGCTCTGACGTTGACCTCCGGCGCCTCTCGGGTGATCTACTTCACTCCTTTAAACCACCCTCCTTACTCCCTCCAGCTAAAGAAATCGAAGCTTCCATCCATGCACACGCTCCCATTGATTACCATGTGATTGAGATGCATACATCCTGGCCCAACTATGCCAATATTCGGTTTAATCCGGCTGACCCACAAGCACTCAATGATCCTCGGTTGAACCGCAGTAAACATGGTCATTCTCCCAACGACCGTGCACTCCCGGCGATCCAAGAGTTACCGTCAGGGCCGGCGAGTCCGGATCCGCCTTCGAGGACCGCTTCGGGCGGTGGATACGGGTACGGACCCGAAATTGGGTCCCCTGACCAGTCTTCCGTGCATAACCGAAGGGATCCGCGCATCCGTGACGTGCGGCGTATGCCCACCGATCGTGCGTCACTTTTGCCCACGCCTGCAGTCATCAACCCGGTTTATGCCCCACCCCCTTCCGCCCGAGATCCAAGAGGAAAACCAGGACTGTTAGGTCCTGCCCCTCCAGGCATGCCTGTAGTTGGAGGGGAAGGGCCTCAGCATCATTGGGCGGAATCCAACGCACCCAGTTATGCTCCACGCCAAGAGGAATATTCGGCGGGTGGGGCCATGGGCGGAGGGATTAATCGGAGAGATCCGAGGCAAATTCGAAGGGTTTCGAACGAAACAAATAACTCGGGCGAAGAGCGGTCCAAAACTCCGCCCCTTAAATCAGTCTTCCGTGAAAAGGACCCTACAGCATCTCCTTTCAGTTGAATTTCTGTAACTTTTTTCGTAACTAAATATTGGTAAGCTGGACGGGTGCATGAAAAGACAACCGATTTTGGTTCTTATTCCTTGCAGTTTTTTTTTTATAATTAACTTAACTTAAGGTGAACGATAATCGCGGAAACAAAAATGAAAGGATGGGTTTTTCTTATGTACAGGAATATTATTTTCGCTGTTTGTCCCCACTCTTTTTCTTTCCTCGTGTTACGCCCCCTGCGATGAAAACAAAATTGGAGTCAATCCTAATAATAAAATAAAAGAAGGCTGGCTTCTTTAGAAGTTATCGTGAAAAAGGTGTGTTTACTGTAAACTTTTCTAAGCATATTTCTTAGAGAACTTCTTACAAGTTAGCAATAATATATTAAAACGGAGCTTACAAATGATTGCTTTACTTTTGATTACTAAAAGTGTTAAGTCGGAAAGTAATGGCTGTATTACCTTTATTAATGTAACTATTGCATTTGAGTTTATTGAGAATGTTTGCTCATATCATTCGTATCATTTACTTTTTTAGTTTCGCATTTTTGGCAAATTCAGTTTTCTTGTATGAAGTTGCAATAGATGGCGGGGAAATCGCAAAAGAGATGCAATAGATGGCATGTCAATCGATTCTAGTCACTACAGAAGGGGGCATTACGCTTTGGGAAATGTTGCTTTTGATTGTTGACAGTTTTTAACGCGTTGGCAAACAAATGCACATTGCGGCAATAACTAAACCTCTTTACTTTATTCGAATAAATTATGGCTGCAGCGTTTAGCTCAGATGGCAAAGACGTAATACTACGAAAACTGTCCCTAGAATTAAACAAGGATCTAGCCTCGGATGAAACGCTGGAAGAAGTCTATGAGCTTAGCCGTTGTTCGATCTGGATCAACGAAAACGGTTTCCAAAAAGTGAATAAAATAAAAACCTCTTGTATGAATCTCTGTTAATAAACCTTATAATCAAACATTCAGGTAGCTCTTCAATTCCCCGATGATTTGCTAGTGGATGCACCCGATGTAGCTCGTTCTCTTGAAAAAAGCGTCCCAGCAGAATGCTACATTTTAGGCGATACTTCCTATGGAAGGTAAGATTGAACATTCCCTTCAAATGGTTCATTCATTAGTTATGCATATTTCTTAGTTGCTGCGTGGATGAGATCGCTGCAGAACACGTGGCCGCCCAAGCTGTGATTCATTTTGGCCCCGCTTGCTTAAGTCAAAATCAGCGACTCCCAGTTCTCTACATTTTTACAACTTTACCCTTTCACCCTGATGAAGCCACCCTGCATTTCAGGCAGCAATTCCCCAACCTAGACTCCCACATTTTAATCTTCTTCGACGTCCGCTATAATTACGCCATAAAGGACTGGGTCGAAAGTATAAACAAAGATTATCCCCATCTGGTCATTTCGTCGCTTAACATTCCTCTTCATAATGACGTCACCGTAGAGTCCATTTCCGGACGGATTTTCGCACTCCTACCCGACACGAAGCTGGACCAGTACACGGTTTTCTACGTCGGCGAAGAAGGTTCAATGTTGACCAACTTAATGATGACTCTGAATCATTGTCCCTTTGTTACTTACTGTCCCAAGTTGCAAGTGTGCCGCCAGGAGACTTTCAACGTTAACAAGGCACTCATGAAGCGGTTTTATTTAATGGAGAAGACCAAAGACGCGAATATTATCGGGATTTTGGTTGGGACGCTGGGCGTGGCTAACTACCTGCAAATCATGGATCGACTCAAAACGCTCATCAAGAACGCGGGGAAGAAATGCTATACATTTGCAGTGGGGAAACTGAATCCTGCCAAGTTGGCAAACTTCCCGGAAGTAGATGTCTACGTGCTAATTGCTTGTCCTGAGAACTCTTTACTGGACTCGAGGGATTTCTACCGACCCGTAATCACCCCCTTTGAGCTGGAAGTGGCACTCAATAGCGACCGGACCTGGACAGGCGACTTTACCACGGATTTTCGACAGTTATTACCAGGGGCAGCTCGCCATGTCGAGTTTTCGACTTCGACACAAGAAATTGATGTTTCCCTCATTTCCGGGCGGATGCGTCATATGGGCGTGGCCGAAGGAGAGGAAGCTACAGACACAGCAGCCACAGGTTCTAATGCAGTGCTACCCCGCAGCACGTCAACGGCGTTAGCTAATTTGCATATCGGCGGAGGAGGCGAATTTTTAAGCCAACGCACTTGGCAAGGACTCGAACCCCAATTAGGTCTAACACCGGTATCGGCCCCTGTTCCAGGTACTCGAGGAATCGCAGCTGGGTACGATCATGAAGTATGCGGCGAACGTGGAAGACCTGATGGCCAAGAATCTTAAAAAGAAAGAGTAATTAAGAATTATCATAAGAAATCGTGCGTAAAGAAATAATTAAGTGCAAAGTTAAGTTTCTTTTGTAAAACCTACTACGCTTTCTGTCTTCACAGTCTGGCAAAAATGTAATAAAAGTGGTTAAGCAAAGAGAGAAAAACTTATTTTGAATTATAAAAAAATAATCAATTATGAAAATAATAAAAAATTATTTTGCAAAAAAAAAAAAAAATATTAAATGGCTATCTTTCTCTGTACCTTATGCATTCCCGGCAAGGTAAAACCTATACCCATATTCGATATTGTGAAGCTTCGGCATCACGAGCTCGAATATTGGGGATAGGAAACCGACCAGAGGAGTTGGGAACAGGGAAAAGGGGCGAGGCTCTCAATTTTTGACGATTTTTGAAGGGACCTTTTAGAATGATTTTAAATTTTTAGAAATCGAACAATAGATGAGCACTATCAACATATACTGCTACTTCATATGTTCATTTGTAGAAGTTTCAACGCGGTTTACAATAAGCGTATGACAGAGTGGATAAGACGAAAGCCTTGTAATCGGGAGGTCGCAGGTTCGAAACCCGGTCGAGGCACTTTATTTCGTCGAAAAAAATAAATATGAAATGCCTCCTTTTCTCTATACCTTTTGTCTTCACGGCGAGGGTCCTATTCCTATATTCGAAATTGTGTTGCTTCGGCAGCATGAGCTCAAATATCAGGAATTGGAAACCAAGCAGGGGAGTTGGGAAAAAGGGAAGGGGCGAGGCTCTCAATTTTTGACGATTTTCCAAGGGGACCCCCTTGATACAACGTTATTCCTTATGGAGAAAAGCCCTGAAAAAGCTTCCCCAGCTCGAAAAGGAGCCACGCCCCCTTTTGGCCCGATTCCCCAATAGGATTCGTCCTTTTTGAATAGGCCCCACCCTTTGAGCGGATCTTTTGAAAAATCTTACAAAAATGTATAAAATTTTCGCCTTTATTTCAAAAATTACAAATCACACAATACAAAATTTTGTTGGAACTTGTTTTTGCGAGGAACGTTTTGTGCAACATAAGTAAATCTCCCAACCAAAGTCCCGATCCGAACAATCCGGAACTGATCGCATCCGATCCGTTCAATAGTGCCATTCAGTAGTCTTCTTCTCTTTCCGTATGCCCAAATCAGAAAGCTATGAACGTTAAACACCTACGGTAAATACATTAGGTCTGAAATTCTTATAAACACATTTTTTAAACATATTACCAAGAGAGCGGTGCAGTTATGGATTTGGCACAAGTTTCTCCATCAGTATTAAAACTGCACAACCCAGTAACCATAATCTTGTTCGTGGTAAAATCTTGGCCGTCTACTCAAGAGAAACTCGAACTAGGCGAAGAATTAGGGATGTCTCTCCGAAAACAATCCATAACAATCATACTAATTGCGAAAAAAGGTTGTAAAGATATCAACAATGTGAGGGATACGTTTAAGTTTTATCTTGGTCTATTTCCATTCGTACTTGCCGGTTTCCAGCTCTTTGAAAAATTCGCACTAACATAAAAAAGTGTGCAAGGTCATTTAGCACCCGGGGAACCAAAACTCCGCCCTTTCTTTTTTTAAAAAACAAACAAAAACGACCGTTCTTTCCTTTCGATAACACTCAATTTTTTACATGCACTTACAAAGGAGAGTTCCCAGCGTATTTTCATTACTTCTCGACGGAGAAATAAAGCTAAAGGGGGAGGAGCCAAAGGAAAATTTTCCCTGGCATGTCACTTTGTTTTGATGTTGAACTTAAGAAAAAAATAGGCAAATCACAGGTTAAATTTGTAGGACTCACTGATAATTACATAAAGAACCACCCCCTTTACTCAAACTAAACAAAAGAGTCTCCCAGTTCTTCTGGATTTGTGTGGGGGGGGGGGGGGGAGAGAGAAGGAAAAGGAAGCGAAAGTGAGATGACACGTAACTTGAAAGCCACTTTGGCAACATAATTCTTCTCCAACCGTGGTTTGGGTCACGGTTTCTTTACATTTTTCAACTTTTCCACGCTTTCTCCTGTCTTTGGCGACTAGCAAATATTCTAATAACCCCAAAAGTTCGAAGAAGCTGGGAGCAAAACCCATAGAATTATAACTTAAAAAGAAAATACTTCTTTTCCTCTTGTTGTAAAGGTTTGAATTCTTTTGTAGACTACCAAAATTTAGGACGAAAAAGACAAAGTATCAAGAGGGTTGACAAGACGGGAGTTTCCTAATGCGCAAGGCTTGCTTCCAACGAGCTCTTCTCCGTCTTCTCCCCCGTTTGGATGCGTCGCTGCCCGAAACTGTTGAATTGGCACCACAATGACCGTGTGTTGGACTGGGCGGTGCACTTCGAGTACCTGCATTGTTGGCCATAGCTTGTGCAGCCGCCGCTTGCAACTTCCTCGCTTCTAAAACGTTCACAAAAGGAAAATTATAATTATGAATAACAAAACTACAACAGTTTTTGAATACTAATTGCACCATGTAAATCGTGTTCGGTGTAATAATGAGCGTCTTCGTCTTCTTCATCTTCCAAATCGGAGTTTCCGTGCAAAGACTCTAAATACGGGATCATCGTCATACTCCTCAATTCATCTCCAGCCAAAGGTGGAATTCCAATCGCGGGTTCACTCCTATTATGTTTCTTTACAAGCCAACTAAAATAAACAAACAACAAATTTCCTTTAACTTCGTTATTTCTACAGAATAGATAATAAAGGATAGTTAATTATTGGAATTCTTTACTCGTGGTGTTTGATTTCGTGTAAAGATAGCCTCATAGTAGGATCTTTGGCCAACATTCCTCTCAACAATGATGACAAAAGAGCGTCTAACTCACGCGGCATCTCAAATTCGCCTTTTCCGATATTTTCAAATAACTTAAAGATATTGTTGCCTTCAAATGGGTACTTCCCTGTCGTAATATTAAACCTAAAGAAAAATATTAATAATCATTTCAAGCCATAACCTAAATTGGAAATATTACAAAGTTACACCAGAGGACCAAACATCCACTTTAAATCCTGAAAAATTCTCGATTCCATTGGCCACTTCCGGAGGTTGGAAAGCAGGGGATCCTTGACTTGTCTGACAACTACAATCGTTCGCAAACACATCCAAATCCTGTAAATCAAATTTAAAAATTCAATAGAAAATGCAGTAGATTTGTGTATCGACAAATTAATAATGAAAATATTAAAGAATAAATAAAAAGAAAAACCTACTTCTGCTACTCCGAAATCCGAAATTTTAAGTGTGCCATCGTTTGTAAGCAGTAAATTGCCAGGTTTGATGTCTTTATGGACAATTCCTTGGCTGTGCAGGTACTCGAGTCCATTAATCAGCTGATAAAAGTAACTAATAGATAAATGAAATTAAACCAGTAAATTTCTAAACCCAAAGTAAAGGAGTTTGGTAGTATTACCCGTGGGCTTGCCATATTGGAAACTTCTTTTGGGGAGCGTTTTCTAAGAGTTCTTGAAGGCCAGACACACAGTATTCAAGGATAAGATACATTTTTTGCTTCTCAGAGTTTTCTAAGACATCGCAAAGTTTGATAACGTTTAAGTGATGAAATCTTCTGAGGAGTTGGATTTCACGTTGCACATTCTGTTCGCCATTGGGAATTCGTTTGAGTTTCTTCCGCTTGAGGATTTTCACTGCTCGGCGACACAACGTTTCTGTATCCAAGACTTCTTTGACTTTGCCATAGCTGCCTTCGCCCAGCATATCTCCCATAACATATTTGCCAATAAACTTGCATTTCTTCTTCCGGGCTTGGTAAATAATTTGTTCGGAATCTATTTTGTGAATAAATAAAGTGTCGTCTTCATCCAAGCCCAAGTGGTCTTCCATGGCCTTCTCAGGGAAGTTTTGGCTGTTTAAAACTTCAGAAATCCAGTCGGTTTAGGAATAATGAGGGCTCTAGCACAGTTCAGAGCCAGGGTTGAACTGATTGTATGCGCTATGAATTAAAATAAGAAATATGGGAAATTTGTGACGATCCAAGGCCCAAACTTCCCCTTTTGGGATCAAAAAGTCCAGTTAACTGGGTAGAAGTCCAGGTCCTACTTTTTTCGAACCATCGCTGCTCAATTTTCTACAAATAAAGAGTTTGAAAAGTTAAAATTTCCAGAAAAATGAATTTCCGAACGAATCGGCAGAATAAAAATGGGAGTTATTTAAGAAGTTACCTTTGTTGTGGCACACGTAGAACAATGCGAGAGCATTCAAGCAAAGCTTGCATTAACTTTAGCAAGCGCAGGTGTGTGAAACGTGCTAAAAAAATGGCAAAAAACACGACCAGATTCCAAAGAACAAACCAGCAAAACAATGATTAAAGAACCTACCTCATAAGGAAACTGCGAAGTGCAGGAATCTTCTTCTTAGCGGTTCCCGGTTCCTTTATTTCGCCATACGTGGTTCACGCTTTAATCCGGGATCATAATCACCTGCAAAAATTTGAATTTTGTTCGTTTCCTTAATTCCAATTCCCTCGGTTCATGACAAATAATACGTAAAACGTTTCAGGAAAACATTTTTAAGTTGGTATATTTATCTACATGTCAGTTATAAGCTTAAATTATATGGCACATAATGTTTCTTTTTATATATATAGCTTTATTTTAAAATTTCGACAACATAAAACTCCATATATAGCTACGCTTTGATTCATCCGTTTCATTAGATGTTTGTTCATAGGTAGCAATGCTTACAATTTTAAGTATTTGAGATCATTTCCACCTGTTTCCAGCATCGTACATTTGAATAATAAATATAAATATATTAAGGTATGGGAATACTGCGAACGGAAGTAGGAAACGCCTGCAAGTTTACATACAAAGCAGGAGTTCCAGTTCTAAAAAAAAGATTGCACCAAAGCATGACAGATGACTAGAATAATTACGATATTCTCACACTTAGGGAAAGGGAAAGGTCACACGTAAAAGTAAATTGATATTTGGAGACTCTCATAAACCATGGAATTTCAAAATAATTTGGAATCTTATTTCCGCCCAAGGACGTCAATCATGTCATTAAACTTGGTTTCGTCTTCTCGTAGTAGCAGGGCCTCCAGACATCCTTTGAAGAAAGAACTACCGAAACATTGAGACCTATATAAACGAAAGAAGGAAAATTATTAAAACCTCATTAACAGTAGAATTCGTTCAAATCGTTTGGCAAAGGTATAGGCAAAACTACGAGTGAGTAATGCAATTATGTGGCGTAGTGGAGGCAAATGTGGTCTGTCGGTTAACCAATTGGCCTTCAAAGCAAGCGAAGTAGATCTAACTACGATCCTCATGCGAAAGTTCTAACGGTTTTAGTAAGAAAATGGCAAAGCGATTGAAAAATGAGCCATGCGGTTTTGTAGGCGTCGCCTGTGTCTTGTTAGGCGTTAGGGTTACGTCAGTATCAATCTGCTATTCGTGGTTTAGTAGCACGCTTTTTTGGCGGTTATTTTTGTTGGCGGGAAAACAACTCTACCTATGTTTTGAGTATTTGAGGTGAAGGAGTATTTTGCGTTTCATAAGTTTTTTTTTAAAGTGATTCTTTTTTAGAATGGAACTCTTCCATGGACAGTCTTGATCCAATCTTTAACCGTATCTTCATTGTAGTCGAGGGCCAGAGCTTGAAGACAGCCTTTGAAATATTTGCTGGTGAAACAGTCTTTCCTGTGAGAAAACAGTTTCAAGGTTATACGTGTACTCACTCATTACCCCACACATAACAACGTGACTTGGGTTAGTTATACGAGGTGACCTAGATTCGTTTAGAAACACATCGTATATACGAAAAATTGTAAATATATTTGTTTGTTAGATATATCATATGCGGGCAATTTAAGGAATTTACTGGAGTCACTTTGGCTTACCTGCACAAGGAATGCAACTCGGGATCACGGTACAAATTGTAGCAATCTTCGCATACGCGATCCAAACGGGCAAAAACAGATTTATCATAGACTCCTTTGCACTGGATGTCGAAAAACGAGCGTTTGCTGAGCGGATGCGATAACACAGAAGCAGCCTCCGTGCTGGAAAGCATGCTGCTAATCACGAAGAGACCCAAAACCAGAATCATGGGCAGAATGACGTTTTGACGTTCGGAAATCATCTGCATAAATCAAAATATAGAAAAATAACCATTAAATTAAAAAAAAAAGAAAACTCTTCAATTGGGAATATTTTGGTGAAATCACAAAGGTGTGCACTGGAATGTTCTACAATCAAACCATCACTCCTGCGTTCCATACTTCGCAATAAACTATTTATATATTAGAAGGAAATGTGTTGAAAAAAATTTTTACCTTAATTTATGTATACAAAAAGTTGGGAACGGGATTACGTAAATAACGTCCTTAGAAGAAACTCTCACTACAGACACTTGGATCAACCCGCAAAATAAGCTGAAGCTGCAAGTGGCACACTGGAGGGTTCACGATTGCTTATCCTGAGACCAGTCGCTCAACGCTTTTATATAGGCGGGCATCAAAGCGGAGTTCCCAAGCTTTAGCTTCCAAAAGCACCCGCCCATATATTCGCCGGGAAGGGCAAAGAAGTATTTACACCAACTCGAACCAGTTGCGCTAATCGACAGATTCGCACAAGTGACAGTCTGACACAGATAACTTTAGTTCTTTTGGAGACGCAAATCAAGATAAAACTAGTCATTGCTATAATGACCTTATAATGACTAAAAATACCAGGAAAACCCACCCAATCGTGATATTTTTACTCGAAAGGTTGTCTTAACTGATGAAAGCTGCGTAGGATGCTATGGAGAAATTCCTCATCCACAAAGAATGGGCATTTAACAATATACAACGATGATAAACCACTTCCGGAAGCTGGAATTTGAATCTTTTTACCGCGTGACTAAACAAAATTGCTCGAATTCTTCCAAAATTAGATACCGCAAAAATTATTTATGGTTTTAGCGCTTTTTACGTCGCAAGACTAAAAACAGCTTTGTTAGCCAAATCAGTCCATTGTTTAGCATTCCAATTTTGTGAGCCGCACCCCATAACCCCATGAAGTTTTGAATTAACTGTATGAAAAAGTTGCGGTTCGCAACTTATGAAATAAGACATCAATCTTGAACCGAACGCTAAGTTAGTTTTGATTATAAAATCAGGGGCATTTAACCTTTTTTTCGAGGTCTGTTTACGGCAGTTTTTGTTGTTTGGACCGACGAAAATATTACCATCTGCCGAAGATGGCAAAAGGTCAAGTTATAGGGCAAGGGGCCTACTGTAATCCTGTAAACGGACAAACAAATTTGCCGCCCTTTTACAAAACCTGTGTTATTGTTGGGTGTTGGTGAGGGTGGCAAAGGCAAGTCAAGTGGCACTATCGGTTTCCTCACAACGTTCGCAGCATTCACAACGTTCTCTAGAGTGTCTATAGTGTAGAGGAAAACGAGCCTCGGCAGCCAAAACACCCGAAATTAGAACTGGGTTATGTTCCCTTCTCTTGTGTTGTCCTTCGGAAGCGAGACGATTTTTCATTAAGACTCATCGAAGAGGGGTGAGTATTGTTGCTGCGTATTTTATTGACTGATTCCCCGGCCGTAACTAAAACAATTACCGGCGAAACGAAAGGACCAGAGTATTTCTTTAATCGACTTTCTTTATCAGGGTAAGGGGAGAAGGTTGATACATCTAGAGAGGAAAAAAATGAGCATACTGGACTAGACCACGGTACCCACATTGTTTCGAAAGTGGCAGAAGAATTGGGAAAAGGGCCCACCCGTGATGATTTGGGTGAACGAAAATAATTGTCAACTTAAAACTGCGTGGGGAGCCTGTCACAGCAAGATGTCGAATCTGTATTGAGTCTCAGCAGCCCTGATAACTTAGAATTGTGGAAAAAATATTTTTAACAAATACAAGTAGAGCTCTCAAGAGGAGGCAGTTTATGGCTGACAGATCCAGTCCACACTCCGCATTTTTTATCACCCGCTTCTGCAAGGAAGATTAGGTAATACCCAAGATTTTTAGCCAAAAAGTAGTCCATGCAGGCTTTAAATTTTGATTTTACAATTTTTAGACGAAAAAGACGATTAATTCTCGAAAGGCCTAACTTTTCAATAGAAAAGAAAGTTTCGGTGAATAATTCATGAAATTATTACAGGATATTAGGAATACTGGACCGGTTCGAATCAGTGCGCTATTTAAACCTGTCCTTCAAAAGTATCCGAATTGTACTAAATTTTTGCATTTATTGTATACTTATAGTGATTCACTGAAACAAGAGAATAAACTATAATTAAAACAACACGAAGAACACGTTAATGATTGGGTCAGTTTATAAGGAAGTTAAGATGGATTGCAGGGAAATTTGAAAACTGATGTAATACTATCCGAAGGTTATGATAGAACAATAATTATAGAAGAAAGGTAAATTGAAGTTTAGAAAAAAAATAATTGCTTCGTGTTCTGTTTGTCGGACTCAAATTACAAGGCGAGGGTCTTGTCATTTTGACGAGGTAAAAAGTTATGACAAAAAGTTTCGAATTATGAAAAAAAAAAATTTTTGGCTTTTTCTCCCTTTTCCTCATGAGTCAAAAAGGTGAAACTGCTGGATGCAAGGGCCCAATTCCGGTTTTTGGGATAAAAGATGCCAAAGAGATGCTACTTTCGAGGAAAAGGAAAGGCCTCGAGCTTTCGTTAGTTAGTTGGCTCTTTCGGTAAGCCAAAGCAGCCGTATAAGGTTTACAGGGTGAGTGCGGTAATTAAGCCTAGTTAAAGCAATTTCCTCTCCTTTCGCATTTCATGAATCATGAATCAGGCTGACAATAGTGTTCACACCGGATATGAAGTCCCACATATTGGTTACCTGAGCCTTCCTGCCCATGACCTCACTATAAATTCCGAAACCCAGTACCAAAAGGTGGATATCAAATTTACTCCTTTTTATGCTGGCAGAATTAAGATTTTCTAACGGAAAGGATGACTTGCATAAAGATATAAAAGAAACCAAGAAGGGACGACACGATTCCGGCTGCCTTTCTAAGAGTCTAAGTCGTGACGCAGAAAAGCTACTACGTCATTACGGATCTCTCATCAGCATCTTCTGGCGTCACAAGGTTTCCTCTTAAAAATTTAAGAAGGAACGTGTTTGCCGGAGGTTGTTGGGTATAGACAGTGAAAGAAAGCGGCATTCATGCAACTTAAAAACAAAAACTCGAACAACTTATGCCACTATGGCAACGTCACTACTTTTTTTTACTTACGTTTTTGGAAAGACTGAGGGGTTCTTGCTTTTCCCGCTCACGGAATGTTCGGCTGTGTTGACCGTTGGTGACAGTTGAAGTTTGTGAACTGGTTCCAATTTGAGCTACACGTCAGGTTTATATATCAACCTGGTCTTTTTTAATCCCCGGTAGTTTTTTATTTTTAATCAACTCCCTGAAGAGAAGCATGTAGACCGTAACTTTTTCATTTTGTTATTCAGGAAGCTCAGCGGGGTTTTCCAAAAGTATAAACGAATTGAATGAAGTACTCGTTAAGATCCCATAGTTTGCTACCGCAATGATAGGGAAAATGACGTACTGGGGATGCACCAATTGACGTTCGATTCATCACCATGGTGAAACGAAGGCGAAGGAGGAAATTCGGGAATTGAGTGAATGAAGACTTTAATTTACTTGGAGACATTAGACAGAAAATATTATATATCCATATATTAATAAGATAATAGCTATATCTCATTTTTACGTAAACTTTTTTATGTGTTTTTGTATTACACACAGGCATGATCGGTGCTATATTGCTATGCCATATATAGCACCTAACGAATGAAGAAGTTAATCAGGTACGATACCAGATTGTTAGAACAAGAAAGTACGAGCCTGTGACGCTTAAAAGAACCAGACTAAAACCTAACGTAACATAATAAATCTAACCTAACCTAGCATATAGGCCTGTAGCTTACAATGGTTTACCTTGCTTGTGTAATTTTCTCTTATGTGAATCCTTTAAAGATGGTAAATTCTGTAGATCTACATATTGTAGCATATTATAATATACCATAACATTGTAATACTGTAACATACTGTACATATTGTAACATACGGATACTGTAGATCTACAGTGTGTTAATAATACATTGAGGTTTGAGTCAAGCTACAGGTATTGAAGGATGCTCAGCGTTTTGCTATCTTCCATTTTACAATACAGTGCATCTTGCTTTCTTAGAAGTTTTGGATTATTGAAATGCAAGTTTCAAGTGGCTTTCTGGGTAAAGGGGTTGTCTAAAATGGAAAAGAGCACGATGCAAACGGGGCAACCGGGCATTCATGGAATTCATGACAAGGTCAGTGACGGGTTCCTTCTTGGTTAATTTTGCTTCAGGAATTCTATTCACAGCGAGTAACTCCACTGGGTGGGGATTTCTGTTCGCCTGTCTGCGACCGCTTTCAGTTCGACACTCCTTTTTTAGAAGAATTTGATGGTGTTCGTGCTTATCGGGTCGTTCCGTAGGTGAGTCAGGTTAACAGAATATACGGGACGGTATAATACTGAATTAAGGGGAATTACGTAGTAATTTCTATGGCAATGGGTTTTCTCCAATACAACCGCCTGAGCTTTGTTATTATTATGGATCCACACGAAAGGCTTTTCTTCACAAAAGTAAAACGAAAGCTGTGAGCGAGTTCAGACGCCTTACTAGAATAATGACTACATTGATATTTCATACCTCTTGCGAAAGAGTGTTTGAACTGCACAATTTAAGGGAGCTACCAATTTCACTTCTAGTCAACAGTCACCATTAGCGAATAGTAGTCGCTTTCTTTGCAACTTTCCAATTGGCAACAGCCTCAGTTTTGGGACAGTAGTAAATGTGTTTAATATGTATATCATTAGTAGGACCTCCTTGATAAGACGTCATTTTTTACTATTTTGAGTGGGTCGAGGTCGATCTCAGCTACCAATTCATAAAAAAGATCTCAATTAAACATTCGGAAGTAATTATGTCTTAATGGATAGAAAGGGATCAGGGGAGTCTCTGGAGTTCACTTTTATTTCAACAATCATGAGGCAATTAAACCGTAACAAAAAAGATCATTTTGTTTTTGGCCTTGGGTGAGGAGGGGGGTTAAGCGAAACTGTAATGAAAAAGCAATCGACATGATATGGACATGAAAGGTAAGTTTTTCCTCCCCGTCAACAGTAGACACGACCTTTTTCTGTCAAATTTGGAAACATGCGTGTAATCAGAGGTTTACAGCGGTGCATTTACCACTGACGCAGTAACCACCAAGGCAACGTGTCCCAAAAGGGAACCAGTAAGTTTCCCCAACTGGGTAGTGGTATTGCAATCTTGACTTTGGATTCCGCAATTCGCAAGCTACTCTGCAATTTCGGTCCGGGTCATCTGTTTGTACAATTTTCCCAACTGTTACGTGCCTTACTTTCTTTCTTTCCTTAAATTTACCAATCATTTGTAGTCCACGGCCTGTAATTACTCCATCCAATTGAGGCAGCAATTGCTGACATTTCTCGGTAGCTAGTTCAGCTGGAGTCGCCCATTTGGTACAGTTCTAATGTTAAAGGTCAGTCAAAAATGTTAATAAAATACAAAAATGTTAATCAAAATCAAACGTAAAAACCGTGAGTAAAATAAATGGTAGGCTACCTAGGCTCTTTAGAAAACGGAGAGAAAGGGGAAAGTGTTACCGGTTGAGTATCGCAGATTTGGACCCCGGATGCATTGCCCACGCATTCCAAGACCTTTCCTTGACATTGACGGCTGACCAGTCGAAACCCTATGCTGTTTTCTACGCAATTGCGTCGGCACGAGGACACAGGTATCCACGGCCCCCATGGTTGCCCACTGACTCCGTGGGCCGCCACCAACCAGTTGCGATTAGGCACTTCCGGTTGGCTCTTGCTCTCTGGCGGTGACAAATAACGCGGAGGAGAAGGGGAAGGAGGGGGATTACTGATCATGGGCATATTTTTTGGACTGTTTCTCCGAATGGGGATCATTTGAGTTTGATCGTAAAGCGAAGGTGAGGTATCATCGATAATGGCGATCCGGTTACTCAACGGGAAAGGTTCGTAGGCGGTACTCGAGAAAACGATTATATCGGGGTCCTTTTCATAGATAGAAATCCGAGAATCCAAGTAATTGGACACTTGTGTCAATACTCCAGGTCCAGGCGGACGTGGCGGCGAGGGGTAAGTACCATAACATAGGTCGTCGGCTAGCCTAAAAAGACCTTGAATCTCGCATTGGAATTCCTAACCAAGATTAAGAGAAACAAAAACTTTTATCAAGAATAGATGGTGCTGTGAAGTACCTGGCAAGTACCGGCTACACAGAAGGATGGGGTATTCCGTGAGGTAGAACAAGAGCTACCGTCTGGGAAACTCCAACCAAAGCTTACTGAGCCGCCGGCCTTCTTATAGCACCAAACTTGGCAAGAGCGTAAAGCTGTAAAGAAATAAATAAAAAAAATATGGCTTGAATTGATGAAAACTCGTTTTGGTAAGGGGGTTTACGATCGTGACTGGCTTGTTGAGTTCCTTTGCCAATTAACATTTCGTCATAGCGTGAAGCACGTTCGCAAATTTGGTCAGCAAAGTCCTGGAGTGTGATTTTCCTCACGCGCGTACATTCCTTCAAGGTTCGACAGTTTTACTTTTAACAATTTCCCATTAACATCAATTATATATCTACTTTAACTGCGTTGCACGTCTGGTGACGTGATTCGCCGCCCGCACAGCGCAAACTGACATCTCCCCTTTTTATTATACAAAATAAATAAGGTATGATTTTATTGTTTACTTTAGACAGTTGTGATGACTCAATGCATTATCAGGAAAATCATCGGTTTAACTTGTTTACCTCTCATCTAAGCACTTTCGGCTAGAGGATACCAGGCCAGTACTGCCCGTAGACAATAAGCCATCGCTTCCGTACAAACAACCGGATGCACAGTCACTGTAAGGAGACCACGCTCCCCATTGTGCATTTGCGGGCGGTAGAAACTGACTGCTTTGGCTAAAAGTAGCTGGCGAAGATGCTTTCTCAGTGCATCTTCCTCTCCTACACCACTAGAAGTTACCAACAAGAAAACAATTAAACATTTGCTGCGTGGTATTTGTTTCCTATTCAGATTGTTTAAATTGTTCATCCCACTAAATTACCATGGTAGGGCCACATGTAGTGCCCTCTAGGGCCGGATGTGACGTCCACGTGCCATGCTGCTTCCGGCAGTGCAAATCGCGGCAAATTTCCGTTAGAGGTTGTCTGGCATTCGAGTGGGCGCTATCCTTGCCATGCTTAAGTATACCTAAACCAAAGTTTAACTGATATGAACTAACTTCGTTGAGTTTTGACTCAAAATTGTTTACATTGTTGATTTGCATCAAAGCGTTCACCAGGTAAAAGCCCTTCGGCGTTGTGATCCAAATGGGCGGGTCCTGAGAAGCCATCTCGTAAACACTGAGCTTGAGGGGATCTTATGGATATAAGCAATTAATGAAGGATCTCTGAAGATCTATTTAATTACTCTAGAAATTGCTGAAGGTATCGACTACTACAAGGAGACCACGTGGTTTTGCCACTGCCCAGCGTAGGAGACATTATATACCCTCCTGGGTCGCAGTCATTGTGAGCCGAAACTCCATCGTGACGCATTCCCAAGCTACACGAACACAACACAGGAAATAAAGACAGGAATGTCTTTTTTAGCTATTTCAAAAGTAAAACATGATATTACTTGTGTCCTATTTCATGGGCGACGACGTAGACGCTTTCAAAATGGCGGCCTTCGTTAATGGTGCAACTGCTGGTACGGGTACACATTCCAGCTACTGGAGCAAGTCCTAATCCGTTTAACAGTGGTAAGTTATTTAAGTATACTTTATGTAATTTGATTGGAATATTTAATATTGATTATTGGATGAATTTATAGTTCCGAATTTACCCACGACTTGATCGCTGAGACGGCCTTGTTTATCCACAGCAAAGAGGTCCAAGCCAGTAAGCAGCAAGGCGTGATCCCAATGTAAAGGATCGCCGTCTAAACCGGGATTTTTGTCCCGTTGCCAGAGACAAAACTCACTCAGGTACTGATCAATGTCTGGTTCTTGCGTTAAGGTCCAACCAGACGTTACGGGATCGGCTGTGGTCAAGATTTCCAGGCGTTTTAACACGAAATGGACTACGCTGCCTAACGAATCGTCCCGGTACAATAATTGGACCTTTTTATGGGATAAAAAAACGGAATTATTTACTTACTTCGTTTAAAAAAGCCATCTGACTGTTATGGATGACTGATCCTCAGTTAACAAAGCAATACAACGAATATTAGTTATCTGGAATTCAAATACCACATTGCCATACAACTCGTGTAAGTAATATTAATGTACCTATCTAATTTAAGTCATATTGTTTTAGATATCTGATTAAGTAAGGTATATTTATAAGGGTAAATACGTGACGTTGGAATACAAACTGATGAAATATTATGCACAAATAACGAGGAAGTAAGGCAGATATTATTGTTACTTATTAAAAATTGACAAGGGAATATGCTACCTTAGCGAAAATCTACATGGAAAAGGTAAAATACTTACGGCATTAATCATCGCTAGGACGAACCGTGTAATTTCTTGCTCCGTGTCTGTGGGATATACCGTGGCCATGTGTCGGTAGAGGTCCCGGTCTACAAAGACAGCCGTTTCCACCACGTATTCCCTACTAGACCTCTTCACCCTCGTCCGATTGGCCCGTCTCCATTTAGTACTACTAACACTCAGTGCTGGAAAAACTGGTACATTTCTTTCCGTTGTAGAAATAGGTATTTCTGGCCTCAAACAAGGTATTGCTTCCGCCACTTTCCTGTATACCACATGCCTTATGTGGTTATGGTCTCTTATAGATCGTTCTTGACGACGTTGGCCGGGTAGAGGCTGAATAACATAGTACTCGCCGTTACTGCCTAGAACTCCTCGCTACAAAAATATTTCTAGTCTTTTTGAAATAAGGATTTTGATAACTGTTTATACCATTCCGTCGCATAAATCCAACGCTGCTGGGTAGTTTCGCCGAGTATTGGAACCATAAGTAACCGTACCTTGGTACAAGCAATCTTTTGCTGCAGCAATGTCTTGGAGAATTTCGTTTCGGGAACCATTCTGGATCACCAGCGCAAAATGAGGGGCTATCAAAGCCGGTGATGGGTAGAGCATTACATTGAACCTGCGTCCTAATGCTTCGAAGCTCACGTTGTGCTGGTCCAGCGACTCCGTAAAGCGTTTGCGACGGACAACAGGAGGGGTGGATGAAGATGGGGCGGATATGACATCGTATTCAGGCACTGGATAAGGTAATAAAATGTGCGTCTTTTTTTAGAAAATTATTTTCATTACAAAGCCTTGAACCTGCCCCTTTTATTTAGGGTTGGGGGTTCAAACTCGCTATGATTTGGGGGTTTTAAGTGGGGGAAAGCTGGTGCAAAGTCATCGCGGAAATGGTTACAAGAGGCGTGGTTTGTGTTCATTTCGTATTCAGTATTCAGATTGAATAAAACCTTTGCATTAAAAAAAGGAAATGTTTCTCAGTTTCCTTACCTGGACCCACATTAGGACCAAAGATGAATAGTTCTTCAGCTGGACTTAACCTATGTGATCTAGGCTAGGATAAAAAAGACAAAATGGTAATGAAAAGATGTAATACTTAAGTTGAGTAAATTTGAACTAATTTTAACAATTAATCTAGCTAAACTAAAAGTAAAAATCTCTTTCGAAGATGCATTTTTCATTAGAATGAATTCCAGTTTGATAAAGAATTTAAAGGTTAAGTTTATTTTTGTTGACCTTGGGAGATGCTTTTATCTTTGAAGAGAAGGTTGACATTGATGGAAGCGGATATGGCAGTCATGAATCTACCATTCAAGATTTACCTTGGGCATGCTCCGTCGCCCTGATTGCTGACCCTGGGCGTGATGAGCAGACTGCATTAAGACAAGTACCATTGCGGAGATAACGAAGGGCCTAACCGCCATTGCACTCATCCCTAATTCACTACTTCGTTTTTATCCTTCTTTCTATGGATTCATTTTGTTTAGTTAAGCTTTCGAAAAAAAATGCACAATTAACGATAGAAAGCAGTCCATGGTCACTGTTCACTCACTTGTTTCTTAAACTTTAGAACGTACTGTACAGGTTTCAACAATATGAAATGTAGAAATATTCTAAAGAAAATCCTGAGTAAAGTTGCTTACTAGAAGCATAAGGTAAGACACTTGAATCTCTACTATCGTTAGATGCGTGCTTGAAGAGCAGCCTAGAACTTGAAGTCTTGCTTGGTTAAACACTATATCAAAGACACGCCCTTTGAAGAAACAGCAAGAGCACAGGTCAGTCACTTTACTTTTTCACTTCTAATCACTATAAACCTTTTAGGAATCTAATTTATCACAAAAAAACGTATTAGAGGGCAAACAACTTAAAGGTGGTCCATGGGAACAATGGCGGCTTTCGCGCGCTTTTGGGGGCGGCAAGATAACAAGGAAGATTGACCATTTAAAAAAAAATCAAGAATCACGAACTATTTTGGACAAGCGAGAGTTCTATGTACAGTATTGTGCACCCTTGACTTGTTCCGTTAGGACTGGGACGTGCGTGGTTAATGTCGTTTCTCCCGTTTCCGGATTCATTTGAATGTAGATTTTTAGAATCCAAATATCCTTCAAATTATAAAGTTTTCCGCTTATTAGTTTATCGAAAGCTACTTGGAGTAGATTGTTTATAGGGTCTATTTGGGAAACAAAAGAAATGGGCAGTTTGACAGTATCCGTTCTGATTAGCACTTGGGCGTGGAGATTCTATTACAGTCGTAATTAGAGCACCGAGTGCAACGATATGTGTTTGAGTAGTTACTTGAGTAGGATTGAAAGCTTCTGTCCTAGATAAGGTTAGCTTTGCATTACGTGTTCCTTTAACCTAATAAAAGATCTTTTTGGATTTAGTTGTTTTGTTAGAGAAGGTCTTTTTCAAATCTGAAGAGCGGAGGCTGGCGTTTCCGTACCAACATTCACTTGATGGAAAAAGGAATGACAAGTACGTTGGCACCAGGAAACGATTTTCCTTCCGTTTTCCTTTTATGAGCACAGTAGGTTACTGTACGGTATATTAGAGAGCATTTCGCATCCTTTAATGGAACGAAAAAGCAAAAGTATGGGCGGATTTTCATCTCTCTTCCCTCTCTTTCTCTTCTCCCTCTTTTTCGAAAAACATTCACAACTGCCGTTTGCTAAGCTGTTTGAATTTTGGACTTCTAGCGGGAGACAAACAATTTTAAACTGAACAGTTCGCCAAGTATGAACATGACGAAGTTTATTACTTCGAAGTTTTACGTGTTGGATGAAAACGCATCGATGTCGGAATGACTTGTACTACCAAACATAAGATAAAACTACAAATAAAATAAGCAGTACAAAAGAAATGAATTAAATATTTACAAAGTAAATTATAAAATGTTTTTGCAAATTAAATTGCTCTAGAAAGTTAAGCTTGCTAAGGGCAGATTTTCAAAGTGGAGGCGTGGCTTATTCGGAGAGTCATACAATAAGGCATCGTTAGCTACATAGCGATGAAAGGAACTTGCAGGCGCGATCGACGTTATAACCCGAAGCTAAAGAAGGTATCGAATTCAAGATCGAAAACGTACTGGGTTTTGGTAATCTTACAGTACATAAGCAATTCCAAGCCCAGTCCTTCTTAGTGGACTACATAAAAGTCACAGGACTAGTCCACAAATTATAAGCAATTGAACGATGAAGGTCTAGATTCTATCCTATTCCACCATCAGGCACTTTCATATGCACGCCCAATCCAATAAGATAATGTAAATTCGTGATTGGACCTAGGAAATAGCAACAGAAGAGAATAAGATAGCAACACCTATTGGGAATGCTGCAGACGACGATGCGACGTCATTTCGCCTGTCGTCTATAACAACACGAAGAAGAAACCCAAAGCTTCTAGAAACTTTCAAGAAAATTGCGATTTTGAAAAGAAAATTGTCGCTCCCATCTATATAGAAAAGCTTATTTTTAGGTAGTTACATAGAAATTCAACTTAATTTGCAAGTTTGTAAATGTATAATGAATTGGAGGAAAAAGCATGAGCTGACTAAAAAATTCGCATCCAATTAGTTAAGTGTACATTGCCATTTTATAATAAATTCGTTAGACTATATTACTCAAACAAGTTGACCAAAATTGGGGCAAAACTGCTACAAACGCAAGCAATAACCAAGCCACACTTTTGTCGAACAGTTCCAAGGCTTTCTCAAAAATTCACTTCGTTAGCGGAGAAATATAATTATGAACATAAAATTTGCAACATCTGGGTCAAGTTGGCGTTATATGCAGTGAACTCAAGGGTAAAAAAGACGCAAATGTCGATTCTAATAAAAATTCAGAAACAACTCCAAAAATATTATCTGACTTTAGCACAGAATGGACGCCATCTTTGAACAACAGTTGAAACTTTCTTTTCCATCCTAAAACGACAGATTAAGACTCTTTTCCAAAATCTTCTCTCGAATTTCCCAACAATAACGCCGTAAGTACAGAACAGAAGCACAAACTTGTCACCTTCAGTGCCCTCGTAAAAAAACGAAATAAAAGTATTACAAGATTAGACAGGAGAAAGTAAGCGAACAATCGTTACATGAAATCACTTCTCTCAGGCTGCCATTAACGTTTGAAACATGCTTAATTCAAGTGCTAGGTACTTCTTGATCAGAGTTATTTGTGGCTGGCGGCGTAAAACTCACCAACTCTTTGTACACTAATTCTAAAGAAAAAAAAAGCACAAAGACCCCCACCAAAACAACCAATTAATAAAGAAATTCCACTTTACATTTTTTTAATAATTACCCTTCCATTCCTCGACCGTGACATCCATATCTTCGAAACTTTGGTCATAGGCCGGAGACACCGGTTCATCTGAAGGATCTGCATATTGCGCCAAGTACGGATGAGCCAAAGCTTCTTCAGCATTAATTCTCTTTTCAGCATCCAATTCCAACATCCTTTCCAGCAAATCAATAGCTAGTACACAAATAAAACAAGAAAATAACTCGTTTATGAACAAAAGCTTCTCTTAGTTCAATGAAAGATTAATATGACTAAAAGCATGCAAGGAATTAACAAAAAAGCTGAGTAGTTCTGGAGTGTTCAATGTTATGAAAACAGATTTTTTTACCTAAAGGATTAGAGCCTTTAAACACGCTTTTAAACTCCTTCTTCTTCATCGGCGGTAGGGAGCGAATGTAATTCCGGGCCTAACAAGGAAACGAAAGCCTCATTAGTTATTAATGAAGATCAGGAAAATGGAGTATAAATTAGTTTTTAGCTCTAAGTAGAATATCATGTTGGTAGATCCTTGAACCAAAATATTAGCCTAATGTGATACCTCTTCGCTGGTAATTTTTTCCAGGAAGTCTTCGCCTGGTTTGCCGCAAAGCCACAGGATGCGAGTCAATTGATCAATGTCTGATGAGTGGGTCAGAAGAAGCATGGGGAAGTTAAGGACACACAAAGTTTTGTTCTATGACCGTTAAACAAAAAAACTACAACAAATTACATGCATTACAAGAACGGGTGAAAGACAAGCGGAAACAAAGATGGCAGCAAGAAAAACGTGGCAGGACAGTTTGAAATGAAGAACGGGAAGCGGAAACATGTAAAACAATCAATTCAAAGCAAAAACCTAAACAGAAAGCTCAAGATCAAGTGTTCCCTTGTTTTTTTTTACCTCTTCGCTTCCTAGTTTGGCCAGTAATTGAGAAGAAGGAGTTCCGGTCAGTCCCATGATACGCGTAAGTTGGTCAATGTCTGATGGATGGAGTTGAAGACAATAGCGTGGGCGTGAAGGATCGTATTTGCAAGATAAAGGGCGGCATAAAAGCAAAGCAAAATCTTCGCATATCCAGTAATTTTGTAACTTATGGGAAAAATAATCCCTTAACCTCACTGCACATGCACAAGCGTTTCACAAAGCAAAAAAATAATAAGCTCCAACCCACTCTTTAATTCTTCAAGTATTGATCCATACGAGGTTTCGAAAAACCGCAAATAATGCAACGTTGTTACGGAACGTTTCTCTCACCGATTCGCTGGAGATTTTGGCCATGAACTCTTCCGAGGGCTTTCCTAACAGTTCCATGATGAGGTTCAATTGTTGGATGTCTAAAAGAAGTCGATAGGCGGCAGGCAAGGTCAAGGTGACAGACAGTGAAGGAGAACTAAAGGGTTTTGGATTGGACACACAAACACACACGCGTGCTAATTACCGCCAAAATGCATAAAAAAATTCCCCATATTCTGGCTCTTGCGTGCTATGAACAAGCACTTACCTCGCCCAAGCATTATCAATAATAATTAAATATTTTAAAACAAATATACGGTAAAAGGATACGATCCGTGCCGGGAAATAAAGTCCTGGAGGTGATCAATTCGGCCATAATGCAACCGACAGACCAAATATCAACTAGAATTTAGAAAACGAATAAAATGTTTGACTTTTTGTTTACTTATTTTTTCAAATACCTGTCTGACTATATCTCATCCAGTTTAGCATAATTTCGGGGGCTCGGTACCATCTGGTTGCCACATAACCAGTCATTTCCGTTTCGGTTGGCCTCGCTAAACCGAAATCCAAGATTTTTAGCTCGCAATCTTCATTGACAGCTATGTTTGAAGGTTTCAAATCCTATACAGTATTTGAAATATGTCAATATCTCAAACAGCTTAGTTGAAGAATAAAAAAAGAGGGTAAAAACATACTCGGTGAATAATTCCAGCTGAATGGATGTACTTAAGACCTCTTAGTATCTGGTAAACCAGAAACTGAACGTGATCGTCAGACAGCTTTTGAGTTTTGATGATATTATTCAAGTCAGCTCCCATTAGGTGAGTTACCATGTACCTAAAACAAGCACATTTAAGTCAATTAAGCGAAAAGTAAGCCTTTTCGGGGAGGATCTTACACATCTTGAAAGGTTTCTAGGGAATCACTCGGAGTAAAACCGTCCAAAAGACCAATAACGTTTTCATGGTTCATGTGTTTAAGCATACGAAGTTCACGATAAGTTCTTTTCGCATGGATGGCGGATTGAAACGGCCTAGCCAGCTTTTTTATGGCCACTTTCGTCGTTGTAAGAGAATCTACAGCAGAACTAAAAACAAAAAATACCAAAATTAGTACCATATATGGAATATAGAGCAAAACCGCATGGGATTTGGGTCACATGGAAGGATATTGTGCAATAATTTCATAAAAAAGAAGGCTAAAGAACTTACCAGACTTGGCCGTAAGCGCCTGAACCCACTGGGGAGAGCATTTGATACCTTTCGGGCACTTCCCATTCTGTTTTGTTCAAATCTACTTTATGGAAACCTTCTCTCATAATTGAAATGTAACTCTTTAAAAATTTAATGTAAATCACAAAGAATTCTCTGGGAGAACCAAGTTTTAATATACAAACGGCTAAAAATACTCTTTTTAATCACAACTTTCATGGACACTATACTCCTACTATCCAAACTGCGAGCTGGGATTCGCGCTTCCAAATTCTGAACCACGAATTAATAAAAGAACATCAGAAAATATACAAATTTACACGGGAGATAATATTTTACTAAGCGTTCTTATAGTAAATTGCGAAAAGAATTGCGTTTGGCAGTTATACTATAAGTTGACTTCGCTTGACCGTACTTAGGTAACCACAGCCGCAATGCTATCGAAAACAAAGAAATTGTCTGCAGAAATGCTTCTTTAAACAGGACACCGGCAGCTAGCGACACCTAGGAATTTCTCGAAAAACCGCACAGTCCAAAACGGAATTTCCGAGCCGCAGATATGAAACCCAGATTATTTAAGAGATTAGTAATAGCGAATTCAGTTGGTAGGCCAGTGCGCCACCAGCCAATCGGGACATAAGAAACTGGCACTCAGTGCCACAAGTGCAGCACCGTGTTGACCAACTGAATTCGCTATAAGCGTCGACTTGAGCGGAATTTTAAACTTGACTTTCATTTCTGTAACTTCTCTAGAAATAACTACTAAGCTTCAAAAAGACACGCCAGTTAATAAACCATGTCCTGTTATTAGACCATGAACAGATCCGAAAATAAAGTATGACAGAAATAGACGCACCTGAATTATTGACTTAGATTACATGCTATACATAATGTATGTGCAAAACGCTCCTAATAACAAGGGACAAAAAAATTATCTCTATGATTTAATAAACGAAAGCTAATTTTATTAAGCGTTTTTGCTTGACCCTTCGTCCTGACATCCGGAAACTTCCGCTTTTAGCCATTTTTTCAATGACTAAGCCATGTCTATTCGCAGGCGCAGAATCGCCCAGGTGGTTAACTCATACTTTATACGTGTTGCAATACGCGCGCGCGCTTCTTGTCGCTTACTCCAACGATAGGAACTCTTTTCGATCAGTATCCCGACTCGCCAACGAGTCTCGAAAGGTTAGAATAACGACTGCCGTCGACCCGGCATCACCATCCTCCCCCTTCACCTTCTGCTCGCAGTTATATTTCTTCCGCCAAGCCCGGCTTCAAATACCGCTCTTCAGAACCTCTCAGTGGTTCGCAAAACTCAACCCAAAGTGACATATTTCTTCCAAGTGACCTTTCCTTGCCCATTCCTGTTGCAACAGGTGCTAGTCTACCTTCGACAACAAGTAGAAGACCGAACCACGACGATATAGATCGTACCCGGCTTATTCCAACTACCGCAGTGAATTCCCTCATCTCCACCTTCCCGAGCGAGGAAGAGACAGAGAAGAGAGAGAAGGAGAGAAAGAAGGAAAGAGACAGAGAAGCCTATCGATTCGGCGCCCCCAACAGGTTAGCTTTTCTCAAAATGTACAACATTTTCCTTCCATCTGTCTTTTTTATCTTTATTTCTCTGGAAATTTCCTCCGAATCATTTCAAACCTTATCAAAAAGAATAAAAATACCCCTATAGTTCATCCTCAAAAAGACAATTACTTCCACCTAATTTTCACGCCGCAAATCCTTACAAGTTCTACCGGGAACCCTCGGAAATTTCCTAATTAAAACAGGTGTCTTTGTTAGAACTCCCGAGCTGGAAAACTCGCAAAAGGTTCCTTATGTTTGAGTAGCTTCATTTTTCTCTCGTCACGGAGTGCGTGCTGCCTTCTTTTATAACCCTCCTTCCCCATCTAGGGGCCAAAGATATCCCTTAATTGCATTTTTCTTGTCATCCAACTAACCTCGAAATTCGATTTACAACCGTTATACGAACCCTAGCAGTGATAAAAATGGCGGGTAAGCGAGATGAAAACTCACGAGAAAATCCTAGAGGGAAAAGATCGAAAATGTGCTTAATTGCTTATAAAAAATGAGCTTGATTCATTTTTATAAGCAATTAAAAAATGAGCTTGATTGGCAACAGGCTTATGCCTATACGCCAATATTAATTTTCAAAAATGAGCTTGAACGTTATTTACCGACCACTTTTTTGGGAGACCATTGAAAAGCAGATGTTTTTTTTGGGAGAGCCGTCCGTTAGCTGAAAGAAAGTAAAGGTGTGCACACACAAGATGGTGTCATGGCTTAATTATCGCGCCCTCACGCTTCACACGAGATAGGTGCTATCACGTGGAATGAATTGGAAAAGGGTGACAGCTGTTGGTCGAGTGATATCGCTAATCGGTACCCGGGGTACCGTCGTATCCAACATATCCACCGTTTCCATGCAACAGGCCTCATGAAAACTTATCTGCTAAAGCTTACCCCGCATGAGCTTTATTTCCATAAGCACTCGACCCAGAGACTACTTTCTTTTTAGCCCTTACCGCTTAGAATTAAATTAGTAACTAAGCAGCCGAAACTCGTGAAAAGTCTGAGGCTGAAATTTGGTCCGTTTTCATAGGGAAAATGTGTTTTAAGTGAACTCTAGTCGCTTTCTTTGTAACATTTGGAGTTGAAAGCCTAAGCCCCGCCCTAGACTTAAAACCGGTTACGCCCCCAGAGAAAATTTCGGAAGATTCTTTGTGAGCTTCAAGATATAGATTGGCTTCGAAATCCAGCCGCAGAAGTTTCGCTTCATTTTCCTGTAATTAAGGGCAATTTTAGATCAAAGATCCTCGGGTTCCTTAATTTCCTGCTCATTAACTAGAAATCCTTTTTAGGGGAGGACCTTAAGACTAACTAGAGACTCTGAAGTTAGCTCCCTGTGACAACTATACGTAAGACTAATCCTTCTCAGCTACAATCTTTGACCTCAGTTTTTTTTTAATAAAAAGATCAACATAAATTACAAAATTTGTGTAGTTTACTTTCCTGATCGTTCAAAAGCTGAGAATGCTTCCTTGACCATATTCACTCTCTGGGGCGTGTAAAACTTTCGGGAGCTAGAATAACACCCCAATCCAGACTCCATTCCCACGCCAAAACGATCTGGGAAAGTTAGGCTTCCTTCTAGACTTTTTCTGTACCAACCCAATCCAAGCCCCGTAGAAAGAACTGTTGCTAGGACAACAAGGTTGACTTCCCTCAACTTTGTTTGTCGTTACCAACAAAACCCAGGAAAAGCTCTTTCAAAACTTGGCGAAAATCTTCGTTTAGTTCCTCGATTCAACAGTTTTCACTTTCTCTATGCCGCCATCTTTGGACGCGAACAGAAGCGGATAAAAAGCTTGACATCAGCGCCCCCTTGAGAAAATCTGTCTACGCCTTGACATATCTGTCAGTTATAATAATGTAGCACCCTTCCTCTGCCCCCCCCTCCCCCCCAAAAAGAGAAAAGAAATATTCAAAATTGAGTAAGACATGTCATATTTTGGCTTTGGCCGATTGCCGTTTACTGATGAATTCTAATAATGAAAGATCAAATCCGAGACCTAATTAAAAAAAACTTTCCTTTGCAGATTTCAGATCCAAGATTCTGGGAAACCTCGCAGTGTTGGAAAGAGGAAAGCTGGGGATTTAGTGGGGGGCAGCGTTTGGTTTAGGTAAAGAAAAAAGTAAGCAAAGGTAAAGTAACTAGGTATGTTTAGAGATTGTGTTAGCTTTACCGTTTTTTGCTTTCTTCTGGGGGCTTTCGGGGCCACGTAAGTTTATACACGGGGAGAAAGAAAAAAATACTAGGATGAACAAAAGCAGAGACGTGCACATCAGGGAGAGTGCTAGCCTCAGATGCATATAACCCTTAGCAAAATCGATATACCCCTCTTCACTGACAAAACCCCCACCGACACCAATGTCCGCAGTCGTGCTTTTCCTACGTGGACACCGAGGGATGTGTCTTCCCACCTTGTTACCAACAAGTCAGGTACAGATACCGACTATCGAGAAAGACCGTACAGGCAGTAATATTCCCTTCATGACCGATAAACAAATCAGGAATTTCGTTTATTTACTTGTAGTTATTCCTCATATAGATTCTGCATAGAAATTAATGTTCTGGTCTTTTCTAAAATCTTGCGTTGAATTAGACACATATACAGAAATACTACTGGCCGTCCATTAGACAGTTCAAGAATACATTAACCGGGAATTAATATAAAGTAATTTCTATACTTTGGATGGAGGAAAAATAGTTTCGTGTTACATTTTTGATAAGCGGAAGAAAATTTATTTCTTCAGAAATTTTTGTTAGCCAGTATTGCATATTGAGCCAAGATTTTTTTTCGATCAGCTTAGGACAATCTCCAATCCGAGCCTGGGAAAGAAACTAGCCTAGCCCTACTGTGCATGCAACGTGAGAAAAATCCTTGAAGTTCGATTAGAATACCAATAGAAACGGTCAAGAGGGCGATTCGTCAAGTTTGGAAACACACGCCTCTCGACTAGAAATATGGAAACTTTATCCATCCTTCCCTCGGAAAAAACGACACGAGACAAGCGTGCATAACGTGTATATATGCAAAGAAAAAGAAAAACTGGAGAAGAATCTTTCGTCTCCTTTTGCGCTCTTTTAAGCATCCCGCTTTATTAAGTTTTGGAGAGCACTTTTGCTCAAAGAGCCAACAGAGAACGCAAAGCTAGAGAGGAAACAGGAGCCGCAGCAGCTCTTACAACCCAAACAAGTCTTAAGTCTCCTTTTGCTCCTTCTATTTGTTCCCTAACGCTAGAAATATCTATCTAAGAACTTCAAAAGAGAGAAAAAAAGGAATCGTTCAAGAAACGCCCCCTCGAGTGATTCACAACGCTAGCACTAGTTTGCAGAAACGCGTATTCTTGAGTGATTAGCACGTATTTTAAGTTGTTATTGCTTGAGAATACACGTTCCTCACTAGTCATTACGCCGGTTTCCCACCACAAATCCCTAAAAAAAGAGATAAAGAAATTTGTAGTGTAGAAGTATGATTAGGGAGGCAATGAAGAGCGATTTCCTTACCACAAGACGTTCAAATGATTCCACACGTCTGGTTTTTCTCCTTCTCCAACCTGTAAAAATGTCCACGAAAAGAAAAAAAGAGAAGTAAAAGACAGTCTTGGCGTGCCAAATGTTATGGATGGTAAGTGCCAGGCTATATATAAAGAGCACGGGGCTCCAAAAAGGGACATATTGCTGCTGCAGGTCCCACTTTCATCATTATTGATCCGATTGGCTTTCCCCTTCACCGAACAGGAGCCGTACTGTACAGTACATGGAAGCTGGCAAAAGCAACGTTCAAGCAAGCCGGTATCTCTCTACACATATAGAAGGCCCTGAAATTAGAACGGCTTGGTAAAAAAAAAAATGAAAAAAAAATTATTACTACTATTTTCCGGCGGAAGAGCAACAGGTCTATTTGCATGATGTGTTCCTCTGGCAACCTAAAAATGCAAATAAAAAAGAATTAAGGATGTGTTAGAAAAACTAGTCTTGCCTTCCAAGAGATTCTTAGGTCGACAAGCAATCGAATACAGAGTAATGCGAGCTGTTGAAGACCTTTCCATAAGTTATAGGCTAAAAAATATTTTCTAAAGAATAATTACTGCAATTGTTAAGGTTAAGAATTTTGTGTAAAAATTGTAGTGGTTTATATATCAATGCAGGAATTCAACATAATTTTGTAAGGGAGAAGGGGTGTGATGTTAAAAAATCTTGTTCATTTGCATAACGAAGGCGACAGATTGTTTCCCATGGCGGTTTTAAACGGCACACCGTCTGTGCTGCATATCAACTCAACTCAACTCTTGCGTGTCAAATAATGCTGGGAAAAGCTAATCAGTAGAGCAGGAAACTTTGCGCTGTTGGTGCAAAAACAAACATGTTTTGGTTTCCAAACTTTTTATACGGGACACCAAATTAAGTCCAAGTTTCTCTATACCTACTGCAAACTCGATGATAGCAATGGCCGCAAGTAAAACCGAAACCCTTTCAAGGAAGCCCGACAAATATTTCTTCGACTCTTCGTGCTCGGAAACAAGCATATTGTATCGATTAACTATTGCTCGTTGGGAGAGAAGGTGGGGGTATTGCGGGTTACGGGGTGCGTCTATAGTGTGTGCTATATAACGGTTGTTAGTTTTGGCTATTGATTTAGGCACGCTACACTGAGTCTACACTCTTTCTATACGTTGTTGCCTTGTTTTGTTCCGCCTCGGGCTGTAACGGTCGTAAATACACTGCTAAACCACACAACCATCGATTTCCTGAAACTTTCATTGCTGTCAAATTGAACCTCTTCCTTCCAATTAACCCCTTCTTTAATTATAGCCTCCTCCTGAAAATAATTACATATTTATTATTTTTTTCAAGTTGTAAGCCAAAAACTTTGAATTAAATAATCAAAAATAATTAATAATTCAAAGGGAAGGTTTCGTTTTTAGGTCCATCCGGATTGCGTCTAACCTTTATTGGCAAGATAACGATATATGAAAGAAGAACATGCAAGGGCGAATCATTTGTGGGCGTATATGTAATAGCTGGGAGAGAAAGAGACCTAAGTGACCGTTATATTGCTGCAGTGGTAGTAGTAATGATCCTTTTCCACCGTTTCAGCCTCTCACCTAATGACAAGCACATGTAAAGGTTAGAAACGCAAAGACCATTACAGACACCGTATATTGTGCATTAGGAGAGTTATCTGCCATAAGACAAACGTCCCCCCCCCTCCCGCTTTTCTCCCTCTTATTACGATCCTAAACTTTTTGCAGCCGTCAAAAGAGATTTGGATCATATACAACACGTGCTTATGACTACCGAACAACCACTATATATGAATGTGCGTGAAAGCGAATATTCCATGCCAAAAGTGTCTGTGATTCCCTCCTAATGAAACTGATGTACACTTTGGGATAATACAGTAGCTCTAAAAGAATTCTCTTTGCAATTCTAAGTTTTGAATTATTTACTACTAGTTTGAAAACGTTCTGCCCTAATTACCTTCTGCTTCGAATTTAAAGCCGAATTTAAGTTTTACAAAATTAAAAGTTGAGCCAGACGTGAGTTTCTTTCGAGTAATTTATAAAGTTAACACTTTAAATAATGATTTACGGAACAGGTGGTTTCGAATAGTGGTGTAAGAATTCATGAAATGGATCTGCTACAGCGCTACCCAAGAAGAATTAGAATGGCTTGGAAAAAAAATTATTACAACTATTTTCCGAATAGACTACTAACTTCGAGTCTTCTGTCTTCGTAATAATAAAGTGTGTAGTTTTGAACAGCCGACAATTAAACTCCATACGGTACACCAATATTACTAGAGAGGATCTTGGTTTACCAACCGTTTCCATAACGACTTAGGTGGCCGTACAAACTTACAACAATATCGGAATACTATAAGCAAAGTTCCCCCGCAAGAATCATTCTTTTCAACCACCATCGAAATAACTAAAGATTTCTCCCGTCAATAGTTTACCTTCTACTTTCTAGCAAAAATAAATGAAACCTAATCAATTATATATTTCAGGCCTCTTTCCACCGCGGAAAAGGCCTCTTCTTAATTAACTTCCACTTCACACGGCAACTTCATTACTCACTTGACCCTTGGAACGCCCCAGGCTGAAACAAAGCTATAAGAAATAAATACCCTATTCGCATGGGCAAGAAGGAAACTTACAGAATATTACATTAGTGCAACTTACGTCGAAAAAATTAGTTAATTAACGAAAGAAAAATTGAGGTAAATGAATTTGGCTTCCGAAGTTAAACCAGCGTTGAACTGCTAGCCTATGTCAAGAGTCTTCCAAAGCTCTGAATCCTGTTCGAAGTTATTACCAGAAAAACAACAATGAAAACTTGAATCAAAATCCGCTTTGACGTAAAGTTAGACGCTGAAATCGGTTCAAAATGTATGGAAGTAACAAAAGTAGTACAGTTTCTCCTAGGTTAGCAATGTTCTCCTATAGGTGTCAAGGGGAAATTGAGATAGTTTGAATTTGTAATAAGTACACGGTATACGGAGCCGATTGACTGTTGCTACGCTTTCCTGAGACTCACTATGGGGACAAAATGGCGACCAGTCGTAAAGAAAAGGGCGCGCGGACGAGAAAAAAAATAATAAAAAATCTATCGTCCCCTGTGCTTGTGTGCATAAATTGATCAAAGATGCATGAGGTGCAACAGAGGGGAAACCCCCTACTGCCGTGCCACACATCTCATCAGACATCACACACGCAAAGTTTGGGAGGCGGGACGTCATTGTTTAGCTGCCTTTAGCCTGTCGTTTTCTATTATAGTAGGAGGGGCTATTGATGTAGTATAGGTGGAAATCTTGGGAAGTAAAGAGGCAAAAAGGGAGGAAAAAAATTAAGTTTTTGAAAGGCGTTTTGCAGCCAAGCGTGGTGAGATTGTCATCGCTCATTGTTTCCGTCCGTCTTTTCACATACGTGCGAAGGAAAGAGGAAAGGATCCTAATATCTGTCGACAGGTGTTAATGGAGTGGCTTGGCATTAGCATGCCGCAATGAAGAATATCTCACGAGCTTTCAAGAGTTTTCAAATTGCCTTCCATGGAAAAATTCTCTTCGAATTTATACAAGATTTGAACAGTTCTTTGAAACATCTTGACAACGCTATAGAATTCAGAATCCAAATTATCGATTGCATGGATAAGACTTCACTTTGACATCAAAATTCGTTCGCCGAAATAGGAAATTTCCGAGTACATCGGCAATAAACTAATCCGAAAATATCAAGAAAATCCGATAAAGAATTCGAAGAGCTCTCCGAGAAGAAATACCCATAAAGAATTTCATTTATTACCTCACATTGGTTCCCATAAGCCAAAATCATCTCAGAATCAATAGCGCGCTACGAAACACGAAAAGTTTCTAACAGAAATACTTGACGATTCCCCCCCAAAACTTCTTTAAATGTGCAGAAATCTTAAAAGGGTTCTTGCTTAAACAAACCAAACAATGACCGAGGAATACAGGAATATAAACGTGTCCCTACAAGAAACATTTTCCAATAGTCCAGGAAAAAGAGTATAAAAGCTGCTTTTGGTTCCCTCAAAACGAAGACTGGACATTTTATGGAAGATTTCGTCAGGCGCTGGGGAGGCTAAAGGACCGAAAGTAACTTGCCCCGAGACCGACCAAGCACTGAAAGCCACCTAAACTTGGAAAAGAAGGCCAATAAGTAGCTTCTGGGAAGCGAAAATAAGGATGTTCCATCGCGGTGTGGCACCTCTAATTGCTCTTTCATCGACCACGACCCCCCAATGACGGGCTACTTCACCCCCAACCTAAACAAGACTTGGCCCTCACTTCCTCTTGATCTCTCTCCTCCCCTAAAAGAATCCAGGATTGTCATTCTGGACCGGGATGATTGAATTATGGGGTGTCTGACAGCGGGAAAAACAAGATGAGTAAGACCCAAAGGTTCTCATCCCTAACCTAAACCGCAGCGCAACGGGAGCTGCACTCCTTTCTGCGAAATTCATCACGAACTTTTAGGGGGGTAGGTTAACCACATTCGTTAATTCCAATCACATTAATTGAAGGTCTTCATGACCTTAATACGGACCAAAACTCCCCAATTCGCCCCGTCTGGGATCTACCAGCAATCTTGCTGTGTTTCTCTTTGCCTAAAATAAAAATAAATAAAAAAGAATAAAATAAACAATACCGCCAAAAATAAACGATTCGTATGAAATAATTACCTCCAGGAAAGTAAATATAGAAATTAACTTCACTTAAACATAAAACTTCAAATGTTGCAAGTTCTACTCGCGAAATGGGTTCGTCATCTTCCATCATGGTACTTTTGGTCTGAGAAAAATTTCAAAAATAACATCTTTTATGTTGGGCGGGAAAATGGTCTGGTAAACGGAAAGTTAGTTCATAATGTTAACGTGTATTTTATTTAATTTACCCATGTTTTTGGAAAATGTACTGATGAATTTTGGCTGCTCCCACACCCATGACACGTCATTAGGTTATCCTTGTTAGGTGGTTGGAGGGTCATACGTGCCAATATCAGTTTGACTTTAGGGCTTGGAAGGTAGTCGTCATAGTAAGTCGGACTCATCCCTATATCCCCCGTCACGGATATTGATTCTTGGCTATGCAATATGGATGGCAGAGTGGATCTTCCTAAGAACCGAGTTTTCTAAATGAGTCCAAAAAAGACTTTAGCTCGCTTTAGCTTCAGCAATATGATGAAACTTTACCGTATTAAGGGGGGTGGGGAGAAACTTGTCAACAACAGGGCCCATAAAAGCTTCTAGGAGGGGTTTGATGAATAATGGCGTAGAGGGGTTTGTTGCGGATATTCTATACCGGAGCCTAAAAAGACTAATTAAATGGATGACTCTGGGAATTAATAAAATCGCTTCAGCTTTTCGGGTGAGGGTTGAGAGAGAAGACCGAGAGTTGCTTCTTCAGCATGTTAAGATGTGCTTGGGGAAGCCGGCGATATTGCTACGGGAAACACTTGAGGCTGAGGTTAGTGCTTTCGCATGTAGACAGGATCAGGTTATGTTTCCTTACTCCCTTTTTTTCCTCTTTTTGGCCTTTTGGTAACCTTCTCGAAAGGGGGTTGGGGACGAGGAAGCAGAAAATCTGGAATGGGACCTTTGCTTTAGCATACGGCTCAGGAGAACTATGGAGAGACTATGTATAGACTATGAGAGAGGAGAACGAAATGGAAAAAGAGGATTTAATCCATCTTTTGTTTACCAAGTTCTTCCACGATCTATTCCTCGAGCTAGACGGAAGGATGTCAGGGCAGATAGGCCAAAGTGCAGGCTAAGCCCTTCATTTTAAGTAAGACAGGCCAGCCAGGCTTGAGCTATTCATGTTTTGGGCCTATGTGTACGATTTTGAACTACCGTAACGGGTTTTGAGGGGGAGAAGATATTGCAACGGAAAATGCAAAAAAGTGGAGCTGGAAGTTGAAATTTGTTTCTGTGTGATGAAGAGATGTATTTAGTAGATCACAGTTTACTTAGTTGGAGGTAAATATGGCTAAAAATTTCAAAAAGAACAACAAAGCGAACATACCCGTACAGCAACAGAAAATGAAGAAAACGGACTTTCAAACGCGGAAAGCGACAGCCACTTTAATAATCGATTTACGATTACCACGTTACAAGACGCGATTCCTGGACAGTATGTCAACCGAATTCAATAAGCTTATAATTTTAAGTTTAATTGCTTTCAAGTCACTTGGCAGTTATACTAGAATAAAAACAACAAGTCACAAACTGCATGTGAGCGCCAAAACTGTAACCGTCAAAGAAATAAACTATCAATTTAAAATGCAAACCAAATATCGATAGTTAACTTAAGATGCACGTAATGCAATTCAAGTAGATTTAAACCAAACAAAGCTGTTTGCCACGGTATATACTGGAACTCATTGGCGCTACAGCATGGCAAATTTTGATTCGAAAATTCTAATTGTCTGTACACTATAACGATATTGTATTACGACAGTAATGCATGGGGATGTATAAATCTACTTTACCTGCTGATTTTCATTTTTAATATCGGTTTCACTATTTTTTCCATAGTGTTTAAGTTATAGAAATTCTAAATAAATAACCTGTCAAAATCTAAAGCAGGAAAGGTAGATTCTGTTATTAATATATTTTTAGAAAAATAATTTTTCAATTCTCTTTCTGTTTTGGGGTTTCCTGTTTAAAGTTTATGACACTACAATGAGAAATGCTACGACATCACTGACATCTTTCGACAAAACATGATCAACTACTTGCCGTACACCGTGGCCTTAAACTTAGACAAACTTAATGCAATTCGAGTAGATTTAGATCAAACAAAGCCACTTGAAACTCAAGAATTCTGTTCAAGATAAGAAGATAATTCGCTATCACGTCTTTTCAGAGTTTGAGTTCTTGTTGTTTCAAACCCTGTAGCTTATCGACAGAAATGTAAATAAAAATTCAAAAGATCTGCTTGCTGAGCTACGTTTATGCAAACAGTGTGCATTATAGCTAAAACACACCTGGTCCTGAACAAAAGGGGGAAAAAATAATTAGTCAGCACGAAATCTACACTTAAGCGTTCCCAACGACCTAAGAGCAGTAAAAAAAGACAAAAAAACTGGCAATCGTTGCATATCCGCCGTAAAAACTGAAACTACCGACAAAGATTAGGAAGTATAGTCGCAAATCTAATTGAATTCGGAGCACAGAAATCAGTTTCAGATGATATGCATGACGACATTCTCGTCTTTTCTCTTTCACAGTAACAACCTGAAATATGTCCATAAATTGTATTCACCAACTTCGAATCAGTTTAAGTTTGGTTTCCCTTATTTTTTAAAACACGACTTTTACTTTGTACAAATCCATACACCTTTGCAGTTAAAGGAAACCCTTTTTTAAATCATCCGCCCTTCTGTGAACTAGTAGATTAGTTACCTGACATCTGTTACATCTTCCCCGCTCGCAGTTTCATCAAGCGGAGCTATTAACGAGTTTTCATTGGCAGAGTTCGTTACATCGACTAATCCTCGGTCTGTCTCATTCCCATCTACTGCGACTGCACTTGTTGCTGTTGTGGCGGAAGTCTCGACATTCATTTCCGGACGACTAGCCATACTTGTCGACGAAGGAGGAGGGTGAAGTAGTGGGGCTTCTTCTTCAACTGCTGACGTGAAGGAAAGATCGTTGTCGGCTGTGGTTTCTGATTCCGGCCTAGTCCTCGGCTCCGCCTGAGTTGCCGGCTCAGGCTCGGGATGTTGAGGAGGAGGCTGCTCCATTTCCATTTCCCGCTCTGGAGATCCTCTTTGACTCGTCGGCATCAACAAGTTTTGCAACCGCGCTTGTTGTAGGATCAGCGGCAGCTCGTAGTGATGGAAGAAATAAAGCATCGAGTGCTGCAAATGTAATGAGCATTAAAAACCAAAACAGTCAAAATAAACAAACAAAAGTCAAAACTATTTTTCAATTATTTTTTTTAGAATTCTAAGTACCCAATATCCCCTTAAAATCTACTAGAATGAAGAACTCGGAGAGAAAAAAATTCGTAAAAAATTTCACAGATTTCCTTCAACAAATTAAGCTACAATGAAGAGAATACGTTTATAGCCCTAGGCCTCGGAAAGGGTGAAGTCATAAGTAACATGGGCGGAGCTAAACACTTGTTGACTGCTGTGATTAGCCCAGTTTACATTTTCGCTCTACTTAAGTTAGTTTTTAAGTACAAAAATCGCCCAAAAAATATTTTGTCGTATTAGACACAAACGGCAACTTTCCTTACAGAAGCTTTTCTATAGTCTCAAAAACTGCCTCATAACGTTCTACAGAAAAAGTACGCAAGTTTCAACAATCTAGACATGCGTTCAATCTTGATCTCTAGGACTCCGGATCTGTTTAGAACGAGAGCAAAACATCTAATTTCGCAGGCAGCAATTGAAGGGTTTCTCACCACACTGATACCTCGACTGAGTTAGAAAAACCAACCATTCGGCTCTCAACGGGGTATCTAAGTCCCCCGTCACCTAATAAAAACAAAGGAGGAAGGCCTGAGCTGTTCGGTGATTACTTCGATCCCCTACAGCTTTCCCCCCCCCTTTTTTTCTCAGCTATTGTAACGTGACAGTGGCAGGTTTCAGGTTCGGAAGTGTGGGCGCATCTCTATTAGTAGCGGGTGCCAAGACGATCACAAGAGCAACACAGGAGTGAAGGGAGTGGGGAATCTAAATGAAACGAGCTTTCAACCAAACTTTGTCGTATGTCTTCCACGAGCGTCGCAAGTCTCTTCTCCCCCCTTTCCCGTTCTTCATTTCCGGGAATTGCAAACGCACTTTTGCGGCCTTCTAGCTCTCGCGAGAGGTCACGTCAAGACAGCAGATGCAAATAAGCTATGGTTTCTCTCTCTCTCTCTCGCTGTTTTTGTCTTACCAAGCCCCTTAACATGCTCCTAGTTGTTTTTCAGGCTCCTGCTACTCTAAAATCCTTCAGTACATCGAATTTTACCTAAGATTTACGGCTTCTCATGTGCACAACATTACTAGACTTCCGAAAAGACACAAATTTAAGTACGTAAATTCGCCTTTAAACAATCAATTATGACACTATCAGAAGGATTTCTGAGTTTTTTTTTACCTGAGTGAAGAGCCACGAGGTCACAAGGGCGAGTCCGCTGTATTGGCCATTGAAGCGGTAATGGTAGGCATAGAAAGCGTAGTGGTACAAGAAGAAAAACCTAAAAAGACAAGACAAGAGCAACAATTGTGAGACATGGACCAAAGAAGGATGCAATGAAGGAGATCCAAATCCAATCAAGGTAAACGTGAGTTGGTTGGGAGATAACTAAAAGAGTGTTATTCCCAGTGAGTTGATTTTTGGTCCCCGATCCGATCTTCCGTTTGGACCTTTCCCTTCATCCCAACTTGATCGAATAAAGTACGGAAGGTTAATTTGAACAACATCCCAACACATTTTTTCTTGTTACATTATTCAATCCACGAAAATAAACACAAAAAGCAACGAAAACTCTATTTCTGACCAAATTCTTCTATGGACTCGCCAGGCGTTCTTTATGGTATACATCATCAGAAATGGAACAACCTTCTTTTTAGTCTCTTTTCAATGTGATAAATACAAAATTATTGATATTTTACTGTTCGAAGATTAAACTTGGGATGCAAGTTTAACTAAGTACTAAAAAAATGCATTTAAAGTTATGTAGTAGCAAATATCATGCGATATTTTCTACTTAAACGAAAGTAAGCGTTAATAAGAATATTATGTTAAATTTTCAGAATTGTATCTTTCATAGCTATTAAGTTATCTAAGCTTGAAACCCAAAGAATCTCATAGGTGCGAGCTGCGTAGGGCTCGAGGCGTTCAAAGACTCTTCCTATAGGCTAAGACTCACAACAGAACCGCGTTTTCCACCTTAACTATTACCTTTAAAATTCCTACATTTTTTAATCCGGCTCCGTTTAGAATTACTGAGCTTAATTAGTAATTGTCGAAATTTTTCAAAACTTTCCGAAATGTAGAAAAAAAAAACTAGAAGATTTACCGAAGAACATTTACCGCTGTGTACACCTCGCTTTGGGACTCTTTGTCCATGGCAAGATCTATAAAAAGCTTTGCCTTTTCATAGGGGGCAAACGTACGACAAGCAGGGGGATGAAGAGGGTGAACAAGGGGGCAAAAGTTGTGTGTGTGTCTCTGTGTATGTAGGTTGATTAATGGGTCCCTGCTCTTATCGTACGCTGTTGCATGGCCCCTTCACCCCAAACGAACCTTCGACCTGATCTCGCCTAGCTGTGTTGGGCAAAAGGGGGGTCTTTTAATAAACCCCTTGGACCGATGGACGGGAAAAGTAACTGTAGGAATAGCAGTGGTAGTGCCTGAGGCGCTGCCCCCAATTCCGGGTGTCCCTTAGTGCTTATCCCCCGGGGACACCCATGCCTTGATAACGTTCACTATATGTCAAGCTCTTTTGGAATGGTAGCGCAGCAAGCTGGGGGGCTTTTAACCGATTTCCTAGAGTCAAAGCTTCCGAATCTTTGAACACAAACGCAAACAAAACAGAAACTAACCCAGTTAGCTCATAAAGCTGTATGATTTCCTTAGATTTAACGCCCACTGTTTATCCCTCCTACATAAATTTCCCAAAATTTTTCCTCCTATTCCAAAAAAACTAACCAAACTCTACATTCACGCCTAACAGTACCCAAATCTCACGTTACCATACTTGATTATCCGCATTTTCCCTAATAATGCCGTACATCTGCTGTTTAAATCCACAGTAAAATTTCGAATTTTTCTCAAAATATCCGGAATTTCAAACTTGCTTCAAAGATTTTCCAAAAAACTCCACAACTCTTCCGAACAAACCTTTTAGTAAACTTTCTAACAAGGCTCTACAAACCTAATAGTTGATTATTTATCTGTTCACTTCAAGACGCTACAATGTGCTAAGTTTAACTCAAACAGAGAGCTGAACATCTCTTGAGCAAATACTCTCTGGGTACCGTATTTTATTTTTGGGTCCACATTTTAACAAGTTGGAGTGAGGTCAGCCTGTCTGAGGTTTTCGAGGGAGGACGGATCCAGTATTGTAACATGCAAAGCAACTCACGGTACCTAATGGTACCGCAGCATGCAGTGTTGCATGCGGATTCATTGGGCTTTCACGTTAGTTGACATCTAAATACGAGTCCTTCAGTCTCTCACCCCCCAGAAAAAAGTTGATACAAAATAAAGCTTGCCGTTAACTGTTCCCCCTAAGCTTTGTCCGTCAATACCAACTACTACTCCCATACTTCCTTTATCATTAGTTAGTGGTTAATTATAATTTAAATCCAACGGCGAACAATGTACGCACAATGTACACATATTAAATGCGAAAATAACCCATAAATTTTCTTCCGAAGCAGTCATTGGAGCGTGACGAATGAGTCATGGGAGATGTCTCTTGATATGTCACGCTGTTCACCTGACCCTGACACCAAGTTGACAGCTCCATCACACGCTCAGACGCCCTCCGTCTCCTTTCCTTATATAACTCTTGTCAAGTCAGACTAGCGCTAACCAGGGCCCAAAAAAAGTATAGGGGAACGAAACGAAAGACCATATTTAATGTAACAACCTAATGAGAGAAACCGCATTAACAGTTCCCTTTTAGCCCCACACTATTCTAAAAAACTAAAATTCAAAAAATGGAATTTTTCTCTCTTTTTCTTTTTTCATAAAACGATGTCTAGAAATTCCAGAAATGTACTAACCAGACCTTTTTACGGGATAAGTAATTATTTGAACATAGTTCAAACTGAGATGTTTTTTTTACCTGAGCCAGTGGCGTTTGGTAATGGCGGTATGGCAACAGATGGCATCGTATTGATCAGCGACCCAGACAATTAGAATGATGTAGAAGGCAGTCGTGCTGTCATTGAAGAATTCAGACATAATCGCCTCCATACCTGCCAAAAAGCGCGTTTAGTAAACCGAACCCTTTCTGCCCTAACTAGACTTGCTTTGCATGCATTATTGAGACCCTGACTACCAAAAACTACACGATAAAATCAACATTGCTTGACTACAGCTTTGAGTCCGTTGTTCCTTAAAGGGGGAGTAAGGTGCGAAAAAATAAAAAAATATGTTATAGAGGAGACCAAATGAAGTGTTCTGACTGAAGAACCCCTATGTCAATTATGCATATTAACCGAGTAATTAATTATTTAGCGGTTTAAGCTCCGCCCC
>RJJA01000166.1:101627-125714 GCA_003724045.1 Lepidurus arcticus
ACAAGTCTGTAGGCGCTTTGGTTAATTTGCAAGCTCAATCACAAAAAGATGACTTTTTCTTCGCGCCGTGACTTGCGGGTTCCGCTGAACGCCATGTAGGAAGCGTTACCCGTATAGTGGGAACCGCCGCATTCGGTCACATTGCCAGGGGGAAGGGCTCTCGACTGCGAAACCGAACCGCAACTTGCCAAAGGCTCCCAGGCGCGGATCTCGGCCCGGCAGGCCGGCAATCGCGTGATGGCGCGAAGAAAACGTCGTTTTTTGTGATTGAGCGCTTTGAGAAGTTTGAAAGAATTTTGTTATCTCTTCATTTCTGGTTATTGCTACTGTTTCTAACAATATTTCTGCAAATTCTTCAGATTATTCAAATCCTTCAGCTGTGGGTTTGCATCCAAATTCTAATACCGTCTCCCATGTTTTTTTATTTCCTCTAATTTAATTTCCACCCCGTAATATTTCTCTCAATTATTTATATTACTGCAAACGCCAGATATTACTTCCCAAACAAGCTAAAATTGGGTTTCACGTCTAACAAAAGCGTCTTACTCGATGAAATTTATACAAATCACCCGAAATATCTAGAAAATTGAATATCTGAAACATTTCTGCAAAATTTCTTACCCACTAACGCCAAAATCACGGTTAGCATGGACGCGATAGGAAAGGTGATGGTAACGTTGAATTCCAGCATCTGCAACAGGTCCACTACAACGACAAAGAGGGGAAAAAATCAATATCCACAATTTCTGCCGTAAAAAAGTGGGGTCTATTTCTGCACTTGGCCTCTCAACCTAAAAGCTAATCTCGTCTACGTTCATTAGTTTTGGGTGCTAGGCCCAACTCCTTTCATGTTGTAACTACGCCGAGTCTACACTCTTTTAAAAGCTCCTGGTGAATAATCAGTGTTAAAAGTTATTTTTTCTTTCTCTTGTGTAGGATGGAAAACGTCGTTTTTTAAGTGTTTCGGTCCCGGAAAACCATATCTCACATTCTAAATAGGTGCTTGGAGTCATTGAGACCAAGGAGCCCGAGGGAAAACTAGTTCTAACGACCTTCCAACGGTATCGGTATCTCGCGTACATTCACTCACCTCCTGGTACATCCATAAAAGACGCCGATAACTTGACTTGACCTCTATTGCCATAGAATAGCCTAAATTTCTTGGACAATTAAAACTTAAATGCCCTCCCGTTTTTCGTCCAATACAACGCAACTTAAAATACACTACATTCTGCAGAAATAATCACAAACTCCCAATCGTTTATAGCAAAATAACGGCTCAAAACTGCCTGCGTCTCCCCATAGCAAAATCATTTAATTTAATTCGAAATTACTACCCAAACTTCCCTATTACTGCTGTACGGTCCAAGTTTTAGTTTGTCTACCCAACTCCTCACCCCAATCCTTTTTATGAGAAAAAATACCCTGACGGTAATAGGCTTAAGTCTACAAGCCATTAAAAAAACTGCAGTTATAAAGGTTCAGCTTTAAATTACTACCTAAAACTTCCTGCTTTTGCACTTACAAATTACAGTATACAGTAATAGGCCAGTCCAAATTTCATTAGGAATTACTACCCAAATTTCCATATTCTGCAGTTACAAAAACGCACGTTCAGCTTGAAATTACTATAAAAAATGTCTTTCTTCTTTACTTCCAGTAATATTATTCCATATTTTATTGTATTACAGTAATAGGCAAGGTTTCTTTCAAAGATTTTTATAGCTGTAGATAGGGTAAGCAATTTCTGCAGAACCAGGCTAACTTACTAGCTTTCTTCCACCCCTTTATAACGGAAGAAGTAACTGCGACAGCCGCCCCAGAAATATATCCGAACAAAAAGGAAAAAAGGCTTCAAGCCCCGGTGCTTGCTTCATCCATTGCTACCTGTGGCGCAACAGCTATGATTTCTGTCCCCACAAACAGCAATTCTCAGTTAGACCCCTGCTTGGAAATTGACCGGGATAGAAACTTGGCCCCGACTTGAAATAAACTTAATGATAATTGCAGTCCCGGCCATATTCTTTCTCCCATGTCTACTACAATTACTGTGCTTATACTTTGTATACTTTGCACGTCTCTTTAGTTTCTTTTCAGGAAACACGGATTACATACGACAATTTTCTTTCAAAATTATCCCGTAATACAGTATGACGAAAATCGGAATAATTCCTTTTCATGCCTCCCTTCTAATCAGTTTTTTTCTATACCAAATTAACTCTTATTCGATCAATTCTAAAAACCACTGAAACCACTTGTGGGAACTGTCACGTAACCAGCGAGAAAAATTGAGCATTCTGGAAGCGGATTAGTCGCTAAATGAAAAGACAATACCGGCCAGAAATGGAGGGGTAAGGGGGCTGAGACACTTTTAACTTTTCTTCCTGACTCGAATATCAAATTTGGCTTTTACTGGGATTCTCTTTTAAGCGCAAGAGGTTTCGTGGAGTAGCGCATGAAAACTGTAAAAGATGGAAGGCCTAAACAAAAACTGTCCTCTCGAAAATGTTTCCAGGAAGCTTAGCATAAAAAATAAAGTAAAAACAACCCCGGTAAATCCGGGAAGTCAGCGAAACAAATTCCGAGAAAAGCACACTATTGGATTTGATTACAAAATTGAGCATAAAGTAGCATATGACGGAAGCTGTGAGTTGGGTTCAGGCTTGAGACACACGAATCTACCTCCCACTTCTCCAACGTTGAGAAACCCTAGAACTTCGCATTTAAGGTAACTCGATAAGTTAGTTGCTACGACCTAGAGCAAGTTGCGGTCTTCTAGATGCCTGTTTTGGCCTCCCACCGCACACAAGATTAAGTTGCCACAACCACAACATTGAATGAAACCGCGCGGCGGATTTTCAAGCGGCAAAATTAAGCCAAAGTAATCCTACGCTCCCGACAGAAATACGCTTTTCACAAACGAAGAAATAGTAGCTTCTTAAACCATACCACTCGCACATATAGAGCTAGAAATATGGAATACAGTAGAGAGAACTTTACACCGGGGGCTGAGGGGTCCAGGGCATGTCTATAAAGCAAAAAATGGGAAGTAAAGTAATGGGTCACGTGTAACCGTCTTCCAGGTTTGCCTGGAGGAAGGCGACACGAGTCATTTAACAATTCTATTACAGCAGTTGGATGCACCTAACAATTCCTTTGCTCAGAATAATGGTACGTATGCTCGTGTTTCATACGAGCAGAGAACCGAGAGAATCCACATATCCCGAATCAACATACCGAGGAATCATTAATGTCACTTAACAATTTACAACTCGTGCCGCGTGCTCATAACCTCCTTAAACCGAAACCCATTCCCCTATAAACTTACTAGTTCGAGCTCAAAATAAAATTAACAGACAAAACTTTCGCCACAGAACTATATAGAACTATTCTAGCCGACGCTGATATTTGTCTGACATAACAGCATTAAACGCAGCAATATAATAAATGTCTAATATAACGTTCAAAATTTAAGATGATAACCTATAACCAACTTAGACGAAACAATAGAAACCTTTTTTTTATACGACTTGTAGGCTTAAGCCTGTTCCCGTAGTAAAATTTTCCTAAAAAGGGTTGGGGTGAGGAATTGGGTACAAAAATTAAAACTTGAACAGTAAACATTAAGTTAATTCTGATGAGTTATACACGAAATGATTAACACAAAAAGATCCCAATTTCCTAATTATAGCTGCCATTTAAGATTGTATCTTAAATTTCAATCATTAATTTTTATAATCGTGAATGTACAATTTTCATTCTTTTAATTCAGTTAATTAATTTCTTCCATTTTTATTCTTATTAAGGTACTGCATCAGCTTTAGCCTAAAGTATTACCCAGTACGAAACCGAACAACACTAACTCAAATCGTGCGTTAAAAGATATCGATATATCTACCCTACGTTAAAAGATATCGATATAAGTACTGAAACATATCGATACCAGCAAGATCCCTATTGCCTTATTCTAGCTGCCATTTATAATGTAATTTTACATTTCAATAATGAATTTAACTTCGAATATTAAGTTAACACTTGTGAATTACAATTTCCATTGCCTTTTGACTACTATTTCATAAGTATAAAAGGTGCTGATCGAGCTTTAGCCTAAAATATTACATTGTTATGAAACCGAACAAGACTAACAATAATCGTACGTTACAAATATCGATACAAGCAGTGAACACGTTGACGTAAGCAGTGAAATATATCGATATCAGTGAAACTAAAGCCATATGCCAAAATCACATACATTTTTAAGAACAAATTCTAGTTTCCTCGCAATAGCCCCGAAGTTGATTTTCTCTCCAAATGAAATTTTCCGCCTTCGTAACACCGCAAATCAACGGGGGAAAAATGAAAGAAAAGACAATTCCGCTATTCCTCTCTTGCTGAGAAGCCAGGCAATCCTTCGCCCCAGACTGCATTTTATACACAGGATGCTGCTTTGGGGACCCCCCTGGTGTCCTCCATCATGAACCCAACGAGTCCTACATAGAGTCCGCTTGTCATTTACTTCCCTTATATTCCCGTCCCAAAATGTAATGTGACGCCGGAGCGCAAGAAAACGCAATTAAAACTTGCACATCGGTTGCAGCATATCTAACCTAAACCAACCGTTTGGATCCCATCTCTGCGTAGCCCCCCAATTGTAAGTTACCATTTTTTTTATATAGAATTAACTCATCCCCCGAAAATAATAATTATTTAATCCATATCAGAGACATCCGCTCCGCGCCACAAAAAATCCCATAGAAAACCTACACAATTACGGCTCCTCAAGAATTCAGGTTCCAGGTATCGACCGTTTTTCGGGGGAGAACTTGCAATCAATTGAAGAGTATTACCGTAGCAACCGTGCACTTTCTGTGACCTAATAACAAACACCTTACCTCTTAAGTTCCCGTTTCTGCAGTATACATTGTACCCCTTCAACCCCCTCCTTCTCCTTAAAATAAAAGATGAAAATAAAAGGCGAAAATCGGTACGTAAAAAAAGTTGCCGAGAATAGGAAAGCGACAGTAATGGCAGTAATAAACCCGACTTTTGGGATCTAATAATAAGATGCACAGGTAGATATGCACACTAAAAATAAAATACTTGCCGTGACGAAAGTATAAAAAAAAAGAAAAAAACTTCCCAGAATCTATTACCATTACTGCCAGAAAAAGTCTTCAGAAACCCTAAAATAAAAGGTAGTCCAGTAGCAATATACCTGCTGCTAAATAAAAGTGTGCTCAGTAGCGACATCTCTCGTCATGGAGAAAAAAGGCACTATTTAGCCTCCCAATATTTTTCAAAAAATTTAAAAACGTTAAAGTCATAAAATCCTTTTAAATCAAAAGAATGTCGTGGTTCTCAAATTGTTTAAAAATCAACTCACCATACAACATTGAGCAAGTCCTAAAGTGAGTAAACCCTACAAATACTTGCAATAAGAACCAGCTGATTTGAGTTTTTTTCTCCCTTTAATCATGTTAGCTTTTTGCGTTTTGGGGACCCTGAATAGCACTTCGCCAAAAATAAAATTCTAAGCCCTCAAAAGTTAAGGCTGGTAGCCGTAACCAACTAACTCTGATTTACTGCGCTTCATATGTTCATAACTCGGGTTCTTGGCGCCGCAGGCCACCCCAATTTTTAGCCATAGCTCAACTTTTCTCTTCAACTTTTTCTCATCATGCTCCTCGCCGAACGTCCTTACGACTCCCGTCCGTTCTAATCTAGCCTCGTAAATGGACCTTTCATCGCTCGACTTACAAACACCGTCCTCCCAGCTCCCCCTTTCGAAAAAAAACTTCATATTTCACCTCACTTGCATAGAGCGTGAAAAAGAGTACAATATCACCGTCCCCAACAACTTTGATCCCGCCCCTTTTTACCACCCTCTTTCACCCGCCCTCGTGCAATTCTGGAATCCATACAAAAGTCAAACGGGGATCACTTACCAACAAAGTAGATGAGTTGATGACGCGAATATCGCAGCAACATGGACACAAAAAGCGTCTAGAAAAAGAACACGAAGAATCGAATTTAATTTTGGCATCCAAACTTTCACTTTCCTAAAGAAATTAGACTACATTCAAACCCTGAATCAAAATCGAAGGCTCTTCCCCGAACAAAAGACAAAAAAGTAAGGTTGCTATAATTTGAATAAAAACCGGTCGCTGTACCCTGTGATTTTAGCTGTTTACGGCGTAATAAAGTAGCTCTCAACCTTCTAATTTTACTCTTCCTAACCCCATCTTCCCTGGTTGAATTACTACCCCTTGTTAGCGTTCAATCAGATTTCCCGGGAATGAACGAGGAGGGCCAAACGAGACAGAAACCCAAAGATAAACATTAACGGTGCGCTAAAAAAAGGGGAAAAAAAACAGAAAAAAATATTTATATGTACAGAACAAGAGAGGCATGGCTGTGTGAAGGAGAAGGATCGATAGAGCGCTGCAATTTACCCCCGGCAGGTCCTTTCGCACACCACACGGCGACGAGATTAACCCAAGCCTCAATTAGTGCAAGAGGAGGCTGAGAGGGTGCCTTGGCAACACAAAAGACGCTTCTTGTCAAGCCACCCAAACGAAACGCTAGCCAGTTTGTTTTAAGGCTGGACAATCTTTTACTATAACCCTTAACCCACCACCTGCCCCCCAAAAAAGTGTTCATAGTTTCACTCTTTTGGTTATAGCGTATTTCTTCAGTTATCTTCTATCCCATACAAAGGTTGTGACTTTTTTCATTATTTCGGGGGAATTTAACGCCTGATTTGGTAATTTTTGTAAAGCGTTCAAACTTTGGAAGAAATAGAACTGAATTTGGAGAGAAATATCTTACGAAGATTAGCATGACGACTCCAGAGGCGAGGTAAGAAGAGCGAGCCATCCATAGGTTTACGAATCGATAATGATCGCCAGTTACGACATTTCTGATGTATACATATGTAAAGAAATATAAAAGGAAAAATATTAGGAAAATTAAAGGGAATTCTTAATTTCTTCGTTTTACCGTAAGAATCCTTTGCCTTCATGTTCCTCAGCGAGGGCTTTAATACTCCCCATGAGAACATCTCCGTAGCCGAGAAATTCTTCGAGTAAAAAGCGGGAAACTCCATCTCCAAAGCAAGTATTGTTGGATGGATCTAATGCGACGAGAAGTACCGGCACTCCCAATCGTTGCCTCGTAGCTGGACTCAGACGCAAGAAGCCGTATTCCAGAGCAAACTCATACACGTATTCTTCGTCGTCGGACCACACTATAAAATAGATTCATTAATAACATACTTTTAGAAGAATTACCACAAAACATTTTCAATTTTTCAAGGTATATTATTCATATTCTTATATTCATTATTTATATTCGAATAAGAATGGGCTTATGACTCTCTCGGAGATCTTATAAGAAAACCAAAGGAATAAAATAAAATATTTATACATTTTTAAGACTGTTCATTCCAGAAAAGTAACATTTCTGAGGTTTGAAACGCTTTCTGTCAGTTCAAGTTCACGACATTTTGGAAAACGATAGTTTTACGCTAAAACTTGAAACGGATTAAGAAGATTAAAAAGATTTAGATGATTAAGTTATACCTATTAGTCTATAAAGTCCACCTGCTGCAGAATGTATGCCAAATTACCTGAATTGATGAGTTTTTCGAGCTCTGGGATGGATTCAGGCAAGTTTGTTGACGAAAAGGGCAACTCTGTGGTCGGAAGTTTCATTTCATCCGTTCCATTCGTAATAGTCGCGTTAATTTCTACGATTTGCTTCCAAACATGTACGTATTCTTCCTCATTTTCTTCTTCTAAACGATTCGGTAGCGTTTCTGAGCCCCAGAAAGGATCATGACTAAAGTTTTGCGCCTTAAAGTTTAGTTCAATTTCACCATTGTAGTATAAGGGCGGCGTTTCCAACTCAGGCGCTATAGACACGATCGCCTCAGGCTTTTCGGATGACGCTACGTTAACCCCTGTGCTAACTGTAGACGCTTGAGGCGTTTCGCTGCTCTCCGCAGGTGGTTTCGTGGGAGTCTGACCCAAGTCAGCTTCAAACGGACTTAAAAAATGAAGCCAAGGAACAAATGACAAATAACTCTTATTAATTTGAATTTATATACATTAAATAATAATAAAATAGATACATAAAGAGTATTATACTGAATTTTACTATCTTAACGTAAACAGTAAGGAAAAAGGTCTGGCAACCATGTTTTACTTTTCAGCTCCTAATATATGGAGGACATTATTGAACTGGAGTTGTTCCCGCTGTCTAATTCTCGCTTCTTTCCTGTAAGATTCTTCTAAGCCATATCCTGGTAATAACCCACGAACCACATCGACTCTCAGAACACCTTCATGGGGCCAACTTTTCTTTACATGATCCAAACAAGTTAACGGAGCTCTTGAAAAGACGAAGTGGATGTAAACCAAGACCGCAAACGCAGTTAAAGCCTATAATTAGACGGTAATAGTCATTGGGGTTATGCTAAACACAAGACAGTTGAATAAAAGTTACTTTGAGCAGGAAAAGAAGCTCGAGGAGGCGTCTAACAGGTCGCGGGAAGGTTTTTACGTAAGCCAAAGCCATTCGGAAGAATAAGGCTTGGAAAAGTCGGTCTCTGATGTTGGCCATATTGGCATTGTTCTGTCGGTTCCTGTTATTGTTGTTGTTATTGTTGTTGTTGGTTCCTGCATTAAACCGCGGTTGGTAGATGTTTAAAGGCACGCCATTATGCACGAAGCCAATCAACTGTGGAGGAGGCATCGCTGGGCTAACCATTCCTAGTGCTAGTAGCAAAAATAACATTTCTGTTACTTTCTTACAATAATATGCTAAATTAAGACACTATTAACTTCAAACGGTTCACTACAAAGAATGGACGTCAAGAACGATTGGCTCGCAATATATTCTCAAACTTTACCTTGTATTTTATGGGTAATGAGACCAGATCGAAGTGTTGATCTAGGTCAACAACCTTTCCATAGAAGCCAAACACGAAAGGGAAAGAGAAAGCGAAAGGGAAAAAAAACTCAGTTTATTTATATAATTATAAGGTCAAACTGAAAAAGTCGTATAAAAAGAACGGCGCCAAACTAGTTTTGCAATAGTCAGTCAACAACTCACGTATAAAGCCACGTGTGCGTATTATGAAAGTAAATCACGATACGATAAAATTACGTTATTCATTTTTTGGTGAAACTAGGGGAAAATACCACAAGATGAAGAAAGTCTTTACAATGTTGCGTGCAATGTTGTCACATCCACAGCGCTGTTTTTGACTGCGGGTGCTACAGAACTAAACTGATCCATCCAATGAAAAACTTTCGTTTACTGCAGCGCAATTTAAGGCTCCAGTTTTGAAAACTGACATTTTTGAATTTCTTCAGCCAATAGCTTTTAGTCGCAAGAAACCTTCTTAAATCAACTTTATAAGATACTTGACTTTCTCTTGAAATTTTGAAGCACAATGTATTTCTACCCACTTTAAGCGAATTAACTGAAATGTATAGAAAAATACGTGTAGTACTTATTTACCCTAGTAGGAATGTTGGAATGTATTTCCACAATGTAGAATTGTTTTGCCACAATGTAGGGAAAATTGTCCAGGGTGAATTAGTTATGCGATGCGGATGTTTGTTGGAGAATGTTGGATAATTGGAAATAATGTCAAGGGTAATAGTTTATTGTCAGGGTCAGAGCCTTGGAAAAAAAGGCCCTCCGCGACAGTTTGAAAACTTCATTAAAGCTCGTTTTGTATGACACTCGCTTCCATATCCAGAAACCTCGACAACGACTTTTTAATAGGTGGAATATCTCGCACAGTTGAACCGTTTTCAAGAAAACTCTGAAATAAACGCAGTGAAAGTAACACAATTGAAACATAGTCAGATATATAATTACTTTTAAATTATGCAACATGGAAACCGCAGCTTTGTCCTTCGGTTCGCTAAGCCCCAACGTTTCTCTCAATGATCGCTGATGTTTCTTTTCATACTCGAGTAAGATCTTCAGCTTCTCTAGAGTCTAACATTCCAAATTGTAACCCAGCAAATAGTTTCTAGAAGTTCAAACGATTTAACAGTACCTCTCCTGACGTTTTATTTGGCATAAGTTGCAAAGAATTTAAGCACAAAAGCTTCAACGCTGCCTCATCTCCAGCTCCTGCAGCGGCCAACAAAGGTTTACCCTCAGCATCTTTCCCAAAAGCCAAAACTTAGAAAACGATCAATAAGTTCAGTTTTTATTTAGCTAAAGTTTGCCGCTTTTACCCGTTACGGGCACATGCCAGACGAACAAAACCCTCGTAGGCCGATTGAGGGAAATCAAAAGATTCCAAAACTCGATTTGCCCATTCGCTAGTCCCAAAACGATTGTAGCGCAATCCCACGGCGACCAACAAACTGCAGTAATCGCAGTGGTACTTCTTGGCGGCTGTAGCAATGGACCTTCCTAGACAACAAACATTTTTCCATCATGTAAACTTCAGTCAGTAATACTTATTTTTAAAAATTCCTAGCAAAAAAACAATAACCTGCTCATCTGTTCTCCATAATGCCCAGCTTTGGCCGCCAATAGAGACCGCCAGCTGCGGGAAAAACGTCGAAACCTGTATTGACGTAACTGGCCCATCATGGTACGGCAAGCATAACGGTACACGACAGGCTTTAAAACAAGACAAGTGTAAGGAAAGCATTAAGTTTTATTTTCCTGCCAATAACTTCCAAATCAAGTTTACCCATGCCCTTTTCGCTTTCCGTGCAAGTTTTCCAGTCTGCGAATGCCACTTCCCCTTCCTCGGTTCCCAGCAAACAAATAGAAGGAAAACTGGTCCCCAAAGCATCGGTAATTTTATCGCCTAAAAATACACAAGAATACATTCAGTAAGAAAAACTCAGTATTCACCTAAAACAAATCTTTATTTGACACGCAAACAACGCCCTATTCTAAGTTTAACAAAAATTGACTATAAAGCTTCGTACGTCTGTCATAAAACGTACGAGCGTCATAATAAAAACGATAAATTTTGCATTTTATTTACTTTGCGCGGAGGCTGGATCAAGCATCGCAAAGTTGATGATGGCCAAGTCCCTTCTTTTTTCCTTCACCGTTGGAAACACGCGAAGTACGCGTTTCATATGTGGAGCCATGGGAGCGTCGCGATGCTCTAATTTCGGGTTTCGTCCCGTATTAGTGGTTGGTTTCAAATCCCAGACTGATATCCAGCCATCGCTTCCACAAGAATACAATTGGACACCTCGTCTGGTGGGATTAGACGGTGCCACTCCTTTTGAATTGAACTAAAACGAAAAACATAAAACATTTAGATCCAAATTCAATTTTGTAACCTTTTCTTTACTTCTAGGAACGGTGGAACCCATTGTAATTGTCTTACACAACCCCATTGGTCATCGGGAGTGCTGGTAGCGGGTTTTACAACTTGGCTAGTTGAACTAGACGAAAAATCGCCGGCACTTAGATTCCAAACCACGATTTTGCCATTGAAACACCCGCCAGCGATCAAATGGGGGTCGTGAGGGCTGAACTGCAGGCAAGTGACGTCATCTGGAGCTTCTAAAATGAACTAATAAAGTTTCGGTGAATTTCTTCCCGGGAAGTTGAGCCTTTCAATAGTTTTACCAGAGGAACTAGGGGCGTGGACGTGTGCCAAATCAGCGCAAATTTTCCTTTCAGCTGCAAATCAGGTAACCGGTCCAGTCGCTCCTCGAAAGTCAGCTTTTCTGCGTACCCAGCACTAAAAACTCCTATACAGATTTGTTATGCTAGTTTAAAGGCAGGAAGTGAATTCCTATAAATCTTAGGTCACGTATTACAGAAGTAAAAGCGTATCCTATACGCTATACCTATCGTAACTAACAACGTGACATTCAAAAGAAATGGGTTTCGTGATTTTTACCATGTTTCTGGGGATGCCAAGAAAGGCAAGTGACCATTTTCCCCCAACAAAGATCAGCGTTATGAACGCTTTGGCACGCAGTGAGGGCTGAGTCTTCCATGAGGTGCTTAAAAGGCTCAGGTAGCGCCCCCAAACCAGCCCAATGGTCTGTAAATGGGTTCAGAACTTCGTTTTCCATCAAGGCGCATTCCATTCTGCAAGATAAAACTTAAAAATTTCAAAGTTTTAGGAAAACTGAAGTAAAGTTTACCGGTAGAGCATTCTAGGCAAAACTGCGGCTAAAGCTGGCGAACTAAGATGTTCCAACGCCTTTTTTTCATCAAAAGTACGTGCTTCGTATTGCGTAAAAGCATGACGAGGGTAGCAAAGCGTCGTTTGTGAAAAATTTGCGCGAAAAACTGGCACCGCCTACACAAAACTTTTCTACGGTTAGCACTCTTGCAAGCAATAACGACGCTGAAAGCATCAATTTGCCTGAATGGCTTTGCTGGTCTGCGTAAAACGAGGTAAAGGATCTGGCCAATCACAAGACGTAAACTCGATTAGCGATTCCAATGCATTCCGGTCGGTCCAAACTGGATTCGAGGGTCGATTTGCTCTGAAATGCGGTTTAGCGACCACAATAGTCTACCAAGAAATACGAAATAATTAAAAACTGTGTAGGTCACTCACCTGAATGGAACATATCAACAATAAACTTGTATACTCGCAAACCAGAAGCAGCCTCAACCAAAATTTCGGTTTCGCTACCTCCTGAGACCCATTTATTAGAACTTAAACTTAAAACTTTTCCAAAGACCACTTTAGAAACCATTTTCTCCCACTACAGTTTCGATCCAGCAACCGTATCACTATAGCAACAATGTGTTCCCGTTGGAACGCAATAAAAAGACAATAAACTAAAGGTCGCCTACGGGGCTGAAATAGGCTCGATTCCCAATCTCATGAAATTTAGCATAATATCTCGACCTGTAGATGATCTCAATACGACATTATGCTAAAATTCACGAAACTAGGAGTCAGCTTTCGCAAGAAGTTTCAATAACCGTGCAATATTTTGCATTTTCACTCTCGAGCTCTTAGCTGCTCTAGTTTGATTACTAGAATGCTAACAATTCTTAGAACTCCTGGCTTTTTGCGCTCTTGAAACTTTTTTTTAAGTTGCACTATTGTATTATATGTCAGTTATACGTGATGTTTCGCCTTTCTTTCTTCTACGTATGCAAACGAGGCTATAGCAGCTTCCTTATATGCTTATACTCTAAACCTACTCCTTTTATTTTCTTCTCTAAACTTGCCAGCATGGCTACAAACAGTAGAGTAATTCAAGTTGCCGTGGGATCAAAAAGGTGAACACCTCAGCCATGACTCCCCCAAAAGTCCAGACAAACTTTTTTCTTTTAAAAGAAAAGAAGACAATAACCATCTTCATTTTCCATTTCCGGCCTTTTAAAAACAACTAATTCAATACGGAATTAACCTTTAGTAAAACTTGTTTGAGTCTAGATTGTGCTGAAAGGAACAGTTTCAAATATATAGCCTTACTATATAGTAAGGCTATATACTAACATATATGTTTCGGTTAGTCATTCTGAAAACAAACAAGTTCCAAACATTAAAACTCGGCTTAATGTTAGCTAAAAAATGTTCATAAGCTTAAAGAAAAGTCACTACAAATAACGCCAATAAATAAGTACTTATACACAAAGCACTTTCGAAGGTACTTTTTGCGTTCGTTTTGTTATGACAGAAAAAGACAAATTGGATTACAAACCCCATTAGATGAAAAAAACGACGTTTGACAGTAACGAATCCCATGAATAGGATGGTCTTGTAAAGGAAGTGGACTACGCAACAAATCGATGTCTTTGGGTCCATTTGTGGGTGTGGGAGGGTGAACAACGTGACATTTCCTCCCTTTCTAGTACATGATACCAAAACCGAATGTCATGTCTTGCCTACATTATTACTGAAAAAGCCCTTAGCAACGCTGTGTTGGTGTCTTTCCCGGTCCGTGCCCCCCTCGACCTAGTAATATCGGCATTTCTGCCAAGCCTTTCGAACACTCTAACGCCGGCCGCGACAGCAATATACCCCCTAAATCCTCTCCAATTTCTGTTTTTCTCCCGCCGAAAGTTTCCCAATTTTCTCTAAACGTGCTTTCTATCACCGAAATCCGGAAGTTGGAAACCATTTCAGAAAAAAAAGTAATCTGCTCGTAAAACTTGCCAAACTCGTCATTCTCAGGAAGTTCGAAAGTGTAACAGTGCACCCACGCAATAGCTGTGATAGTAAAAGACGCGATTTGGGAGTAAAACTTTTCTTCGGAACCACGTGGTTGTGCAATAAAGTGGACCATTTGACTGGAACGAAAACTGCGGGAAAGAAAAGTTAAAATTTCCGGATTTAAGCTTCAAAACGAGGGTAGAAGCTGCCGCTCAAGGTCGTTTAGTGGGAAATAGTAATCCTTCGAAGGAAGTTAATTGAGGTTGTGTTGTGACCCAGGAATCAATACCTAAGCCAGGTCATTTCCCTTCGGCCCTTCGACAACTGGTCGATTGACCTTTCTAGCTTGGTTCATAAATTCGCAAACATTATGCACTTGCCCTTAAAAAAAAGCATGCGTGATGCCAAGATCGCGTTTTTCTTTATGTCGCACTCAAAAAGACAATGGGTTTTTTGCAGCTAGATCAATTTCCTGTATCCAATAACGCTCCACGTCAGAAACTACTTTTCTGATATTTCATCCTTGGAACATTCCTTAAACCCTTAATGTGGCAGTACTTTCCTTGAACTTTCTTACAGAACAGAAACCTAATTCAGTCTTTTTTTCTTCAAAACTTCAGGATGCGAACATGGCCAAACTTCGATACTGCCTAAAACGATAAAAGAAAGAAAATATAAATCAAAATGGCGACTGCGGAGGCAGTTAAAGTCATTGTTCGTTGTCGACCGATGAATACGCGCGAAAAAGATCTTCGCTGTAAAGTAATTACAAACATTTTTGTTCCGGGAGTGAAATGTAGTAAAACTACTTGTCCTTTCGTTTCGTATTCGACTTGAATGAAGAGCGTGGTATTCATGGATTCGCCCACGCTGCAATGTTCCCTTCTTAATCCAAACGATGAAGCGGCTCCGCACAAAACTTTTACCTTCGACGGCGTTTACGACACGAATTCCAATACTGAGCAGATATACAATGATATTGCTAGTCCGCTAGTTGAAGTAATTCGTTGCAGAAACTTCACCTTAAAAACGGAACTAAAAATTCTCTGATATTTTGAAGGGAGTTTTGGAAGGCTACAATGGGACGGTTTTTGCGTACGGTCAAACAGGTTGTGGCAAAAGTTTTAGCATGCAGGGCATCCCAAATCCTGCTAATCAGCGAGGGATTATCCCTCGCGCCTTTGAACACATTTTTGAAGCAATTGCAGCCTCCGAGCATCGCAAATTCTTGGTCCACGCCTCATATTTGGAGATTTACAACGAAGAAATCCGGGATTTGCTCGGGAAGGATGCAAAGAAAAAACTAGATATGAAAGAACACCCAGAAAAGGGCGTTCACATTCCTGGTACGTTTTATAAATTCCATGAATAATATACATCTAATGCATGTGCATAGATCTTTCGTTGCACGCTGTGCATAATGTACCTGACTGTGAAGCGTTAATGGATCGCGGTTGGAAAAACCGGGCTGTGGGCTCCACGTTAATGAATGCAGATTCCTCTCGTTCACATTCAATTTTCACCATCAATTTGGAAATGATCGCAACGGACAACTCAGATGATCAACATATCCGGAAAGGCAAGCTTAACTTAGTGGATTTAGCTGGAAGTGAACGCCAAGCCAAAACAGGTACACGCAACTGTCATACTCCTCCTCAATTTATAGTACAGTAAACAAGTTTACTTTTCATATTAATTCCAAGGCGCTACTGGTGATCGACTTAAAGAAGCCACGAAGATCAATTTAAGCTTGTCAGCCTTGGGAAATGTGATATCTGCCTTGGTCGACGGCAAGTCCAAACACATTCCTTACCGGGACTCCAAGTTAACACGCCTCTTACAAGTAAAAAGAAAACAAAAAAGACCTTTTTCAGGGATATTTCGTTGTTAGCAACGGCGGAATTTTTCTGAGAGGGAAGATGGATAGTAACAATAATTAATTGTCGCAATAATGAAAGTTCCTTTGTTGCCAACAATGAAACTATTTCGTTTTGATGTTTCGTTTCGATACATCAGCTTTCGGTACAATGGAGAATTTCGGTGTTGGCAACAATGATTTTTTTCAATAGCGTTGTAATAATGGATAATTATTGCAACAAGTAAATAATGGCTAACATCCAAGGACTAAGGGAAAAGCATGCGTTTAAAAGTCAAAGTTAATAAAGTTAGTCATGTAAAAGTGTAATTCGTCTAGAGTACCGTCTCTTTCTTAAAAAAAACGAAATATTAGGACTCTTTGGGCGGGAATACGAAGACGTTAATGGTAGCTTGCTTATCTCCTGCGGATAACAATTACGACGAAACGCTAAGTACCCTACGTTACGCCAACCGCGCCAAAAATATCCGAAATCGGCCCAAAATCAACGAAGATCCCAAAGACGCCATGTTGAGAGAATACCAAGAAGAAATACAGAAACTAAAACAGCTCTTACAGCACCAATCTGGCCCCGCCCCTAATCACCGTAGCTTGCCCAAAATAAATCCGAAATGTTTACTAAAATGTATGTTTTAGAAGTGTTTCCTGACGAAGGCGCCTTAGAAGCAGAAAGAGATAAAATTCGCCAAGAATATGAAGAGAGAATCCGTTCCATGAAAGCTCAATTCGAGGCCGAAAAGCAAACCAGCACTAAAGCCACAGTTGAACTCGATAACGTCAAACGTGCTTATGAGGACGAAGTGAAGAAAATCAATCAAAAACTCCAAGACGTAAGCACGTTAAACAAGAGATATCAACTCCATAATTGTTTGTTCTAATTTCTACTTTTAGAAGCAAGAATACTCACAAAGTTCTTCCCCAACAGAAACGTTAAAAAAGTATAAAAAAAAAAGTATTTTGTATTATTTTCCTGTTTTTGGTTTCCTTTTATAAACTAATCACTTTTTAATATTTTTTAGTTTTTTTACCTTATTAACGTTATTTTTTGTACGAAAAAGGTTAAAGGAAATTGAGGGAAATATGGTGGGAGGAGAGAGAGCCAATGACCATGAGTTTAAAGAAAAAAGACAGCGTCGAAAACGAGCCGCTGAACATCGGACTTCTATGTTGGCAGCAGCTTTAGCCAAAGCCAACGACGAAGATGGTGTCCTATTGCGAGTTTACGACGATATCCAAGTCGAGCTACGGGTCAAGACCGAGACGCTTCGGAAATACAAACAAAAAGTATATGAGTATTTAGAAATTTATAAAAAGCGAATGCCAATCTGGTTTGAATTCAAATCTTCAGGTTCGCTCATTGGAACGGGAAGTCTTGGACTTACAAAGTGAGTTCGAAAGCGACCGAATGGATTACTTAGAAACTATTCGTCGTCAAGACCAACAGATACGTTTGTTAACGCAAATCCTGGAAAAGATTCAGCCCACAGTGCGCAAAGACTGCAATTACAGGTTTAAAAAAATATAACTCTGTCATTTATTTCCCTAAAACTTAAAATATCTCGTTAATATTAAAATGAGCGATACTTCAGTACCGATTACGACTTGTAACACTGATGGAACAAGTTGGAACCAGTACCATTGTAATAATAATGTTATCAATGTTACAAATCGTAATCGATACTGAAATATCGACTTGTAAGTAAATTACTGAAGTATCGATTACGATTACTATTACCTAATCGACTAATGTGCGTTTTCTTCGTTACTGATAACATGTTATAGTTCTACTTTGATTAGCCCTAAAGTTACGCGATTCATAATATGTTGGGCTAAAGCTTTTCGGTATCTATGGACAGTAATTTGGAGAATGTGAGACAAGACGCGGTTTGGAGCGACGAATTCCAAAAATGGCGCCTGCCAGAGCTTGTTTTTCTGAAAACCAAACTCCCTCCAGCGGCCAATGGACACATTACAGGTTGGTGTAACTCCGCCCACTCACCTTTCCTGGACTTTCGTCATCCTTCGCACACGGCTCCCGCTCGAGTCGACTCTGATTCTCACGATTCACCAGACAACTTCTTACGCCAGGTCTTTAATCTAACCTTCTTTTCTTCCCATTCTTTGTTTATATATCGGCCATATTCTAAATTCCAAAAATCGTAAGCCGGTGCGACGGTCCATCCTCAGGCTCAACCACGTGGTGCATCAGCCTCCAACAACAACAGTAATAGCCATTTCCCTTATTTGGAGGTGGTTCCCATGGAAACAGAAGGCGATAAGTTTTTACAGGTGTCTATATATCACAACACACGATCTTGTCAATCAACTTTATTTCACCAAAAAACAAACCAAAAAACATCTTGTGTGTGATTCGCACTTCACATGGTCTTCGCACCGGCAAGAATTTGGGCACTTTCCAACACGAATTTCTTAAATCTGAGTTCTCTTAACTTCCTAACGAGTTTAACGTTGAAAGCCTTTTCAGTACAGTTTGCCTGACCTCTCGGTATGTCCTTTCTTTCTTTTCAAGCAGAAACTCGAACGAGGTGAGCAGGAGGATGTAGCTGGCCGGTATTTTAATAAACCAACCCGAGCTGCGGAATTACTCAATAAAGCCCAAGAAGATGTGTTTCGCGCTGCTGCACGTAAATCATATTTTATTTAGCTTAATTTTCCTCTAAATTCAAAAAGAATACCTAGTAAAATCTTAAGGAAATGTGTAGTTTTTATTGAAATTTAATTATGAATGAACGTATAGAAACAGTGAATAATCGTCGGTTTCCTGGACCAGCAGGCGCGTTTAGCTCGTCTTTGGGTCCAGTGTCTGTCCCGCTAACTACCCTTAACTTGAGTGCGTCGACCAATTCGCTAAATCACGCCTTTACTGGTGCTAGCAGTAACTCATCCTTAGCATACCCCGCCCCTTCTACCAGCTTAACATCCTGGAGTGCGCCTAATTCTTTTAGCGGTAACAGCAATACCGGCTGGACTGGTAAATTCATTCGAACTTTACACTTACCTTTTCTAATCGTTGCATCTTTAAACACTTGACTATTTATAGGAGGCACTTCTGGTGCAGTTATGCGAAAACCAAGTCGACTCGAAGCCTTACCCCCGCCTATGCCCACGGACCGTAAAAGTCACAAGAAGAGCAAACAAGAAATCAATGTGATGGATATTACTTGACGTTAAAGGCCAAAAAGAACAATATTTTCACATTTGTTACAGTGCAGCGAAACTGCTTTGGAAGAGCCTCGTGAAATATATGAACTGAGCAAAACTATAATACAAGATCACTTTAACAATAACTATAAATCATTATGAATAGGATTAAAAGAAAATTGATATTAAAATCAGTACAGTATATAGGAAAACTACACCAAGATTGAGATCCTGATGTTCCATATCTTCAACAAATTTTGAAAATTAGGAAGACCGGTCAATCGTAAAAAGATCCCTTTAATAATTTCTTACAATTTCTTAGGATTATTAAAAAGGTCATTCATTGAGATAATAAGCCCGATCCCCTTCGTTTTTACGGTTTACGTAAGGCCCAGTAAAAACTATTAACGGCTTCCAGAGAAGCAAAGGGGTTAATTAACTCAGTTGACCTACCCACAAATTCGGTATCGCTATCGGAAAATGATTAACCCAAGCCAAGCCCTATATCTCGCGCAAGAAATATCGATTCCACACCAAAATTGCTTCCTTCTAAATCAGAGGTGTGTATCCCCACCAAAAAAATTTCGAGGGGGGGAATTCCCTTCAATTCCCCCCCAGAACATGGCCAAGAGGAGTTACTCCTCACGACCCCCCCCCCCCCCATCAGCACCACTGTTCTAAATGAACGGCAAACTCACTGTCGTCCTAACTTTCTTTCACACCACAACCCAAAATTCCAAGAATGGCAATACTACAACATGTTCTTACACTGTGTGCTTCATTGCTGATTTCCTATGGCCAAAAAATTCCACGCCAGGATTTCGCACAATTTGTGACCGATCCTTCGTACGAAAACAGGAAGTACCATGGAATTCCTATTCTCCAAACTTCCAACTTCGAAAAAGGTGATTTATAATTCTATAATCAGCGTTAAGGCATTAACATTAAACATTACAAATATGATACCTTGATAAGAATAAATAAATACGATAGAAATAAATAAAAGATACAAATAAACAAGTCATTTCTTTTTTTAGACTACCAACAGAGCTTAATATCCTGTGCTCGAGAATGTTATCGGTTTAAGGACGCAAACAGAAACTGCAAGGCTTTCAATCTCTTTAAAAGGTCTTCATCAACGTATGTTTGCGAGCTTTTAGGACTTAATTTCTGCGAAAAGAATCCGGACAAGGATTTGACCATAGTAGACCAAGAGGAAGGAATTATTTGGGAACGCAGTACGGATTCCGGTGATCCTTGTTTAGGTTCAGGAAGTTCTTGTCAAAACAAAGGACGACTGGGTTGTACTGGTTCTAATTGCAATGATTACTGCGTTCAAAATTGCAGAGATTTCGGTAAAAATTTCCAAGTCGAATTCCCAACTGCCTTGTTGTTAAAAATTAAAACATTTTAGATGAATTCGTCGAAGTGACACTCTGGCCCAGTGGAGAATCTTCTCATGAAATCCAGGCGAGGTGCTACAACAATGAAATCTGCCTATTGCGTTTGAATTTAGCGTCCAATTGCGTCAAGGATCAATCTTGTGCCTACGTCATGGAATTAACTGCTTTGAACACTTTAATCACTACATTTAGTAATTATAAATTGCAACTAACAATGGTAACCGTTGATGGCACTAAGTTTGAAGCTTTTTATAACAATTTTACCCTTGATATGGCCCAATACTTTCTGAACATTACTTTCCGCAACCTTGGAATCATTAACAAATCTTTATCTGTAACTTTACCAAGTTTATATCTGACTGTCTCCATACCATACGTTAAGAACTTCATAGAAGCAGAAATTAACAAAACTCCCGATCTAGTTTGTTGCGGAACAAAAGAAAGTGAGAAAAGGGTAAAACGCGACCAGAAAGAAACTAAGGATGACAAAGATACTGACGAAGGCGACAAGAAAAAGTCCAAGGACGACAAAGATACTGAGCAAGGCTCCAAGAAAAAGTCCAAGGATGACGAAAACACTGACGAAGGCGACAAGAAAAAGTCCAAGGACGACAAAGATACTGAGGAAGGCTCCAAGAAAAAGTCCAAGGATGAAGAAAACACTGACGAAGGCTCCAAGAAAAAGTCCAAGGATGACGAAAACACTGACGAAGGCTCCAAGAAAAAGTCCAAGGATGACAAAGATACTGAGGAAGGCTCCAAGAAAAAGTCCAAGGATGACGAAAACACTGACGAAGGCTCCAAGAAAAAGTCCAAGGACGACGAAAACACTGACGAAGGCGACAAGAAAAAGTCCAAGGATGACGAAAACACTGACGAAGGCTCCAAGAAAAAGTCCAAGGACGACAAAGATACTGACGAAGGCGACAAGAAAAAGTCCAAGGACGACGAAAACACTGACGAAGGCGACAGGAAAAAGTCCAAGGATGACAAAGATACTGAGGAAGGCTCCAAGAAAAAGTCCAAGGATGACGAAAACACTGACGAAGGCTCCAAGAAAAAGTCCAAGGANGACGAAAACACTGACGAAGGCGACAAGAAAAAGTCCAAGGATGACGAAAACACTGACGAAGGCGACAAGAAAAAGTCCAAGGATGACGAAGACACTGAGGAAGGCGACAAGAAAAAAACTGAAAATGACAAAGATACTGAGGAATGCTCTCAGGAGAAATGGTTCAAGCTTTTAGAAGCTCGAAAGGATTTAATATCATTAACAATGGTGTTAATTTGAAGAACTTCGGGTTTACAATTCCCAAATTCCATCTTTTCCGTCTCCAGTGTCTTTCTGACTAAATTTTAGTCGAGTAAAAGCAAAAGCTAAAAGCAAAGAATATTTAAGGTCACTGTATAGAACACGTTTTGCTGTCGGTCGTTAAGTCGCACTATTCATGCATAAAAGGATTCGGCATATTTACGACATTATAATACACGACATCAAAGGAAAGATATTGATGTGGTTCCTAAATTTTCAAAGAATGCATTTAACCTGCCGACGTCAAAAACGTATGACTACTATAGAAACCTTATACAAAAGACACGTGATTACCAGAAGCGTTAACCTACCGCTTTGTCAGCATTGGACGCTTCGGACTACAACCATAGCAAATTAGTCTACGGCAGTTTTACTTTCACTCTCCAAAAGTAAAGGTGTTCCTAAATTACTGATATGATTGCCAACAAAATTACAATTCAAGTAGCAACTACTGCTTGTTTGTTGCTGTGTTTCGCACAGCAGAGTTTAGCCCAGTTAACCAATTTTACTCAATTTGTTTTCCATTCCTTCTACGAAAACAAGAAGTATACTAACACTGCAATTATACGAAACTATACCTACTCTAACGGTAAGTGAAAATCCACTAGAGAGATTCTTAAGCAGGTTCTTAAGCAAGATTCTTAAACCCGTTGCCATTTGAAACCTAGGAATCTATGAACACTACCTGGCGGATTGCGCACAAAAGTGCGCTAAATTTAAATCTCCACAATGCAAAGCATTCAACTTCTATGCCGGAACTACGATAAACAGCTACATTTGTGAACTAGTGGACGACAATTATTGCTTTATAAATACCTCGCGTCTTACCCAAATTGAACTAGCACCTCAAATAAACGGAAGGGTTTACGAACTATCCAGACCCTCAGGCGAAGCTTGTATTGAATCGCAGCGTTATTGCAAAATAAAACGAAATCGCGGAGGATGTTTGGGGCCTAACTGTACCGATTACTGTGCGAGAACTTGCAAGGAAGTTGCAGACATACTAAAGTTTGGCAGCGGTACGTATCGCTTAAGATTTAATTTTTTAGTATTAAAAATGCTAAATAATTACTTGAACCGTTTCGAATCACAGGTACTTTATTGGCAAGATTGTGGCCAGATGGAACGAGAAAGTCAGAATGGCCAGTTTACTGTAAAAATAGGTTGCTTTACTTATTCCTTGTATTACCTAAACAAGGCGTTATATATAATCCCGCATTGAATTTTAAATATGCATTCGCTTTTCCGTACCGCGAAATTAACTTAGTAATCCAAATGGGAGGGTACACTCACATAAAGTTCAACTTCAAAGCCTCGGATGGAACTGTCTATCAAGCGAGTTACGGGAATATCACACTGACTGAAAATGGTACTTTGAGCATGACGTACATGGGCGACGACCCAGCTGATGATGGATTGGATTTAATTAACGGCACTCTGAAAGACGCGAAATTTATTCAAGGCTTTAACGATTGCGGAACGTTTTGGCTACTTAATAAAGGAAACTCAACGTGTCCTGGAGGGGATGTCAGGATAGTGGGTAGAGTTGACGTTAATCGTCAAGAAAGTGGAATACGTTGGCCGCCTGCCACTAAAGCTAACAAACTTTTGGTCAAAGCAGAAATTCTGCTTACTTCTGACTAAATTTTTGTTTCCCCATAAACATTTACTTTAAACATAGAAATGAGTACCGAATTCCCTGTCACCAAGTCTGCCGCCTCCACTGTCACAAAACCCAACTCCGTGATTTTCCCACGAGTTACATTTGCAAATTTTCACGATACTTTAATACATTCAATCTCGCTTAATATGACTCAGAACTAGGTACACATGTATACCACACAAATAAAACATAAACTGATAAGTATAATACACGAAATAAATAATTAGATAACCGAGAAAGACAATCTCCTTGAACTTCGCATGGATCTTACGTTGTTAACGATTACCTCCATTTGAAACATTTTTCAGTTTAATGCAAAAAATGCTAGCTTTCGGATGTTATATAACACCATATCCAGGCGCGTGTTTGGGGGCGTGCAAGGGGTGCAATTGCACCCCCTGGCTCGGCGAGCTGCTGATGGTTTTAAGGCTCAGATTGGTTGAAAAAATGGTGACCGCCGCTAAAATGGTTAAGAAAATTGACTTTTTCATCGCGCTGCGACTTGCGGGCTCCGCTGAACGCCATGCAGCGAGCGTTACC
>RJJA01000167.1:0-62943 GCA_003724045.1 Lepidurus arcticus
ACTCGAATTCAAAAATGGTAGTTGGATTGTAAATACATTAGTTTAGGTTAGGTTAAGTTAGGATAGGTTAGGTTAGGTTTAGGTAGGTTAGTTTAGGTTTGATTAGGTTAGGTTAGCTTAGGTCATTAAGTTAGGTTAGATTAGGTTTGATTAGGTTAGGTTAGCTTAGGTTATTATGTTAGGTTAGATTAGGTTAACTTCACGATTCTCATCAATTTTCGTTGATGAGAGTCGCTAACAAAGCTAACCTAACCTAATTTTCTTTCACTCCACTAGCTGAAGAAAGAAGAATTCATTGTTGGCCAATGACACACAAGTGTCATGTTTGACCCGGGACACTTTACGTACGTATGTAACTAAATCCGGAGAACGTGTTGCGCAAAACAACAGAAACTACCAGTGCCATCTGTGAATTGTTCCTATCAATAAGCTAAGGTATACGGGAGCCTTAATTCCTGGTCATGCAGCCTAATAAATGTTCGAAAAAACGTTCGAAAGTCCAGAAGCTCACGTGTATGGCCATATTGGCTATAGGATGAAGGAGCCCAGTTCCAAAAGAGCCCATCTTGGCAAAGGAGCCCGTTCCAAAACCAAAAGAGCACACCCCTAGTCCAATTTCTAACAATAAACAATAAACCAAGCTTTATGATAATTTAGGGAAATTTAAGGTAAAGCGTATTTTCGTAGTTGTTCTTAAGTTGTTATATGAACGAGCACACGGTAGAAAAGCATCACCCCTTTCAAATTAATCCCTTTATCTATTCTATTAAACACATTTTAAATCATCTTACGTCAATCCCATACATATAACTCTTCCCACGTGGCATGCCATGTGTGCCACGCCACGTGCTATGTGGTTCCATCAGCTTCATTTGCAGAACAGGCGAAGAATTGAGGGTGTTTCCTAAAAAATTCTAAGAAATAAACGTATAATGCGAACTGAAGAAGGAAATGATAACACAGAATAAACTCGGCGGGTTAGTTTCTTGTTTAGACTCGTCCAGTTTAAATTTTGCCCAGCCAAACGTTTGAAATGAAACACTGCCACTGAAAACACGCTTAAAGTCCGAAAACAAAGCTAAATTCATGCTTACGAATCAACAGGAATGCTGTGCGTAAATAAAAATTTAGCAATTTATCCAAATTTAGCTTAAAAACACAACTATCCTAAAAGTCCCATAAAAACCAACACTGCCCCAACAACCCAACAACAACTCAACTTGTTCGGCAGCGCGAGCCGTACTGAGGTGCAGGGTTGCCAGATTTTTTCTGAGTCAGCAAACCAGAGTAACCTGAAAAACAAACCAAAAACAAACCAATTTTTTAAAACGTGTTTAAAATTCGAATTTCCAAAGAAATTGCTTCACTAATTGTGGAAAACGTCTGCGATATCACCGCGACCTATTTTCCTATTAAATTCATGTCGGAAAAATCTTTAGGATTAAAGATATATCAATGACAAATGAATTTTATAAACTACGAGTACTTACCAACACACAGGGCCGCCCAGAGGTTAGACGGGGCCCGGGGCGATCCTACAATGGGGGCCCCTTTCGTGCCCATAACAAATTGTAAAAAAAAGTATTAAACAGTTTTTTGTGTACAAAAAAATCAAAGGTGGGGCCCCCAAACAGCCGGGGCCCGGGACAAATCGCCCCCCCCGCCCCCCCATATACATACGGTGATATTTGCTGTCTAGTTTCTGGTTGGAATAGCGACTCAGGGTTCAGTGGGTTTCCGTACATAAATACGTAGGAAATCAACGGGTTGATCTGTGTAGTGGAGCCAAAGCTTCAAAACCTCTGAAGAAAAGAGAATGCTATAATGTCTACTTCGTTGCCTACGTATCTCGATTATATATAGCTCGGAGCCCATGGCTTATAAAATAGCTTACTAACAATGCCACTAATAACGATCATTCTTATACCTAGGCTAGCCGGGGCAAGTTATGTCGAATAACTCCTACTTATAAGTTTGAGGAACTTAAGAACCGTAACAGTTGATGGAGCTTTCCAATTGACACCAAGAGTTAATGATACCAAACAATAAGCACTTACTACCACTAAAGCTCCACTTCGCCCTAAAATTTACTACATAAAAGCTTCCCGGAAATAAGGTACTTAAAGCTATGCCACTTAAACATTAATTATTTAGTTAATTACGCACGAGCACTAAACGAGCACTAAAAATAGAAGAAGCTCGTATGATAATTACATATACACATTGACGTATTAATCCTGAAACCAAAGCACAACCCACTTCAATTGCAGCGGTTCATCTAGAAAAGAATTAAGCAGACAGTCAAGAGCCTAACCGCCTAATCCTTTAAAAAAATTCGGTACATTTAATTTTGAACGGGAAAAGTACCCCGTTTTACCCCCTCCTCCCCCCCAAATGGACTGAATACAACAAATCAATTTCGAAAAGCTTTTGAAATTATATTGAAATAAACAAAGTATACACGAAATTCGCTCCAAAAATTACCACAATGATATATATCTCATGAGTTCCCCAACATAATTAACCTTTTTTTTTTTACAAAGAAACCTTTTCAAAAGAAAACCACGCAAAAGAAGAAAAAAAATATATTTTAAATCACAGTTAATTTTTCTTACTAGTTCAGCCCAACACATTGATGAACGTTTGTTGATCAGGATAATTATACTTTTCAAGAAGTTCCACGATCTCGCTTCGCATCAACCGGCGCTAACACGAAACCCTTACCAGGACTTTCTTGTCCGCTAGAAATAAGGATGACTGTATGAGGCAAGGCTCTCTCCGGCTGCTGACCTTCGAAGCTTTCTGGAGGTGTTTGATACGGAGCATCTTCTAACGCCAAGTCATGGTCAATATAGCTGACATTATCGTCAAATCGGACATGATCAGTTCCGGTCTCTTCAACGCTTACCAAACTACTATTGTCACTAATCTGTTATGACAAGAAAATAAAAGTTTCCAGTTCCTCTACAGTGTACGAAACCCATTTTTCTTTCATCTCTTTCGCAAGGCGTGTTTAAATGGTTTAAGTCTTATTTTTACCTGTCTATCAACAAAGAATTTGGCTCTTCTGGCAGATCGGCGTACGACGGAAGAACTGGGTCCCAAAGACAATTCGTCGCCAGACAGTGAAAAGCTTGAGACTGGACTTAACGAAACATGTCCAGGATAAGCGTACTGTTGGTACGTCAAGGAATCCTGAACATGGACTTCCACTGGTGTGTAACCGTCTCCGCCTTCTGCGGCTTGATGCGTCACGCACTTGTCACCTTGGGACCCTGACTTGTAACTCTGGACCGAGCACGTGTCTCGGTCTGCCATCTATTACCACAAAATGATTATTTAAGTTTACTATAAACAACTCAAATTAATCTAAAAAAAGGGAAAGGAATTTTTACTTTGTACGAGTAAATAGACCCCGCCAATCCTCTCGTAGACGCACAAGCATCATCAAGCTCTGTTGGCAAACTAACATGAGCAGAAGCCATTTCACTGGCAGAACTTAGTCTTCGGCCCACAACTTCGGCTTGTACTTCCAATCTGAAACAGTTTTGGGCACAAAACAGCGTTACATACAGTAAAAAATTAGCCAAAGGCATGCATTAACATTACAAAAGCAGGCTAGCGTGAAGTACGATACCTCTGGGAAGCAATGCTGCCAGCCAAACCCATTTGACTCGCTCCATCGCAATCTTCACGGTCACTTTCAGGACCTCGATCCAAATGACAATGACTGCCGCTGCCCATAGATACGGAAACTTCTCCAATCGAAGGATTTCCAGCCCTTCCCGTTCCTGTCAAGTCCACCGACAATCCGTCTAGAATAAATCCAATCAGATAAGTATCAATAAGGTCCTAACTCTTATAAAAAGAAAATAAGGGAGAAGTGAACGAAAGAGAGACGTTCGCGATGTATATTATATACCTTGGTTCTTGTTGTCGAGCGTCTCATTCTCGTCGAAATCAATGCGAACACCCGAAGCAGATGTCGAAACGCCACAGCCTCCGCTACGACACAAAGAAATCGGCACGACTCCATAAACGTATGCTAGCAATATGGGTACCCCAATACCCACGGCTAATCCTGCCAGCACGGGTGATACCAACACCTGCAAATAAAGCCAACATTTCGTTAAAACTTGTAAATGTGATCCAGATATATAACAAGCGTCACGAAACAAAGTTTAATCAGCAAGTGACATGCCATTCTTCACTACCAAATTACAAGGGGGGAGTCACATGATCACACGCTTAAGAGAATACAACTTTTACAACGATGTAAGTACAGTACGACTTCGACAACTTTAAGTTGGTTTTGAGCAAAGAAACGGTGAATCATCGACGGTCTACAAATTCGTCCCTATAAAATTCAGAGTTGCGTAATAACTTCAAACACCTTCCACGTGAAAAGATGGATATATATTCTCCATATATAAGAAACTAAAAATGAACCAAGTTTGGTTCATTTTAGAAAGTGCTTGGGCGCTCAACCGCAGCTTGATTGATTGTAAGAACAATACGCTCACCTTGAACTGACAATGTCACGCCTGAATGCAAGCTTAACACAACCACTATTGATAAATTAATTACTTCATCAACCAATTAATACACTAACCCTAAAGCTAAAACCCTAAAGTTAAATACGTAAAAAAAATAAAAAAAAATGCGATACTTTTTGTTTGTTTTTTGCCCTTTTTCGGGTATTGCTTTTAATTATAATGACCAGTCTTAAGAGTTTCCACGTACTTTTTTGCACAATACAACACAAAATGTAGGTGCAGAACGCGTTCTACCGAAAGCTTTTTGAAAATAAAGACCGCATCCATGAGAAAGATTTCTTTACAACTCATATCTTATCTAAATTTAGGGTGTACACAATAATTTGGGTAAATTTCAAGTTTAAAAAATTAATTTGCAGAAAATTAATTAAAAAAACTTCGCATTATACATCCATACACGAATAAGAATAATCGATCCCATCAACCGAGTTTTGTAAAATTGTTACCGTACGTGGGTAAATTGTTACCGTACGTGGGTACTTTGTCCGACATTTTATCTGTTTTCAACTTGTCAGGGTTTTCGAGCTATTATATCCACGTTCAAGTTATCGATGTTTCAATGTATTTCCTCCCTCCCTTCCTTCACCGCCCAGGCGCTTTATGTTTTGCAGGCGTAGTTTTCTACTCCAGCGCAGTGCTAGACACGCCCACCTCAGCCCTAGCGAACTACCGAGCTTGGCCCCGACTTTGTCAATTCCCTTTTCCTTCCAGTCTTGTTTTCCGCTCTACTCTGGTCAGGTTAGCCCATTTCGTGTTGAAGCCAGATCGAAATTTCCATCCACGTGCACCAAGCGACGCAGGTTCGGTTTGAGATTACTTCCACTGTAATCACAGTTATACTTCGCCAAAAATTCCCATTTCCCAAGTCCCGTGAAACATCAAAGCCTAATCCCTTTCAAGTTCATACTTCTATTTTACCCTGGAAATACGAGTCAAAATTCCTATTACCCGACCCAAGCGTGTGTGATACGAAGCAACTGATGCAAAGAGCGCTAGCGAAGCAGATCGCACTTTGTTTGCTGGTTGGCTAATGGTGTGCGCATTGGTCATTATCCACATTCCAATATTAGAGCTATTTTAGTGCATTTCTCAACAAGCTTAAATCCTCAACAAACCCTTTCTCACTGCAAAAATTTAGATTGCTGCGTGACCGGACGCAATCCGTTGAGGTTTTGCCCCCCAAAACGCAGCATTTTAAGAGGAAAATTGCCAGAAAAAAAAGAAACCGCGGCTCAATAAACTACAACAAGTAAAAATTCGACACGACCCTCGCTGTCGCGTAACACACATGTACAACTTGCTATACTCGGTGCATTATCGATTAGTTAAATCCTTCCCCGTCCTCCCTTTTGTCGGTCGTTCTCAATAAATATATGCATGTCTCTTTTTCCGCTCTTGAACTTTCAAATTTTCACACATTTAGTACCACTAATTCATTTTGATCTCCTTAACTCCCGTCTCCTTCCAAGCCAAAAGAATTTCTAGGACTTCTAAAATGGAGAGCTGCACCATAAACTGAATACGCTACTAGTTTTGTTTACTCATTTAGTTGTGTACCGATTGAGCTGCAACCAACAACAACCAAGGAATGTCCACGTACAGCGTACCAGACTCGTCTGGAATTACGGCGGAATGGCTGGAATCCATGCTAGAAACCTACTTCGCTTACAAGTCACCTACGACAACGACTGTGGAGTCTGACTCCGAAATACGAGTCCTGAAATTCGACGCCGAGCCCGGTTGCGAGGAAGGAGACAACCTGCTCAGCGATTTGGTGGCCATCAACGTGGAATTTACACGCAGCAATACAAACACCAGCAGCACTATCGATACTGCTGCGCTATCTGAGATCCAGGACACATCGTCTCCCGTCCAGAAACTGTCTCTCATGGCTAAGCTCCTCTCACAAGATCCTTTCTGTCGTCATTTTATCCTCGAAGCGGGTTTCGACGTACGGGAAATCCACTTCTATACTACCTTGGTACCAGCACTCGAATCTTTCCGGTGCGACAAACTCTCTCGCGAATCGCTGCTCCCAGTCCCGACCTGCTACTACGCCAAGTACCGGGAAGGATGCGAGTCGGTTCTCGTTCTTTCTAACCTCAAGGCCGAAGGTTACTCCATGGCCGATTTCCGTCAAGGCCTGACCTTCGCGCACACCGCAGCCTCCTTACGCGCGCTAGCTACCATCCACGCGACCGCGTTAGCCTACCGACTGGACCGGAATTCGGACTTTCCTACGCAATTCCCGTTCCTTTTCCGGCCCGAGGCGGCGGCGGAATCGTATCAGCAACTCCTCGAACGGGGCTTGCCCCAACTAGCGTCCTTTTTGCACAAATTCGACGAAGGCGAAAACCCTACGCTTCTGTCACGTCTGCACAAAATGAGACCGGACGCCCGTCATAGAATGGCTCAACTCCTCGCCCCAACGGACTGTCCTATCGCCACGCTCACCCACACGGATTTCTGGTGCAATAACCTCATGTTCCGGGACGTAGTAGAGGAGCAGGAACCTGCAGAAAGCGACTCCCATTGCCACATACTAGACTGGCAAATGGTCACGTACGGCAGACCCAGCAACGACATTGCGTTGTTACTGGTCACGTCGGTGCGCACGGATCTGCGCCGGGAAAAAGAGCACGACTTTCTCGACATTTACTGGAACACGTTCATCGACCAAACGAGCCAACTGGGCTGTGACGTCACTAATGCTCTACAGTACAACCGACAGGATTTGCAACGCGAGTATCAAGAATCGTTACTGCTTGCCATGCTTTTAGCGATCGGATCAGTAGATTTGGCGTTGGGCGACAGTCGCACCGAAATGCGGCTTATGGAACTGCTCACCGATCTCAGCACGGCAGGCATTTTTTGATACCTGGGCAAAACTGGGAAAGCTAATCGTTAAAAAAGTGGTGCAAGAGAAAACAACGAGGACAAAAAAGTTAACGGTACGGGGGCGATAATAAACTATAAAAGATCCTAAACTTCCCATGCGCCTCATGCTTCTGCTCTTCCATAATTAATCTCCTACCCACAAACTTATTCCTTTTCATGTAACTCTACGGAGACCTTTCAAAAAAGATATTTGAAATTTTGGGAAACAAATAAACGCTGTACAACCACCTTCTCAAAATGCAGTTCTAGTTACATTTTCCTGCGAAAACGGCAAAAAGTAGGAGAAATAGACGAGGGTCCTTAAAAAGCATCAATAAGACGTTAAATTGAAACTCCAAACTGCAGGAAGACAGGGGGACAAAAACAGACTTGAGCGATTTGCATCAGCGAACATGCGAGAACAAAGAAACCGTTTCATGTCTTTATGACGATGGGGGACAACTTTGCATGACGAGATCAAAATCACGATAATCAGACCTAAGCTCCAACAACTCGGAGTGCAATAAGTTTGAGAAGCTTGTTTTCTTCAGAGTTCGGAGCTGTTCGCTCCATAAATCAAATAAAATGCTTACCGACGCTGTGACTCCGCTCGTTATAATCAGGTTCCTCTTATGCTTGTTGATAGTTTTGTAACGCGTGTGTAACTTCCTCCCTACCCAAACAGGCACTCCTATATTAAAAAAAAAACAACTACTTTTTCTATTTTCAAACGACGGCAAAAAATAAATTACCAATGGTAATTGCAGGTAAAGCAATACCAGCCATTAGCGCAATCCCAACTGGGGCTCCCACCAAAGTTCCCAACTGCCACAAGATCTTTTTTTTTCGAGACCAAGGCTTGGTACCCCAGAAGGTGCAGCCAGACGGGCTCAGGTAATGTAAGTCACTAATTTCTTTCATACAGAGCCAGCAAAATTCCGCCCCGCATACGGCACATGTCATATGGTTGCAAGACCCATCATTCATTTTCACGATGAGGACTTGGCATCTAGGACACGCCTTCAAGTCGTCTCCTAAGCAAAATGTATTTGTCTCTTTTATTTTGTTTAACCTTCTATTTTTTTTCTTTAAAGACAGACAGGATTCACTATTTACTTGAATTGGATTCTTGGGAAAAAGTAGCAGATGATCCGCGCAGGTGCGGCGTCCGTTCAGCCCGAGCTGCATCGCAGGTTTGATTTGGGTGCCATTCCGCCTTACAATGGTAGCAAAAGTAGGAGGAGCAACCGGGACGACCACATCTTATTTTGGGACAACTCGCACAACCAGAAGCAATCACAGCAAACCTTTAAGGAGTAAGTATTGCATTATTTAGGTACTGCAAAAAAGAGCAAACTAACCAGAAAAAAATTTCATTTGTTGCTATCCAACAGAAATTCTAAATTATTGACTAAATAAAATACATTATAATTATAGTATAATATTTAACTATTACAAAGTATTTGCCAAACTTTTACTAATCAATTAACTAATTAACAAAACATCATCTGGAAACTATCTAATCTTTGAGGATTACGTACAGCTGGGCAAGTCCCTCACGTGCCACTTTAGCTTGTTAATATTTCGATAGTTTAAATTTTAATATTTATTTTAACATATAATTTTAAGATTAGTTAAATTAAATAAGATAATAAAGGAAGTAGGAAAGACCGTACATAAAAACGTAAAGAAATACTTACGTGCAATCAGGGGCAGGGCACCACCGACAATCTGGATCCGCCACTAACACTCTCCTTAACATAAAACCTTCATATTTTTCGACGAGAGCTCTGTTACTGAGAATTGAACGAATATCTAAATTTTTGTAAAAAGAAATCACATAATAAGATTTAAAAAAAAATAATTAATCTCGAGAAATGCGAAAACGTCCCGAAAGCTCACCATTGGGATGAACGAGTTCTGAGCATTGAGGACACGTAATATCTACTCGGGATTCGGATATTTCGATACGCATGTATTGTTGCATGCATTCTAGGCAGGAATGATGCGCGCAATTTAGTAAGTCGGGGTACAGATGCCTCGGAACTTGAGCTAAACATAAAGGGCATTCCAGAATGTCCGTATCCAGAGCACCCTATTAAATGAAAAAACTTATCTACAAAAAGTATATTTTTTTTTATTAAAAACTTTTACTTTTGAAAAGGTATGAGAACTACGTGTTTCCGAGGCCGAACTACTCGCGGCGTCGTGTTGGGTACTTCCTGAGCTTTCCGAGGGACTTTCACATTCCAATTTGGCTTTAAAAGAATTAAAATGAAATTGTAAAATGTCTATTTCCCAATAGTTTCACAACATCCTTTTTACTTACACAAAGATTTCCTTTGCCGTTTCGTAGCATGGCTTAGAGTATTTGAAGAGGATGTAGGCAGACTCCTTGCTCTTCTTTGTGTTACTAAAGGGCTGTTATAGAGGATTCTTCGCAACGAAAACCGAAAGCCGGTCTTATTCTGCTTCGGAAAACCGTGGGCTGCAGAAGTGGTTAGACTGGACGTTTGACCATCCGAAGCAGTATTCTGTGATCCATGTTGGGTTTTGCTTGCAGTAGAAGCTCCATTTCCTTTGCTTTTATTGCTTGCGTTTGTAACTATACTGGTTTGGCTACCATGTTTCGTGTGGACGACAACCAGCTGGCTCCCACTTGTCGAGGCACTGCAGAAGTTACTTTGGCTACTAGATTTGGGCTTCGACAGCATTTTTTAGCACCAATCCAACAAATCGAGCGCACGTGCGAAAAAATGAATAATTATAGGCAGAAAACAATACTGGAAAATCATTGGGAAACCTGTTATCACATATTTTCACTTCATATTCGGTTCGAAAACGGAATCGTTCTAGTCAGTTTTCCAAGGCTTGACGTTTCCTGTTTGACCTGGTTTGTTGACAGTTATACTTATAGTATGCGCAGTCAAGAGTCAACAGGTTTAAAAAGTTCCAAAAATCCTGGTAATTTCGTTGCTATGCTAATATCTAAATTTTCTCAACACTTGAAACCGCTGAAGCAGTCTAGAACACTTTGTATATTATGAAAACCATACACTTATGTGACTGGTAAGGAAAACATCACTTCGGTAAAGTTATCTACCCACCCAAAACACCGCAACTGACATTTACCTCATCCGACGTTGTCAGTTCCTACAAAACACTACCTTGAAAATAGGGTTACACCAAACACGGAATTATAGTGGAAAATAACAGCTTCATAAATGAAATAGAGCTAAAAAATTTAGTAAGCAATATTACAAGTGAAATAGCATAATCTGGTCAGTCCAAAAAAGAACATTGTCACTTGTGGCGGGGCTTTTGAATAAGACATTGAATACTTGCTCCGAAAGCACAAGTTTACTCATTTTCAAAAGTTGCTTTGAGAACAACGTCGTATAAATTAGAACGATTTAAGCTTTTATTTTGGTTGAGATAATGTGTACAGTTCGTAAGTATAAAAACTAATTCAGAACCCAAATCAAAACCGAAAGTTGGTCGTTTAGGTCACTGTAATTTAACAAAAATATTACAAATAATAACTTTTACTACAATTCACGAAATCCAAATTCCGTACAACATTTTATTTCTATTGAATTATTCAATGGACAATTTTATTAAAAATGGGTTACCCCAGTGGTTTTCAAACGGTGCGCCGCGGTAAGCTTGCAGGGGCGCCGCGAAAGATTCCTATAATTTCATAGATGCAGCAGTTATATAGGGCCATGTCCTAAAGGGCGCCGCGCGAGCTGGGGATATGTTACGAGAGGCGCCGCGAACGAAAAAGTTTGAGAACCCCTGGGTTACCCAATAAAGTCAATAATGAATAATTTACAGATTATGTTTTTATTTTGTTCATTATAATTTCCATTTTAATTTTACAAATATTTTATTGGCACAAAAGGTATAAAATATTTCATAATAAAGTCATTTGTACAATTTCATTTGTACGTTAATGTTAAATACCACAGCAAAGTTATAATAACAGCAAATTTCTGCTTCATTGCGAAAACTACGTATACATTTGAACGACACAATTTTTTCGCTCTAAGGAAGAGCAATTTACGTAATGAAAATAGCTTTAGTGTTATTAGGGCGATAATTGTACTTGATAATTGTAATTGATAATTGTACGATAAGAGTATTCGTACATTTAAATAATAAATTATGTCGGTATCATTACAGTTTAGCTCACCAGGCTCCTCACGAGAGAGGCGCGACCATGAAATTATTATTAAAGTTCACTAAAGTCTTACTTTCAAGCATATTTTCCAAACCTACATGTTTATAAAAGCCATGCATATACAAGATTCCATAATAAAATTAATTAATTAATTAAAATTAATAAAATTAAAATTAATTCATAAAAGCGGCTGAAATCATAGTTAGGTTTAAGAAAACCAAGCCAATAAGGCAAAGCCGGCAAATTCCATTGTTATGTCAAGACCATGCAGTATATAGGCAACACAGTATGATAACAAGGGTATCTTCCAATGTAAAGGTTTTGGACCAACCTTATCTCAGTCCCAAGAATGGATTAGGCGGCTTTTGAAAAAGTATTGACGGTTACAAAACGCGCAATTTAAATCTATTGCATTGAACTATGTGAGCTTAAAAGGAAAGACTACATAATTTCTTTACGGAATAACCGTAAAGAAATGTAATGTAATGTAAACATCAAACAGATTAGCAGAAACATTACTGCCAAGAAATAAGAGAGACCTTTCTGATGATCAGGGCCGTATTTCCCATCAAGCCAACCTAGGCCATAGCCTAGGGCGCAGCAGTCAGGGGGCGCAGAAAGAGAAGAAATAACCAAACAAATTCTAAATCAACTTTTCAATGTGTGAGGAGGGCGCAGAATTGGGCTTTGGCCTAGGCGCATCAGAATTGTGTAAGCATGGCCCTGTTTCTGATAAAAACTTTCAAAATGCGCGCAATGCAGGTCGGATCCTATATGTCATTCCAAAACTCCCTTGAGTATCCGAGAGAACGGTCACCAGTTCACCGTTTCGGGAATGTTTTGTTCTTTTTACGAACCTTTTCTGGTAGATAAAGATTGCCAACTTTGTCGTTTGTTATGGGCAAGTCTGTGAACCCCTATACCTCCATGTTCCTGCGCCCCCGCAGTAACCTTTGAGACAGAAAGTATGCCCATAATCTTTACATTGGAAGATACCCTTGTTACCCTGGCTACTGTGTAAACTGTATACAGTACTGTGCATACAACGTATATACTGTACTAAAGCACTACTATTATCGATGTGTTCAATACTCCTTGCAACCATCGTGAAAATCTCTGTGACTTTATGTACAGGCTGTAAGCAATCAAGTAAACCGGCATTTGCGAAGCCAGTAGGGGAGAAGGAGATGAAGAGGGGTAGGGGATAAGAAAGACTTACGAGAACCGGCCTCTCAATGAGGCGCCCTACTCCGGAAGAAATCGATTCCGTTTTACTGAACTCAAATTCCTTCAAACAGAAAAATATAATACAGCTAGGAAACGAGACCATGCGCATCTTATGAATTGCCCAAGCATTTAAAGGGTTTCCTTGTCTTTTCCCTTCTTTCTTTCCTTTGCTCACCTTTACACACTCCCATCATCATATGCTCTTTCATTATATCCTTAAAAGTTGAGAAAACTACGGGGAAGAGAGTTGCATGGTCAACTGCCAAGTTCCTAGATATTAGCAGTTTAATAAGTTATCCCGCTATTTCAATGTTGATGAGGCGCTGCGGAGAGAGCGTGACGAAAAGAGAGCATGCTGCTGGAGAAAACATTTCCTCGCCAACTTTTCCGCGCCGTCCCCACCGTCTTTCCCCGTTCGAAGGAACTGCTCTTGCGTCAGTACCGAACATATACTCAGCGTCCGCGGGAACCAAGTCCAAAATCGATAACCTGGGACTTCCGTGCATGGGTTTTCTTCTTCAGTGTCCTCTCCAGTTCAGATTGAGCGTCGCCGTACATCACAACAATTTTCATCTTCCATGGCGGTGCTTCTCCTCGCGTTCCAGTAGACGCTGATTAACGCTGCCAGTTATCATTTGCCCGTTGCGTGCTGATGGACTTTTCCACCTAGGTCGCCACATCTCCTCATAGAATACAAATAGTTTAGTTCATTAGCGTACTTTAAAACCAGAAAAGTTTCAAGATTTGTCGATTTGGTACGTACTGTATCAGTCGATTGGTACATACTCGCGTTTTTTAAGTGCGCGTTTTGCCACTGGAACAAGAAGAGAAACGGATCGAACATACAAGACAAGCAGTACGGTACGGGTAAGTTGGAAATCCCCTCCAACTCGGCTCGTCTCCATGGTAAACTTGCTCTTATGTGTGTGTGCTCTTGTTCTGGCGCGTGAAAATATCGATGTCTCGTGCTTGCTAGGCATTGATTAAGTCCTGTTCCCCGGAAAGCGTCGAATCTTTCATCCCAAAAATTTGTCGCATAACAATAGAAACCAATCCTGCCCCCTACTTCTACGTACTTGCAAGGAAATAATAGGAATGGAGATTGGCCATACAACTCGACTCTTTAACGTCTCCACTTCAAGTGACCGACGACCGACTTTGGATTAAAACAAAATTGGTCTCCGAGGCCATAATCTGTTTTTATTCCTTTTTTTGGCTATTTGAGCAGAATCGAAGGAAAGAGGGAAGCTGGGCCAAAATAAAAGGTTGTAAACTGCTTTTCTTCCCCTTTCTCATTGGTGGCTGCGGTACCACCGTGTGTTGTCTTCCGTCATAAATGCATCACGTTTTCTGAACTCCTGCCAGCGGATTTGACCAACTCAGGGTTTTCCCAAAAGCTGCTCTAGTTTTCCCTGCGTTTTCCCTTCCACCCCGCAGAGCAAAATATCGTAATAACCCCGAGTTTCCCAAGAACTGTTTTTGAAACTGGATAATAAAAAAAAATCAAGTTACACAGTCTAACACAAAAAAAACTTTTGGGTTATCTCCTGGCCGCTAAACGAATCGAAGGCCTTTGTCTCCCACGCGCTTCTGCCACAGCTCTAATAAACGACAGGATTCACACATTCATTAAGTCGCATGCCATTAGCACAGCAGAATCCTGCAAAGGAAAGTATAGAGCAAAGCAAATTTTGAACTGAAAATTGTCCCTTAGTTCATACAAAACTTTGCGTCCACTCAAACAAAACGACCAAGATGCCAGAAAGACACGCGGGATTGATCAGCTGGGCATGAGTGACGAAGTTCACGTTGCCAAGTGACGCAAACGTAAGATCAGAAAGTAAAAAAAATTGCCTGCCAATGCAGTCAGGCCATGATCAATGAACACGGCAAGCTATTAGAATAACAAGCCACGTCGAAGTATACGACTTCCGATAAAGCCCCAATAACGCATATAGCTCTCAACCATGTAGCATAATAGTAATGTGAACACAACGCTTAGTTTTTTATTGTGGGAAAAGTTAAGATCGTTCCCCTCGTTCTGACGTACAAAAAGTGGCCTCCTGGCTTTACGTACTGTACCAAACGCAACCGATTTAGAATCAAATATTACAGTATATGGCTACGTACATTTACTTTCCCGCGTGCGACTTGTCAATGACGACAGCAGTGTCACTAAAATAGCTTCCAATATATAAATGTATGCCAGATGCGAACCTTTTTTATTTAAACAAGCGGTTTGAGGCCTTCGGAGTCGTCCGAATTTTCCGTACTGCGAAAATAACTTTGAAGAGAACTTCAAGGAAGGGAATTTCTGGCTAAGGTTCTCTTAATCAACCTCTCATTTATTTGCAGATTGGTTGCGGAGGAGTCTGAAACTCAAGCTAAGATGACGGCTTCAAATTGAGAACAAGAAAACACACGAAGGAGGAAGAAACTCTTCTATAGAGCGCATCTCTTCTGTTTTCTTGACGGTCCTTCTTTTCCGCTTTGCTGTGTGGTTGTCGTAACCATGGATGATATTAGTCTCACCAACCGAGCCATTACGACCATTTTCGGACCTCGGCGTCCCAAGACACCTTCCGTTATCGTCACTGATGAAACATCTACGGTAACATACAAAGTTCATATACTTTATTTGACGTACACTTTCTTATTATGTGTTGCATAGCAAAACTGAATAAATAGTCACTTACTAAATGGCCTTATTAATGTATTTTTTCCTCTGGTGGATACAGGTTGAAGCGGACAAAGCGTCGACGAGTTCCGCGATTACTGTTTCGGGCGCGTTGGCTGCAGCACTCGCTACCCACGTGCAAAACGGAGGCTCTTCTCAAATGGCGTTGTCAATTCCGGCACTCCCAGTGTTCAACGAAGGTCAACTGCCCGTCACTGAAGGTAACAACCTGTAAAGACAAATTACATCTCCTTCTCATCAAGGGTTTTATTTCACTCTCCCTTGCTAAGCAGTATCCAGAAAGTAAAAAAAGAACATCTGAACGTAATCAAGATCTGAAATCTGACGTTCCCTGCGGTTAACTTCTGCATTTGCGTATTTCTTCAGTAATACGCAAAGTAAACTTTAGTGACATTCGCGAAGAAAATCTATAGTAGACAGTCAATAAGAAGCCTTTGTTAATGACTGACATTTAGTTTTCTATGCCCAAGCTTACGATTTCCTTCCAGCTTCTGCTACTCTGGCTAAATTGATTCTCAATTTTTTACTCTCAGCGGTTTCTCCCCCTTTTCCTTTTTTTCAATTTTTACAAGAGAAAACTATCTTTTAATATGTGAGAAAGAAAATATCAGGTTCACTGATCGCCCACAAACAGAAAAGGAATCGAGCTATTTGTCAGATTTTGGTCGTGGTATATTTATCTTCTTCTTGGGTTGATACTGGCGTGTGTGTTCAGCGTAATTCCTGACAAGCCTGCTCTCCTCTCGTTCGCTCTCTTCTCCCTGTCTCTCGTACGTTTGGGGGTCCTGTAATCCGTTTCAAGTGGCAAGGGGCTTCAGCTTCAAAAATGCTCGGATAACCCAGCAACATGCACTTTGCTCCCGAATTCCGGAAAAGCCTTTTGCCACTGCTGGAAAGGTAGAGATCATTCACAGAGATCAGTTGCTCTAGCAGCTTCAAAACTCTTTCAAAGCGACGGTCATATCATCTCGCTTTTGACACCCATTTTGCCCCGCACTTTATACAAGCTCCCAACCAAAACTTGTATATTTTTAGTAAACAAGGCAAATACTCGACCCGAGCTTTTGAACTCTTTCTGTAACTGCCTAAAGACTATTTCTAACAAAGGGATTCTTCATTAAATGAAGAAAAAGAAGAAGAATCCTATACCTGCTGGTTGAAGCCTCGGGAGCGGTCAAGTGGCAGCCTCATTACCGACAAGTATACACTGCACTTCATTTAATTAACAGTGACCAAAGGTCAGTCACTAGCATGTCCTTCTGACCTGCTCTTTGAAAGACAATACGCGAAAAAAGGGGAATTACATTACATTTTTAACTTGTTTAGAGGCAGGGATGGGGAGGGATACCAACAGAAAAGTGCTAGAACTTAACAAATTTTTGGTAGATTGTTTTTAACCAAGTCAAGGTTTCATCATTCGTGGAGTTTCAAGGGGAGGCCAAAGTTAATTAAGGCTCTCTGAAGATGCTGACACTTGACTTCAGAAAATCGATAGGGCTTTTATCCCTTCTGAGAAGACCATAAAAGACCCATCGAAACCATAAGAATAGGATGTCCTGACAAAGTATACCTAAAGGAAGTCTTGGTACGAAGTCATCGTAAGGATATTTTTTTTCTTTTTGATGGTTCTTAATGTGGACAAAGCAGATATCGCTAGGCAATGATGAATTCCCCCATCCCTTCCTTTTGTAAGTTCAGGAAGTTTGATCCTCAAAAAGAGAGCTCAGTGCATTCAATTAGCATTGCTATAGCAAACTTAATTAGAAAGCTGCCTTTCATCCGCTTTCAAATTTCCTAATTTGAATTTTCTAATCTCAATGCTGAGCCAATGGGGAAAAGAAGAGGTAAAAATGTATGAAGGCAAAATTACCAATTAACCAGGGAAGATAAATGATTTGTTGATTTTTTAATAATATTTTTACCAGAATTAGATGGATAGTCTCTTTCAGACAAAAACATGGCTTTAGTTGCTAGGCTCATCGCTATACGTACGCAACCCATTTCTGTGTACGTTCTTGTCTCGACGAGACCGACGACTGCTTTTCTTGTTTGTTTGGGGGAAAAAGGTATTTCAAAAGGCTTCTTAAATAAATCTGTTGATGCTCAGAATGAGAGAAATGCATGCTCTGTCTGACTTTGGTGCATGTTTTTCATCATCGTATCTACCATTAGCAATTACAACCTTTCTTAAGCTCCTTCCTTATAAATCTCCTTTTTTAATTTTCTTTAAACAATGAAATAAAACAAAATTACCATAAGAGTTTAAATATCACTTAAGCTAAGCAAATAATACCTTGACTAAATAGGAGGTCTTCACGCGAATTTGAAATAAAGCTGTTCAACTGTACACGGAAGACAATTTGTGGGCTTTCCAGGATGAAAACTTAACAACTCCTCGTTTCCTTTCCCAATTATTACTTACATGCTTACGGCCTTATCCCATGAAATAGTCTTCCTTCGCAAACCAGGGAAATGTTTTAATCAACCCAAAGCTTAAAATGTGTATAATCTTACCGCTTTGCTGGCTTGCATTGTCTTCTAAGTGTATCAAGACAAATTTGCTGAAGCTTTAAAACATCGACACGCTTATCGTAGCAACAGCCATTCCAGCGGTTAATACAGTGGGACTCCCAAAGACATAATTTGACATTAAAAAAGGTGTTCTGTACTAATTGTTGTTCAAGGCATTTATATAATTTCTTTAAACTTGTTAAGCGATTGCCGTCTTACCCTTATGTGTAATAATAATGATTTTTCTTTCTTTTGTTTTCTTTCTTTTTGTGCTGGGTACAGAGGCGACGCCAGTGCCAGCTTACGGTTTACCAACGGACACCATATCCAATGCCAAAGGAATCCCGACCTGCTGTAGCCGGCCTGTTTTGAAAGTATAAATTAAAAGTCGCAGAATTTCATCATGACGGCGAGATAGCATAGATGAAATGTGCTGTTTACACCTGCGGAACCTAACCTAGCTTAACCTAATGTCAATATTAGTTGTTCAGTTAGTTTAGGTTAGGTTACCTTACATTTAGATTTTTAGGTTAATTTTGTAAGGAGAATTGAGAATTAGCTCGTCGCGTAAGGGTGAAAATAATAGCAGTCGGATGCATGATACGTAGTTCAATATATATATATATATATTTAACTACGTACATTTATCGTGTCATTTAGAACCCATATGGGTTCTAAATGACACCGTTATAATATCGTGTAAACAATTAATCCTCAATACTACAGGGTATTATTCCCTTATCTTAAGTCACATTAACAATTGCATTCTAAAAAAGCTTTTAAGCCTTTTAAAAAGAGCGACACATTTATCGATTGGCTAAGTATGAAATCTAACTTAACCTATCAACGTTTACTTAACCTAATTTAACCTAGCATAAATTAATGTCAAAGGCCTATAGGTAAAGTTAGCTTATAGGTTATAGGTTACACTTAGATTAGGTTGAGTTTAGGTGGGTTATGTTAGGTTACGTCAAGTTCAGCTGGGTTCGGTTAGATCCAGCTAGATTTAAGTTCGATTTAAGTCATTAAACGTTGGAAGAAGGTCGTAATAGCTTTCAAACCCTATACTTCATGGATGCTGTCGAGCGTTGCTAACGACAACATCAAGTTTGACTTTTTGGCGCTTTCCTTATAAAAATGGGACACACATTTCTTTTGTGAAGGTGTCTTTGGGTGTGCTGGTCACCTCCTGCGTAGCGGCAGCTTGGGTCGGTTCCACTCATTTACTTAAATCTACATACCTTCCCATCATGATCGTTTCGTCGCATAGCAGCACAGGTTTAATCCCCAGCAATGCATCGTTGCCTGCATCAATACCACAGGTGACCGTTTTGACGCTTTTTTTTCAAGCTAGGTAATAATACAAAAGAAGAAAGATAGGGAGAACCAGATATAGCGTGGTAAAGACTTATTCATCTACTCTATTTAAAACGTAACGTTTTTCTTGCGTCGGTCTTCAAACGGCTATAAAACAGGTGTATCATTACGAAGCCCCGTTTTTGAGCACATGGCTGGTAACGACATGGACCACGTTGTTTTTACCGCTCTACATATTATGCAAGATGCTTACTGGACATATGCCTCCTCGATTATTACCGGCTGAGCTCCGCGATTCCACATTGGCGTTTCGCGAGAAAGGATTTACCTTTGGTAAGAAGAAGAAATTTACATCAAAGACAATTCCAAAGGAAAACGATAGCCTTTTACTGTACTGTACTTTACAAACAGGCACATTTCTCTCGCGCTGCAGCCTCTTCTGCTTGCTCTGGGTCGCCACCAATTACATGTACATCCACGCATTACGGATCCTAGATGCAACCGATGTGATGGCTCTCTTTGCTACCAACGTGTCTTTTGTCTACCTCTTATCCTGGGTTATCCTCCACGACCAGTTCGTGGGACTACGGGTAACAATATAATAACATCAACCATAATGCCATAATAAGAATACAGAAAGAAAGAAGCAAACACGAACCGTGTCATCCTTTTCCATTTGTAGATCGTAGCGGTCATTTTGTGCAACACCGGGATCGCCCTATTAGCATACATGGATGGTATCACGCGGTCACCAACGTTAGGCGGTGTGGTACTCGCCGCAGCTGCTGCGGCAGGATCCGCCGTCTACAAAGTAAAAAGAAACATAAAAGCAGATTGTGTTATTCAGTTACCCCCAATTCGTCAAACTGTCCGCATAGCAGACTTTACTCAGTTAGCGTTTCACGCTGTACTTCCCAACTAAACAAAAACAATGTTTTGTTTGTTTAAATATATATTTTTTTCCTTCAGGTGCTATTCAAGAGGATCTTCGGCGACGCCACCTACGCCCAGGTTTCCTTATTTTTTTCCCTGATCGGTCTCCTGAACATCCTCCTGCTCTGGCCGGTTGTGCTGATACTATATTTTACTGGCATTGAACCCATTAGATGGACAGGTCTACCATGGGCTCTCCTAATCGGCGCCGGTGCCCTTTCACTGGGTAGGTCTATTTCATTTACTTCTTACAAGTATTTTTTGTGCTAGTCACGAAAATAGATTCCAGAATTAAAGCTACATAAGTTATACTTAAAGGAGGTAATTTATTACATACAGTGGCTAATTTGCTGGGGAATTTCGGACCTGCACTGACGTACGAAGTCTTCATCCATCTTGGACTGGTTGTATCCATCCCCATCTCTGCCAGTACGTTGCAAACGTAGTAATTAGTCTTAATTATTTTTGTTATCTTCACACTTTAACTTGCAATTTTCTTCTAAACCGTTTTTTTGGCCCGGTTTTTAACAAAAAATACTGGCCACTTAAAAAAAAGATCTCAATGGCAACTTTCCTATCACGGTGGTACAGTAGGGTATTTTTTAATTTTTGTGATATTTTTTTCATTTTTGGTACAAATTACTTTTCTCCGAATTCTTTTCATTTCAAAATTGCGCATTTCAATCTTCATATTCTCATTTTTTCTTTTTTTGGGGGCCCCCCTTGACGAAATTGCAGGTTTGGATTCGACATGGCATGACGTGACATTCGAGGGCATGAAACTGGCCGGGACTGTCCTCATCGTGTGTGGGTTTTTGTTGGTCTTGTTCCCAGAAAACTGGCCCGACTATCTCACGCGACTCTTACGGTACAGCAATTTGAATATTGACAGTTTTTTCCCTCTTCTTTTTGTTTTACTGGCGTTTCGGAAGATTCCTGGACTTGGGTGTTCTCCCCAGATATACACACAAGTCAATGTTCTCGCACCTATGCTTTTTTATTTCATCGTTTGTGTGTGTATTTACAGTCATTCTCTCCTCAGCGACATATTCCCTGTTTTATGATTATTTTTTACGACCTTGGCAATTTAAGTCGTAGGACCTTCCCAATTGATCCATTTCAAGCCAACCAAAACTGGGCACTTTCAAGGTAAACGTTCCGTTTCGTGTCATCGAAGTCCCTACAAACGACTTGTCTTTACCGTCACCATCTGTCCCCAGCGGTAGGTCATTAGAGACGTATACATTTTTAGGTTTCTTGCCCCCCCCCCTCTCTCGAACGACAGCCTTTGGTAACCCTTTTCCCATATTCTATGAGAAGACCAAAGATTTTTTTGTCCTTTCTTAACGAGACCTTATTTCTTTTCTTTTTTAAAAAATAAAACAAAAACATAGATGGGGTCGCCAATACCATTTCCATGCTCAAGGTGGTCTGCCACCAACTCCGGCGCCGGTGGATCAAAGGACAGGTTATATTAGCCGAAGTCATCTGCGGTCGCCATCCGGACGAGTTAGGTGACAATTAGCCGCTAGCAGTACTTTGGACTCGGTCGTCTGAGGTTGTGACAGAAATGGAAAGCAAAGACATGGAAGCAAAAATCCTCATGAAAACGTTTTTTAGTGCTTCCTAAATTGATCAAACTATAGACTCTAAATCCATGATCCATATGGTCCTGAGGGAATCTTTTGCCCCTTCGTCAGCGTTTTTTCGATCATCAACGAAACCCATTCGACCCCAATGTGTTTTTTATTGTTGTTGAAGCAATAAAAAAGAAAAAGAATGGGCTTGACTTAGAGGCATGTGAGAACCGTCCAGTTTCAAAATAATGTTGAATGTTTAAAGTTAAAAGTTTTTTTAAATTAACACAAAAAGCAATGCGTGCCAAATATCACTATTTATTTGGTGATAAAAGGGTTGAGATTTCTATATAACCTGTGTTCACTTTGGCCAATGAAATTATCGCACGTCTGTGTGCGAAGAATTGACTAAATTGTTGACAAACTTACTACTTAGGCGCATTTTTCCTGGTTATCTCGACATCCTCGTCCCGAAAACACCCAGAAGCAAAAAAACAAATAAAATCCCTTTTTGCCACAGTAAAATACAAAATACACTTAACTTGTTACACAAGAAAATCTCCCTTTCCCTACTCTCTCTTTAGTCATCGTTTTTATTTCGTACTTGGACCAAGTCACTAACTCTGGGCCAGTTCACACTGGGATATGTCCGTTTCATACTGTGCCCGAGATCTCCTGCCGGTTGGGGGAAAAAACACATTCATGCAAGCAAGCAAATTTTCCTATTGCGAACAAATTTCTGTTCCAGTTGCTTTATAAGCTGTTAAAAACATTTTATACATTAAAAAGAACAGGAGGAAAAGGAGAGGGGCGCTTAAGGCCTTCGCAATCGTGACCTCTCCGTCCATACGTTCACATATAAATGATCACAATATATCAAATGAATTTTAAAAGTTGACCGTTGTGGGGTTAATTTTTTATTGCATTGTTTTCCTGGCGGGGTGTTAGCATTGATGGGGTTGTGCTTCAGGCGTGCGAAAAGCGAGCACAAAAATCCGCTGCAGGCCAGACAACGTTTTCTTCTAACGGCGATGGATGCGTTTGTATATTCTTGTGGGGCAGAAAGAACGTTTCTGGCCACAGCGGAAGTATGAGGTCAAAAGTCACCCATACCGTTCTGGGGAGCTCGTGTATATCTAAATGGGTACAGGTGTAACCGCGCTTTTTCCAGAGGTACTTTAAACTCATTTTATAAAATAAAAACGGGCAACGTCCGGTTAAGCCTGCAGCGACGACTTACTCGCTTTTACAGGTATGACATCGCTTACTCTGTATTTTGTAAATGTTCGTATTATTCTATTTAGTATTCTTATATTCGCACAATTCAGAAACAAGCATTGTAGGTAATTACGCATACTTACTCGAGTTATTTACGTCGTATATTCCTTCTTTTCCGTATATTCCGATTTCTATGCCTCCTATTGTTAAACCATTGTTAAACTATTTTTTAATCTTCCTAATAGTCACCCTTTCGAATAGTAAAAGCTTAAGACTGAAAAATCAATCCTTATTTTAGATTCACTTATTAAGAGCAAAACAAAAATGTTCAGAGATCGTAACCAACTTGCAAGAGATTAAATTTGTCCTAATGGTACTGCAAATTTATTCGTATTTCTTAACATCCGTTAATGAATGTGAACGAATGAAAATTAGAAGGAAATCACATCTTCATTGTTCTGTCTTCATGTGATTCAGCAGCAATCAGGATATAATGGAAACCAAAACCTAGCAAATATGTAAGATCTTCAATTCAAACATTCTCATATGCCATTCAATTAATTGCAAAATTTTTGCAAATTTGTTGGCTGGTTTCGCTCCAAAATTTTCAAATCACGAATTTAAGAACTCTCAAATCACGAATTATGGCACGTAAAGGAAAATTTAAAAGCGAAAGTAGACCACTTCCTGTTTTAAAAAATAGCTCAATAGCTAACGAAACCATATACTTCCCATACAATTTCAACAAGGAGAGCGACGGGGGGGGGGGGAGAAAGGCTCTTATGAAACAATAATTTTAATGACATCAACTTAGTAATGTCAGAGTAAATAGTTCGCCACCCAAGAAGCGTAGCCAAATGAGGCACCAGCATGAGCCAAGGGACTTTTTAACCAGCAGTCTCCGAGTAAAAAGGGGTGTCTTCTCTCTCGGTGTAATCCCCGTTTCTTTTCGAGGGCTCCCCAGCGTGCGTTTTATCTTCTTCTCGGTGTTAACTCCCGAACTCCCGGGAAAGCGCAAATTCGAGTGTGAAGCTGTAAAATGCCTCGTTGTCTTTCTCATAAAAACACGTTATATGGTAGAAGCTAAGTTTTATACAGGCTTCCGTTCCAACTTAATGTAAAAAAAAGATCCAATAATACTGGGGCGAAAATGTGCTCGGGTCTTGTTCGCCCCTGCGGATGCATTGGTAACCTTTGACCCTTGACCTCACGTTCTAGAAAACTACTTTTTCCAGAGCGTCACGCCGGGCAAATTTGGCGGAAAGTTTGAGCACTATTTGGAAGCGATAGCAGCCCTTTCCCTGTCAAAATGAAAATGATACGTGTTGTCCTAAAGAGCTTGTCAAACAACATATAACCAAATCTTTCATTAATCCTTTTGTTAAGGATTTATAGTTATGCAAGTATTTGGTGTATAACAGCTTCGTTTCTTGGTGTACAGTATTTGACTACTGCAACGTACGCTCGTTAGATAACTTAAACAACTAAAACACTTATAGAGTTTCTCAAAGAAAAAGGGGAGCAGGTGTCATGATTGGCGAGATTAAGGACTTTACGCACCGGAAGCGCTGAAAGTCTCGCAACAAAAACTTTTCTTTGGGGGGGAATAGACAACTACCATAGATCATTCATTGCTTCGCTAAGCCTGCATTGCAACGAAACGAACCAACGCTTTTCTTTCTCAGCGAGCAAAAACGTGTGTACAAACTGGATAGGCGTGTCATATTCGAAGGATAACTAATTACACTTAATTATGGGACGATTTCACAGCGCGAAGTTTGTCATTTCCCGAATTCGGGAAAACTTGTCTACTCAAATAGCTCGAAAACGCTTCATACATAAGGGTCTTCTTAAGAAAATAAAAACAGTGAGAAAATAGATACATAAAACGTAAAAAAAACTCGGCATTTTCGCGGGTTCTCCGGAAAAGGGGACAAATAAAAAAGCATGCAGAGATATCTTAAGAGCTACGCAAGATTTCGTGCTGCGCATTGGTTGCGCACGAATTCCGCGAAAAAGTACTTCATGTTGGCGCCTTTACACGTTTCTGCCATGCTATACCAAAAGGTTCTGGGTTTAATTGGACACGTTCTATTTTCCATGCATGACTTCCGCCGCACACACATCCGACACTTCTCAATAAGTAGTTTTCTAGCGAAAAAACACTTCTAGATTATAGACACGAAATCGCAACTCGTACAGAACTAAAGAAATTGTAATTAAAAAAGCTTAATTGAAATGCAAATGAGACATTGCTTATTTGATTACAAATTACCGACAATGCAAAAGTTACAAATATCCTTAAAGGGAAATTAGTTATTTGTAGGATGAAGAGATTCCTGGGGGGAGTTGAAATATACAATTGTACATTAATCACGCACAGAAACACTAAACAGAAGCTGCCAAAGCAAGAGAAAAGAGCATGATGAAACCTTACCTTTTTACCAAGTTTTGTCTGTGTTTAGCTACCTCATCATCATCATCATAGCCTTAAAAAGTCGGTTGGGTTATATAGAGAACCAAAACTTTTGAGATGGGACTTCCTGGTAAGAATACGGACTTGTAAAAAGGGAAAGAAAAAAATGCCTTTCCGACAATATATATTTATTTTTAAATGCATACATGCACTTTGGTAACTATCCCAACAATTACAATTAGTCACCATAACAAAGACTTTTGCCACCTTAACAAATCTCCTCGGGAAAGTTTGATGCTCTATACTGTCGTCCAATAGAAATACCAAAAGAAAAACTCGGCTTCATCGGAAATGAAACTGTCTGACTAGAAGGATGCTGTGCAAGTTTCCTTTATCAAAGAGTTGCGGGATGCGTGGGATTTTGTGTTTTGTGATTCTTATATCCTTAACTTCTCTTCTGCCGAGTCATGTCATATCCACAGGAAAGTCTACACCTCTTCTTTCGAAGGTACAATTCTTTGACGGATTTTTTTTCCATCTTTAAAGGTCCTTGTTTCTCTCGGTCCATAAGTTTCTCTCTCCCTATATATAAACGGCAAAACATCAGAGAGCGCGGAGGTTTGTATGAAGCTTTTACCTCTTGTCAAAAGTTCGGACAAGCTTTTGGGAAAAGGAAACTTCTCATGTCTATCTCGCTCAAAGTAACACCTTGTTGCCGGCTCCATAGTGGCGGAGGCGTCCGCTCGCGTCCCTTTTCTACATTTTCGTGATGATGATGAGCGTCTTGGAAACATCTTTGGAAAGGATCGCGCGACTCCGCACGGCGCCAGCAAATATACCTCCAAAAACTACCAACCCCTCCCTTTTTCTCTCCAGAGGCTCTACGTCCACTATATACTCCAAAGCCTTTACTCGAACTCCCCAAAAAGCAAAAGCCTTACAGGTAAAAACGAGCTACCCCCACCCCCTCTAAAAGTTGCCGGAATTTTCTTAAGGGGAGGTCGAACTTGAAAATGTTTAACCCCATCATTGACATGACACCCTCCCATTATCTCCTTTCACCAATCTTTCTATCATCCCTCATCAGGAATATACCTGTTGCTGCACTGCACAAGCCCTGTGTATACACTCCATACCCTTCACACCAACACAATTTTTCCGTGCAATGCGCTCGCTTTTGTCTTCAAAGAGAGCCCACCACTCAAAAAAAAAAAAAAATAGGTACAGTTTCAATTGTTAATTCATTCTAATTTATGCCAAGCGGCATCGCTTTTACTACGTGTACATTTTCTTTCTTTTCTTTTGGGCCCCTTTTCCCGCAGCTTATCTATATACATGCTTCTCCCGTTCCCAATCGGTGGACACGGGTTTCCCAAGTCAAAGTCATAGCGAATAAGCAAAGGGTCCAAAAAAGCCAGAAGCTGTGATCCCTGTCTGCATCCATAGCGGCTGGTTATAACTCAATAGGTCATTAGCATGGAAAATGAGGGGAAGGCCACCCATCGCACAAAACCGCGAGTTCTTTTAAGGCTCGGCCTCGAAATAGTATTTTCATCTATCTCTATTTATATACACACTCACATAATAGGAAGTAGCGCATGCTATATACTCGTGACAATAAAAAAAAATAACAAGCCTTTGATTTTTCCCAAAGCCTCAATAAAAAAATTACGAAAGAATAAAAAAAGACAAAGACAATCTTGTTTGTTTGGGCTTGCGACTATAGATGCTTGATAAAAGCTAAACCGCCACCGAACTTTTTCTGACACCTTAGTGTTGGACAGTCACAGTGTTGGAGAGTCAACACCGAAAAAGGCTTTCATCAGTGAAAGAGGCGCGTTTGAAAAGTCCATTAATAGACACCTTGGGACCTTTAGCAACTTGTCAACCATCACCCATACCCGACGTTGTCACTCGTCTCGTTCACTGTGAGAAGCATAAAAGCCTATCTTGATGGACCCCCTTCTTTGAGAACCTTAGCCATTTGTAAAAAAGGTTGTTAGAGGCTAACCGAACTCCGTGAAAAGCACCTTGTCTTGGAGCTTCCTATAACACTCGTTGACATCCCAAATCTACCAATGCGATCGCGTTCTCAGCTCTTGTTCTTATTTTCTCTAGGTCTTGTTTTCTCCACAATTCCCTTTTAATATTTTCGAATCGTTTCCTTAACACCAGTTCTTCCTTAGGTGTACCCTCAATTTAGCTACTCCGCGTATAGTTTAAATTAAGCATTTAGATTTGAGAAGTAATCCTGTAGTTCTAACAGAAAGCAGCGGTTTTTTTTTTTTACAAATTTAATTTAAAAAAATAAAGCACGGGGGTATGGGCTAAATATGGTCACATGCTAGATAGGTGATAATGCGAATGTTGCCAGTCAAAATAAAAAAAAATACAAGGTATATATGTGCTCTTAGTATAGAGCCAGGGCCGGCTGGTTGGCGCCAGGGGAAGTGCCCAAAGTCTCGTACCTCCGCTGCTTCCATCCGTCTGCGAAAATGTGCATGTGGCGGTGGCCCTTTGTTATCATCAAGGAAAAAGGCAACAACCAAAAGACCAAACCCACAACCACCACACCATCCTCCAAAGGTCTTCTCTCTCTTTCTACACCCCCCACCTTCCCCCTATTTTTACCTGTATACACGAGTAAGAAGCTCAGCGCACACCTTTCCTTTTTCAATGGTTTTTGGACTCCATATACATATATCACATTCGTATATAGAGCTAGAGATGTGGGGAAAATGTACCATTTTAGCCTTGATCGTTCTGTTGGATATATAGAAGAGAAATGAGGTGAAAGGCGCCCAAACACCTTCTTGTATAAGAGTAAAGAATCCTTAAAAGAGACACTAGCTGCTTGTTTAGTGGTCATCTCCTTTCGTCAAATATAGAATTTTAACTTAAAAACCATGAAACAGTCAGAGAGTGTGTGTGAGAGAGAGAGAAAGAGAGAGATACAGAGAGAGGTGGGGTAGTTTGGTGGATGACAATGGATAGATGTGCATGTGTGCAAGGCTGCCTCAAGCAGAGCAGGATGTGGGCTGGTTTGATGGCCCCTTAACATCATCCACTACAGCACACCTGGAGGGGATGCAAGTCGTGAAGCACTTGCTTGTGTACCTGTGGCACCGAGTAACCACAGCGGCTTTTAAATATATATATATATATATATATATATATATATATATATATATATATATATATATACGGTAAAAAAATAAAGATCTATTTATATTTAGAATCTATTTTATATACAAGCAGCGATTTCTGTATAGTACCCTTTTGATTTGCCTTTCCAACCAAATGACTATATTATCCCCATATAAGATTAAATGATGGACACAATTTGGTGTTGGATACAAAGTTTGCTTGGCGAAGGAGAAATAATGAATGGAAGATATACATATACCACCACCAAGGCTGGTTGGCGTGGTTAGAGGGGACGTTATCAGCCTTGTATATCGGGCAATCGGTAGCAGGTAGACGATAGCTAGGTCCCCATGCACGCACGTTTGTGTGTGTGTGTGTAAAGCTATGTTCACGTGGTCCAACCACGGAAGAAATAAGATCCTGTTGCATTGTATTTTTCGTCTTGGTATATATACCTTAATAAAATGCAAAGTTGAGAAGATAACTTCTGTTGCGTAATTAAACAATATAAACAGAATTTTTAAAGATCAGGATAGAATAGATGTTCGCCTACATTTTGTCACTTCCAATATGCAGTCTGAGTCAACTGATTGATATGCTACTATACATTCTTATAACAACAGGAAGACCAAAGAATAGAGACTTTTTTTGCACGCAAAAAAAGTCTGCCATTTTTGGATGTTACATAAACTATTACGGACAAGTCAGGTAAAGCGAAGTTAACTATTGCATAAAGATCGCAGTACGCAGGCAGGCAGTTCCTATAAGGTATCCTGATGCAAGGGAATTTGGTGCCTGAATCCGCGTCCGCAATTAATAACGTGCGGAAAATCTGTATCCGGCATTCCAACTTTTAGGGAAGGAAATTCTCTGGGGTGGGACGTGTCAAGACTCGGCTGTGCGGTTTCGTACTTGCCAAGTATGTGCTAATACCTTCTGGTTGCGTACTTTACCTGTCCGTTTCTGACCATATAAGCCTCAGGTGCCACCCAAAACCCTGGTCTCTTGAACTTGTAATCTGCTAACCTGACTTTTGGCAGCTCGCGAAACGAGGGGGGATACCTTCTTCCTGGAAAACCTTGTATCCTTCTGGTCCAAAGCATGACCTTGTTCGCTTCCACGCTTCCCTAAGAGATTTTTCTCCTATATACGGCTTGCATAACTCGAGGGTGTTTTTGAAAACTAACTGCCAAAGCCCAATGAAGAGACGGACAGGTCAATTATTGTAGTTAGCAGCTTACCTTGACCTCCGAAGCTCTTACAACCTTTCTATATAAGTATACTGTTATTGTTTGTTTTGCCGTGGTGCCTGGATAAAAGTCCGGATAAAAGGCGAAAGGGGAAATGGAAGTAAGGAGCCAGCGAAGAACTAAAAAGCAAGCCCTTAAAAACGGATCGTATTTCACGTGTTAATAGAGTGCCAAGAAAAGGGCACCTGCTGCCCCGCGCGGTAATTGCGATTCAATTGCTCGTTTTAGACAGGGAAACAGGTATTATCACCCAATAATAGCGGGAAACAAACGACTCTATGATGGCTGTGGTAAAGCTCTTTCGCTGCTCAGCGGGTGGCAACCCAACATTAGCGTCTTGACGGAGCATATATACCGAGTCTTCGGTGTGGGGGGATCCTATTACTCGCATCTTTAGGTTATGGGATATTTATTTTCAAACCACATGCTGAATTAGTATGTCTGAGGTTCAAGCTTCGATTCCTGCGCGCAACAATGCCTTCACTGGGCAGCTTCTCCCCTTCTTTACAGTGGAAGCAAATTAAGATTTAGAAGAACTCAAACTTGGAAAAAAGAAAGAAATTGTAACAACTTAATCAAACTAATTTACAGCGAACTAAAAATAGAGCTAAGTCTCGAAGGAACGGAAACCCGACTCAAATCCAGAAGAAACGCACTGTACAAAATCGATTTCAGACAGAAAAATCGTCTGCGAAAGGAACCTATTGTTTCGTTAGTGCACAATGAGTGTCAATGAGGCTCCGTTGAGGCTCACAAAGTTTCACGGCGCAGCTTGCCGACTCCTGCGCATCTTATACCACCACTTATTTTACTTGTCTGTAGTTTCTTGGGACGCTTCAAGCTTCCGTACACGACAAGACATTTCTGGCCCCCTAAAAGACAAAAATAGGAAGAAGTGCAGCGCTGATTCCCATCACGTATTAGCTATGCCGAAGTAATTTTTTTTAGCTCTATCCGCGTCCCGCATAGCAAACAAAAATGTATCGAATAAAGACAGTCAAACGGCGTCTTGTCATGCTGCGTCGTTACACAGACTTCCCCCGCCCCTTGGCCCCCTCCCCCCGGTCCCGCACCGAAACGCGGTAGACGAAGAGAACCAAATCGATAAACAGGCGGGCTTAGAGTGAGCATACCTGGCCTCGTCCGCGTAATTCCATAGGACCAAACGCCTGGTTACCTGGCGCATAACACGACCAATCGGGAATTTTACTTTGCCAGGTCCCGACGTGGGTTTTCTCTACCACCATCGCCTTTTTGGGTTCCCCCGGTATAGACCGGCATTGACGAAGGGCTCAGCACGGACCCTCCCTCCTCCCCCCTTCCCTTTCCTCTTATCCTTTTTCCTTTACAAAGCACAATCTTTCCACCACCCATTCGAAATGTAGGAGGCCTTTTTATCCAGGGGGCTTTGCATCATACCCAAGCACATTACCTTTCCAGTCCCTTGGTCAGTCATTCGGGGGAAATTGTACCTACCGGTCGTGTGTCAGGACACAAGGTTTTTCAAGACTTTTTTTTATATTTTGGAAAGTTTGTTTGTGTGTAATTAAAAGCCCTGTACTGGGTCATGTGGAAGAATCTCAGAAGAGAACAGAAATTACCCCTGACATAAGACATGTCTGTTTATCAAAGGTAAAAAGAACAGGGAAAATTCGTACCTGATTTTGCTTGTTTGTTGTGTCTTCTCTGGAGTGCAAAAATCGCTACAAGTTGAGTCAACACCCTCCTCGCGCACACCCTCCCACCCCAAAACCAAGGATTACAGTGCTTCTTTTTTGCTTCTACCACCTTTGATTCCTGGCGTCATATTAGTGGCTTCGCCCCGCATTCCATAAAAAAGTGCAGTTTTTTTGCTGGGGATTTCCATGTGGTCTAAAGCGAATTGGGAAACCGCGTTCCATTGGCAACAACAATAAGTTGAAGTGGGAGGATTGAACAAGCCAACGAGACTTGAGAAGACAACACGAAGTGAATCGAAAATAATAAAAAAAAACAGCCTGCAAAAAGTTTTACTCGCAGCTTCCATCACGTTGAACTTCGGGGATTTCGGCGGGGGTTCCGGAGGCCCACCAACTCCCTCTACTACCCCATTACCCTTGACAGCAGTCAGTATGGCATCCGCCGCTACGAGTTCCTCGTCGGGTAATGGCAGTACGGGCAGTGGTAGTAACAATAATAATAACAATAATGGTGGCCACCATGGCTCGTCTCCTAATGACTGTCTGGAAGCCGCGGAAGTAGCAGCCGCTGCTGCTGCTGCTGCGCAAGCCGCCGCTAAATCAGCCGCTTTTCTGGAACTCCAGCAACAAGCTGCCAATCTCCATCACCAATCCGCCGCGTACATGTCCCATCACCAGAGTATGACGGGTGGGTACCCGATCCGAAGTCCGTACCATCAACAAATGTCACACGCTGCAGCGCAACACGCGGACGCGGCCGCCGCTGCGGCCTTCGCCGGTGCGGCCGCCGCAGCGGGCACACGAGGAGCCTTGGGAGCTTACCCCTTTTCGCATATGAACCCCCAAAACTCCTATGGCGGGTACCACCACCTTAGCCCGTACCCTGCGCAATGCGCATCACCTCCGCGTGACGATTTTGACGGTAAAAAACTCCTTTCTGTATAACTGTTTCAGTGTTAAGCGTTACTTTAGCTTTAAGCATGCTGCCAAAGTCTGTGATATAAAGAAGTTTCTTTTCTAGATAGTAAAGGAGGCTTTTATTTTATTCCTGTAAAGCTTTTAGCAATCTGTATACTCATGTCTACTTGTTTAATTGGCATAGATAAAGATGGTCTCGAGTCTGCTCTCCGCGTTAACGGCAAGGGCAAGAAAATGCGAAAACCGCGCACCATTTATTCCAGTCTCCAACTCCAACAACTGAACCGACGGTTCCAACGAACGCAATACTTGGCATTACCCGAACGAGCTGAATTGGCCGCTTCCCTTGGTCTCACCCAAACTCAGGTGAGTTGACTGACTGAATCTCATGAAATCAAAAGAATCCGCACTTTGGTAGTTTTTCACTTTTTGGCTTGAAAGTGGGTTACGTTCCAAGCTGCGAAAATTGAGTCATATCGCGTCACGTCGAGTTGGACCAAAAGATAGAAGGACAACAGAGCATAGTGATTCTCTATCCTTAACGAAAATGGCGTCCTTTTTCGGTTCAACATAGAAAAGAATCCCTTTTGTGAACATAATGGCACGAGTCGCTCTCACTCAAACCTATTGAGAAAACCCATAGAGCACCCAAAGTTCACACGTACCGCCCGCGCAGCATCCCGACTAATAGGATCCTGATGGTCGAAGACAGGTTTACGACAATGGTTTCTTTTACCTCTATTGACTGCCATTCATTCATTAACTTCCAAAAAGAACAGTCTGACACGAGTTCCTTCTAGTTTTTGGCCTTTCCACTTTAGTTTTAATGAAGCAACTGTCTTAAACAATTGTTTGAAGCAATTGTTCTTGAATAACTCCCAACGATCTCAGAAATGTAAGGCAAAGTCTCACAAATGTAAGGACAAAACACAGAAATGAGATTCTGACCCCGTAGTAAGGGCCTTGGAAATTATGTTATTCTTCAGAAAAGATTTTAAACAAGTCCAAAGGTGCACTTTCGGTTGCGAGAGTCAAATTCGCACATCTGTATAACCCAACGTAACACCCAGCCTTAGCTCACCGAAGTTCAATTAAATTACAAGCTGGTGCGGCTCTTCTGCTTATAAATCCTATTTTAATTCCGTCTCAAACCCCCAAGCTGTTCCTTGCTGAACTCTTTTTACAATCTTCCCCTCCACCCTACTGTCGAGACAAGTAAACCATAACCTATTCCATTGCAAAAAAGAGGAACTTTTATAATGCAGAATAGAATTAAAAGTAAAGAAGGAAAAGTCGCAGGAACAGGTGACGACGACCGCCGGTCAGCCTCATCCGCTCTTTTTCAGTTAACAATGGCTTTGCGTGTAGTACATACGATATGCGCCACAAGAGCCCTCAAGCTCCCAAGGCTCTATCTCTACCGCGAGAAACAAGGGAGACAGACAGAGCGAGAGAGTATGTAAGTTGGAGTATATACAACAAGGGTTTTTCCCTGGCCTAAAAGACCTTGCTGGGCTTTTATATAGTACCTCTTACTCTACCTGCAAGAAGTTTTAGACCGCGGCCGCCACTACAGTTTCGTGGTTTTACTTGGCTCAGGCCAGGGATGATGGATGGATCCTGGGCGTGGATCGCGTTCGGGCGCTTTTCTATCCCTCAGCTCCGGTCCTCTCTCGTGTATGTATATATCCTCTATTCTACTACCAAAAATCCTCGCATACGGGCGATACTGCCAACCTATGATGTACCAGAAGGAAAGCAAGGGAAAAAAAAGAAAACATTTCATGGATTATGCAATTTGTATACAATTCTCCAGTCTCTGTACAATTTTCGATTAAGTTTTTACTTCGCAAAGTCTCTGGTGTCACTGCGCTGTTATGTATAGTAAATCTGATTGTTAAGTCCGTGTGTTTCCCCATTTGTTTTTCCTCCTCTATTTTGTTTTGTGCTAGTTAACACTTAAAAGTGACACAAAACTACAACAAAACGAAAAATAAAATGGAGATACGCTCCAGAGCTCAGCTGTCAACTTCATCGACAAATCTTCGATGACAGGTATTTTAGATAGCGAGCTGAAGGTGGATTTTTATAGCAGCCATCACGGATGACGAGCGTCTAGCATCGCTTTATGCGTGCGACATGGGAATGGCTTCTTCTTTTTCCTTCGGCTCCTTAGAAAAAGAGTCTGAAATTAAATTACATTGTGGTTTGGGTTGTTGCGATATTCGGGAGTTCGATTACGTCGTGTTGCTGCTGGGCAGGAGTCGTAAATTAGAGCCCAGTTCACGTAATCAATTAGCACACCGGCCATAAATAGAAACTCGGCCTTGCGGTGTTTTAGATGTGGAGGAAAAAGCTACATAGACTTGTGATGGTGGAAAACATAAAGGAGTAGGAATAAAAAAAAATTCCTTGACATGCGGGTTGCGAATTTTTCCTTGTTCTGCTAGTCTGGTATATTGGTTGCCTTGAGATTTTTGGGTGAAATTTCACATTTTCCGTCCCCAATTGCCAAAAGGGCCTTGGTGTGCAAGGGAAGTGAACGTAGCGTAATAATTCACTTGCGCACAACCAAAAAACAATTACCTGAAAAATTCCAATGTTAACTCTCAGCATGAACAAAAGTTCGTTTCCAAAGCAATGCAGAAATACATGGAAATAAATATTTTCGCAAGCTATACAAACCCATATCAAACACGTCAAACCCCAGTGTCAAGCCAAAAAAAAAGACAAGAAATGAAATAAGAAAATTTATTTTACACCAACGTGTAACAAATAAATAGTAATAATAAAATAAAGTAGAAAAAATAGTTCCTTTACAATCTCTTTTATTTTCTTGCAACAGGTCAAAATCTGGTTCCAGAACCGGAGGAGTAAATACAAGAAGATGATGAAAGCCGCACAACAGCAAGTGGGTGGCGGCGGTGGCAACGGCAATGGCGGCTTGTCGCACCCCAACCCCGCCACCACCCCGCAACTGTCGCCTTCCGATTCCGAATCGCCGAGTCCTGACGGTAGTGCGCACTCGAGCAGTGGTTATCTCCAAGGTTTATCTTCGCAAACTCCTCACCACCTGGGCCACGGCGGCGGCGGCCATAACAACCCCCACCATAACAACTCGGGTCCACTCGGAGGCCACTCCAATCACCCCAACAGCCATCCACACCATCAACAACACCCTCAACACCAACATCAGCACCATTTAGGGCTAGCGAGCGCTACCTCCGCCGGTACCCCCGTCAGTGATCTCTCACCGCCGCCTCCCATGTCCGGCAGTCCGCCGCTCAGTTCCAGCGCCTGGGACATCAAACCCATTCCGGTAAGCGACCCTTCCTTACAAATGGGACCCTCCGCCGCTGCAGCTGCTGCCGCCGCCGCCGCTGCTGCAGCGGGGTATTTGCCAGCCCACCATCAGTATTCCTGGTACCAAACCGCCGCCGCTGCTTCCATGAACCAAGGACTGCTCACATAAACATACATATCTCTGTATTTCAAGCAAAATAAAATAAAAATGGCCCGAAAAATCCCGAAAATTTAAGATTCCGCGAGGAAAAAGAATGAAAGCAATCTCCCATACGTGTATGTGATTCTTGAAAAAAATATTAAATGGCGGCGTCCCGCAACCCCTCAAAAATAACAAAAAACTTCTCCCGTTCTTCGACAAGCCCCTATAAATAAAACACGTGTGTTTTAAGTGTTTAGCGTGGGGGGGTATATCTGCGTGTTCTATTTTTTACTATTTTGTTGGTGCGAGTGCCGTGAGTTTTCCATGTGCGACATGCGGAATAATTTATCGACATACAGCAAGAGAGTATACGAAATTGGCCATCCCTCCCTTCTGATTTAACGTCTGATTCCCCCCTTTTTACCCCTCTGTTTTTGCTTGAAAATCCTTGGTTTTCTCATCCAAAGGATTGTACTTCTTCGCTTAAAAATTTCACTCGTGTGCGTGTGCGAGTGCGTTGTTTGTGTGTGTGCTCTTCGTAACGTGAAAAAGTGGTTGAACCAAAATTTCCAGCTTATTGCTACGTTCGATGTGATATTTCCCGCGCTACAAATGACAACAACCACCCCAAAAATGGCTCTAATTAAACATCCCCACACCTCTATGGTCTGCGCAAAAAAGAATCACCCCAGGTGCAATATGATAAAACAGCGCCATCATATTGATGGCACTTTTCACTTGTCTCCATTCCCCTCAAAAAATCCTAACCCTCCCTTTGTTCATTATTTGAACTTTCAAAAACTGTGTGGTCTCCCTTAAAGTGAAAACAATTCTCCATATTTAAATCTCTTTTTGTATATAAGAATCTTCTTTCGCTTGCACGGACGTTTTCTAATTATTATTTTCTTTCAAACCTGTTTTTTTTATTGAATTCCATGAGCGGATGGCACAGAAGTCGACAAAACCAAGGCCATGTTTACCCCCGAATATAGAGAAAAACATTTCTTTTTGCAAAAAAACCATCTGATGGACCCAACAGTATTAAACCTGATTTGTCAAAACAATTTTTGCCATGCGAATTGGCGCTTTTGTATACCTAACTTCTCATTCTTGCAGCGCGCCAAACCAAAAAAGTTCATATGATATTTTTGTTTTCTTTGCGTGTGTCCCTTTTGTGTTTTGTTGGTTGACTTTTTTATATAAACACATTTTAAAGGGCCAATTTGTACAAAAACTGTGGAAGCAAACCTAGTACGGGGGGCTTGTATCATACAATAATAAGCTGTCTTTTGCGTTTTCTTGTTTTGTCTGGGTTTGACATCCTTTTTTTGCAGAAAAAATACCTACCAACAAAACTTCTGAAGAGTGCTCTGCTGTATGAAATAAACAAAAAAAATGGGATGGAATGTTTCTTGGAAATTTCTCGGCTTCGAAAAGAAACTTTTTTCAGTTGCCTTAAACCAACAACAAGTGCGTGGGCTACTTTGCCTTCGTGATCAGAAACGTATCGACAAAGTTCGCCCCATTGCTTTGGCAGGGCCCATCCATCCATCAAAGAAAGAGACTTCAAGGCTCATTTTTTAATCTTTGGCTGCGTCACACATGACTTGCGGCTGCATTTATATTTTCAACATTGTTTTTCTTTACCGTTTCCGGTAAACAAGAAGTATCCCGATAAGGAAAACAAAGTGAATTATTCTCAATGAAAAAATGGAAAGCTGAAGTTGAAATTTCCCTTCACAGGAGTAGTAGAATAGGTCTGGCTGACTGGACGAACAAGGGGTTATATACCAGTATAAATGTATAATACCGGGAGTATCTGTTATAGTGTCCAAAATTGAAATGTGGAGCAATGAAACCACCCTCGACTTTTAAACTGTGTGGAGTGTATTGATAAGCCTTTTATACAACTCTCCTGGCAACTATAATGCAGCTGCTTATTATGAGCCATCGCGTGCTCTCTCTCTCTCTCTCTCTCTCTTCGCCGCGACCAAAACCCCCTCTTTGCACTACAAGGACGAGTATAAGAAAGTCTTCAAAGGGTTTTGGACACCATAAAAGGGATATACTACACCCGCAGTCCCAACAAGAGTATGGGGACTTGGCTCTGTTATACGTGGGCTTTTTCCTTTTTCTTTTATAGACCAAAGAGGGAGACAGGGACGAAGACAGTACGACCGGTCAATTGTTATAAGTCTTTTGCACCCCCGCGAAAAGCAGCTGCGGTGATGCACCCCTCCAACTTTGGCATTCACTTACCTCCATTTTTTATCAATCTTGTCGTACATATGTACAACGCTATGTACGTGTGTGTTATGTAAGTCAGTCTGCATAACTTAACTTCACAGCTGCTGTGTGTCATCTCCCTTCTAAAGACTCTCTCAACGCCCTCACACATGTCCGGTAGATCGTTCCCTATCACTACTTTTTTATTATATTTTCGAATCTATTATACCGAGAGAACGTGTGCCTTGTGTGTTTGTATATGGGACGGGACAAGACAATGCTGGGGGGAAAAGCCGGAACAGTAACTCGAGACTTTAACCAGCGTCCGCCCGGGTTACAGAAATATGCGTATTATATGTACAAATATAAAAAAACGGAGGCGCTCCCGTTATAAGTGGGAATTGTATGATCAGCAATTGACAGAAAGCCTGGGTGGGGCTGCTTGACTGCGTTTACATAGTACTTGTCCGGGCGCGGGACCCTTTCCTGATCCAACGTCAATATCACCACCATACGTCTAAAAAAGCGTTATAATGAAGCAGAGAAATATAGAGGAGGAAAGATATAACGGACTTATCGGTTAAACAGAAAAGGGAAGACGCATTCTAACAGGCGTTCGCAGCTGGAGTTCCCGCCTCAATCATGCCAACAGCTCAGCGGGACATTGTTGGCTCCTCGGCATGGCTTCCATCCACTTCATAACGAAAACTCCTTTGTTTTATGGTATATTACACCTTGTCGATTGATGAACTTGGATGTGTCGATGCATCTCTTTGTGAATATCGTGAACTGTGGTATTGCACAATTGTAGATCTACGTTCCACTTCTACATCCAGACACTTTCGTTCGTGTTGTTGAGAAACAGCTTTACTAAAAAGCTCACAGAGTAGTGATTTAAACATTAAACGCCATTTCAAGCATTATTTAGAAGCGAATAAATGATTACGATATCTGCTCTTCTCGTCGTACACAGCGATACAGAGTGAATGAGATTGATTGCTGCATTGATACAAATGAAAGCTCAGTTTCAGAGCGCACAACTGCGTTCGCTATCAAAGAGATCAAGCTTCGATTTAAAATATAATAGTAAATTTATCAATGTGATACAACTTACTTTTAATGATACGACTGTGGTATTTTAAAATAATTTCGAACTGGTAATCTAACTGGCTACCGGCACGATTAAATTGACAGGAAGGGTCATTTCACAAATTGGATTTTGAAAAGGGTTGAATAGTTCATGAGTCGTAAGGTCTTGAAAGTGCATAATGTAACCATGTACAATATAATGTAATTAGCTTCTCTTAAGAGATTTTTATGAAAAATGCCCTTTCTTTTAGTTTTGGAAAGCGGAAACCACTTTGATATTAAAGTCCTGGAAAAAAAATTCGCATCCGCTTCCAAAAATTTCTTATCGTTTTGCTGACAACCAAGAAAATTTATTCTCCGTGTGAATTTTTAGCATGGACAATAAGTGAATGGAAAAAGGGGGTAATAGAAATATGGTAGCAGTATGTCCCTATGACGCTCCGATACGAATCAACCCATTTGAGAGCCAGGTTAATTCAGTTATAAAAGGTTTTGTTCCTGACTATTAACATACAACTTAAAGAATGAATACCTGTTTTACGTATTTAACCCCAAACTTTGTGATCGTCTAGCTCTCACCTGACAAAAAAATGCATTCGGATGAAAGGAGTAACTCCAACATATTAAAGTTAACCTGCGTTGAAAATTTGCGGCTTCTATTTTCTTCTAATACGTTAACTAGCGTAGACAGAAGCCGGTTACAGCTTTTTTTATTTATTGGTCATCGTGTACAATACGAAGTTCAGGTATTCGGGGCTCTTTTCAAGACTTTCTTTAGTTAAGTTTGACTCTGACAGTAACGCTAACCAATTTCCTCTCAATATATAGTTGAATGAAACATTTACTTTATATTTTTCATGCTGTACAATACTTCAATTTGATAGTTCAGTGCGACTTAGCATCTTAAAAGGAAACCTTCTAAATCATGTACAATTCCTGTTATTTTCACGCCGCTTAATGCTATGCACTGCAACAAAGTATTTAATCCAATAAAATAAGTAAATATTCTTATAGGATGACTTGTGTTCTGGCTCACTAGTTAACAAACTTGTTTTCAGCCTTTTTAACAATTATACGTTATATACTGAACGGATAACTCTTAGCAAGGATATAATAAATACATCCAGTTTTTTGGGCTCAAAATGTTGGGTCCTCTATTCTCATGTCAAACTTCGAGTAGCTCAAACATGAAAGTAAAAGGCAAGAACAGACTTTTCTTCTTCGCATATTCTGGAGTGCACAAGACATCTCATTATGATCTTCTGGCGCGCCAAAAGTCGAAAGATGTTTCCCAAAAGACCCCGAAAAAGAAGAGGCAGGAAAAATATGTACATAACAGTCTTGCCTTGTGGCGAAAATGTGCGTGTTAGGGAAAAAGACACACCAAACCCGCCCCTTTCTGTATTGCAGCAGCATGCACACACGGACACATCCATCCACACACACACACGCACAGGCACAGACACATACAGAACACTGACAACATCCAGGATCCAGCAACATCATCATGCAGCCAAATCGAATGTACCCAGAAAGCTCTATACTCTTTTTCTTTACTTCATGGTATAAGAGATAGCGCTTCTTTTTTTAAATACAAAAAAATACGATTTAGTAAACCTCCCCCGGTGTGGTAGCTCCGCTTTAGTAGGCAAGTCCTAATAACCGGTCAGGAATTATTGCACGACAACTTTTCAGAATAGACTTCGGGAAAGACTTGAGAACGTATAGCATGACTTTTATTTTTCTTTAACCAAAATACTGGTGGCAAAATTTTCCTAAAAACAAGGAGAAAACGTAATCGGAACAGCAGGGGTTATAAAAGACAAGAAACACAACATATAATACGGTAAAAGTCTAGTACGCTGGCGCCGTAACGGCTCCGCAGCCTCAAGGAGTGTCCCGCCTCTTGCGCCACGCCCACCTTTCACGTTTTTCTGGTCCGAAAAAGTCGTGGCACCACTTTGCATGCGCAAAGGGGGGAGTTCTCGGTGGTCATCTTGGAGATACTAGCTGCAGCGAGGAAGAAGGCAGCCCCCAAAGGGTCACCATAATTACTAGTCTCCGCGCTTTTGTGTATACGTTGCTGTGCTGGGGTCTTTTCTACCTCTTCTTCCGCGTCATATCTACTCTAGACGGCTTTGCACATGCGTTACAAACGAACCAAGCAAACATAACCATAAATTTCCGAGCCATCTGATTAAGCCCTGTTGCTCAATGAAACATTAATTTTCGTCTCAGACTATTTAGGAGCCTTACTTCATTTTATATACACTTGAGCAGAAATAAAGCTTCTTTTTTTTTGGGGGGGGGGAGGGTTTATACACTCCGCCGCCTTAGTAAACAAATAACGAGAAATAGCATGGTAAGAAAAAAACTTTGCCATAGTGACTCGTTTGCATGTTAAAGACACATTTGTATGGGCTTTCGGGGGTAACGGACCACTTGGAAATCTGCCTGTTCTTGCTATACAGGGAATTTAATGGACCAGTGACACGGCTCCTGCAAGAACATACACTTATAAAGCTAGTACTTTGTTTTGTCTTCTATATGTATGGTGTTCTTTCGGATGAATCCTCTTTACTGGAATAACAGCAAAACTTGGTAACGTTGAAGGAGATTTTACCCAGTTTTCGCAGTTTATTTACCGGAAGAACATAACGAAAACTTTTCCTCTGTTTGGGCCCCGCATATTTGACATGGGAAGATTTTCCGGCTGGAACGACTTCTGTAAGGGGTGGGAGGTCATTTACTTACACGTCTGTTATTTGCAACCTTTGGACTTTTGTAGCTCGTCTCTCACCTGCCAATATCGTTCCCCCCACAGATATTCACCGTGGAAAAATGAATAAAAGCGAAATGTTTCTCTAGAAAACGGAGCTGACGGCGCGCCGAAAGTTTATGCCATGATAATAACAAGAGATGGAAAAGGCAAAAAGGCACCCAGAACTCCACTCCAAAGCAAGTCAGGTTTCCGCCTCCCACACAGGGGCCCTTGTGGTGCTCTAAGCCATGTCTGTCTGTCAAAAGGAAGGTAACATTTTCCCGCATAATAATTAGAGGGTTCCTGCTGGCTGCTCTTGCTCCACGAACTTAGAACCCCTCAACTGGGTACCTTTTCTCTTTATAGTTGCGTTTACTTCGCAAACAACTAAATAAAAAAAATTGAATGAAACGAAAATAATAACAACCTTACAAGAGTTATTCATTCGTAATTTGTCATTTTCCTAAGTTTATTGTTTAGCTGGGTATCAAAAGAATCAACAATTTTCTCTCCCCATTTGATCTCAAGCGTTTGCTGGCCAAATCCAAATTCTTTTTGAGATCGAAAATGGGTGTTTTAAAGCGACAAAACCTCTTCCGCTCGAAAACAGAGCATTTTCCTTCTATCATGTAGGAGTGTGTGTGTGTATGCCGTGGGTGGGCTCGTTTTTCGGTGTTAGCCCGATTTGTCTCCGATAACGATTTTATGGTAGGACAAAAGGGAAAGAACCTATAGAACTTATTATGCACACAGTTTTAACCTTTAGATCAGCTGATGGATTGCATGTTGGCATATGGGAAAGCTAAAAAGTTCCCGCCTCCCGTTTATCCCCCCTTTATAACACCGCGTGTATATATACCACCAACTGCGCCAATTATTGATCTTACGTGCAGGCATACTAAACATATATGCTGATTGTGTTGCGTGAGAGACTATTAGAAACGGAACAGAGGACATATGAGAACCACTCAAGTGCCGCGCTGAGCGTGACATGAGCCTTTTTGCTCGCGTTAAGCCGACGAACTGCAGATGGAAAAATTACTAGTCTCTTTTTCTCCTTATTATTTCGTGGGTGATTATTAGGACGAGTCTGCTGAATCTCTCGCATTATAGAGCAGTCAAATACCGAGATATTTTCGAAAGAATCAACACTGCAAAAATTGCTTGGCACTATTGCAATTAAATATTGCCCTTTCCGCCAATTTTAACATTTTGTAATAACAATAGAAGTCAGAAGGCGCTTTGGAGGCACTTTAATGCAGCATAACTTTATTTCATGTAAAGTTGCAAAATGTGTACCATAATATATTGGCATAAAAGAGAATTTGGGATTTCTTAATCCTTGTTATATTTCAGCTCATTCAAAGCTGAATCCTTAGCATTACATCATTGTTTGTAAACATTACAGCCATTTATTTCTGAAGTATTAGGAATCGGAAAAGAACAGGGCAAATACATTGTACGGGATATGGATTTGCGTATTTCGCACTCATCAGTGATGCTGCACATAAAAACGTACTGTCGCCAAAACATTTTCTCGCTTCTAATATTGAGGCGATTCGCAAATCATGATAGAAAATTGTTTTTTATCGACCTAATCTCATCCCGTAGGTTGAAGCTTTCGGTGAAAGTTAATTGCGGTTGCAAAACGGAAAGCATCTGCGCAGGATGTTCTTTTCTTTCTTTTTCTTTAGATAAAATGCTTATGGATTTCCCCCAACGAGATCTCAACACACACAAAATCTTACTTCTGGGTTCTGGTTCTTCTGAAACAGATAACAATATAAGATGTTGGGTACGGAAATCTAGAGAAGCCGGGGAGAAATGCTATTGGGTTTCAAAAAGACACCGGGGTTTTAATCTCTGTGACGCATTGCAAAATAGTTGGGGACCTGAATACAAGAAAAAAAACTATATCTGAAAAATAAACCCCACGGGAAACTTAATGACCCTGGATTTGTGGTTTTTGTATATACAAAACCTTTGCAACGCTCCGCCTCTTTTCAGAGCGTTTTTTTTCCTTTTGGTTGCTTTAGCTGTTTGCTCCCCTTCTGCAATGCTACTAGTATTATAGACGCGTAAGAAGTGCTGAAACGTCTTTATAGGACAGAAAAGAAAAGAAAGAAGACAGTTCGGGAAAAGGCTTTTCGGACCTGGTAGCGTATAAAATAACACGAGACGCGGGAGAGATTTCGGGGGTATTTCCAACCTCCTTTCCCAATAGTAAGTTTCGTATATGTTGGAAACATGACGGGGGTCCCGAAAGCAAAAGAAAAGGTCTACGTTCTACAACAATAGGTGTCTGCCGGAGTTGTTCTTAGTTGCCCATCTAAGCTACCTAAAGGACACGATAAGCTGCTTAAGGTATACCGACTGTGTGTGTCTTGGTTCTTGTTAAATACGTTAGCGGCTTGTCAAACTCTCTGTCTGCACTGGCCAGCAGAACATTTCCCTCTTATTTTTGCGCCTGGCCACACACACCAAAAACAGCAAAATCGCCTCAAGAATTCCTATCAATTTCAAAATTCTTACTTGCGCATCACGTGTGAACTATTTTCAATATATTCGTACTATTTTTCAATTTCTTCAATCTTTAAATCGGGCATAATTCTTCTCTATTATTCGAAACAAGACCTCAGACACATACTTCGCCTTCGCCACTACAGACTCCTAAATAGATTCAGAGCTATTTTGCTAAGAGATCCAAACTTCCAAACTTCGACCCCACTTTAATCCACAGATTATATTCACAGACCCAGCCGCTTACAAAGCAATAAATACCTTCGCCATCTCGCCTGATCACAACTAACCCACTAATCAGAATTGACGCTGAATTTTCCCTGACGTACAAGTTATCTGACTTATAAAATAAGGAAAGAAGCTATTACCTCATCTTTGCTATAGTAGGGTTGCGCTTTCCTTTTAAGGGATAGAGTAAATTAATGTATCTTTGTAAAACAGATCACTGATTACTTAACTTCACACCCAATAAATAGGCGGCAACGAGCAATGCTCACGCCGAGATAATTAAAAAAAAAAATCTCTAATTTCCTTTACGTTCTATTTATTTCCTTTACAATTCTGTATTTCTACTGCCTTTCTTTTTTGTTTTCCATTTTTGTTTTCCATTTCTTTTTTCGTTCACTTTCCTTGAAGCAAAATTGCGGTGTTTTTTAACCCGGCAGTTTTGCAGGGTATGGTATCCATCGTCTAATTGTAAAAGCTTGGGCAACATTTTCGGAATCAGGATCCCCATGAGGTGTTAAGTGCGTCCCATTTCAGTAACAGTAAACGGATACAAAAAGGGGGTAAAGGAGAAACAGAGAAAACACAAAAAGAGGTCTGTAATTTGCCTTCATTAATACCCCCATTCATTCACTCAAACCGTCTTCTCAATATAATGACATCATGCTTTGCCTGCTGCAAAACCGAGCTCCATGATTACGTGTTACTGTGTATAGAAAAGTATGGATCCCAGAATGGGGTAATTTTGGCCCCAACAAATTCTTTCTTTCTTCATTTCGCCCCCTTTTTACATTAAGAAGGGCAACTGTCGTTAGAAGAACTATGCCCCTTACCCTCCCCCCTTCACAAGGCCTGGCCTAATCTTCAGCAAATAAGCACATTAGGACGATTGTGTCCAGTCATCATCATTGAGCAAATTATAATTTTTTTTCTCGTCTTCTTTTCGTATTTTGGTGAAAAGAGAAAGAAATGCAGCTTTTGCTATGCTTCGCCAACAACCCGTATTAATTTGGTACCGGTTCCACGTTTGCTTCTGCCCTCAGTATCTTACAAACTATCCGACCAGCAAGTTCTTGTTTTCAAATCAGAAGAATTAATCAATCTGTTTTTAATCTGACTTAAAGAATAACGTGATTTCCAAATTTTTCTGAAAACTAACACAAGAAAGTAACAAAAACTTAGGTGATTTATCCAAAGTGAGAGCCCCTCCCGCACTCACACGATGATCTGGGTGTGATTGAACTTTGAACTCATGGAACAGGTACTAGTAATCACAACGGCCTTGCTCTACAATTTGTTGTTGAATGGATTTTTCACACATGCCAAAAATGATCCAAAACAGTAAAGTTCCCCATTCTCTTTCTCTTTTCTGTACTTTGCTTTGCACTTTGCTGTATCTAATACGCCTCCTAAAAATTAAGGTTTAGTAGATTTCGTGCGTATTGGTTTCCGTCCCCCTCCTAAGAACACCCCTCCCTCCTAAGCGAATATTTTTTTTTAAGATAGCAGTATGAAAAAGGACAATCTGGACTTACCTTACACTCGTAAAAACTGCGGCTAACACGAGAAGCCCAAGTGTGTTTGAATCCTATGAGAAAGGTAAAGTTTCAAGAACTTACAGGACCAAACTCGGGTCCGATTTCAGAAGGAACTTAGCTTTGTGCGGTCCCCTGCTGCTCCTTTATGGCGGTCGACTTCAGGTAAATCTCCCTCTTTCTCTGGTTCTATCTCTCGCCCTGTTTCTTTCTCTAACCCTCGTTCTCTCACTTCCCCGTCTCTCTTTCTCTCCTCTCTCTCTTTATTTGGAAAAGGAGTGCAAATTATGTTTATGCCTTGTGTATAGATAGATATACTTAGTCAGATAGAGGTAAATTGCCATACTGATATGTAGCTCAGCGTGTCTTCGAAAGACTGAAGAGTGTAAAGCTCAAAGGAAAGGGAAAGGTGCCAAGCATACTTCAAGTATGCTCGACTCAAAAGTGCTTTTATTCTAGTGTACTATTTATTTTTGGGACGTGTGAAGAGAGCGAAAACTAAGAGATTTTCATCCTAAGCATTTTCCCCAATAAAGTGGAGAGAGGTTTATAATACACCTTAACGTTCCTGAAATTAAATAAACCTTAATTTTCCTCAACTCACGAATATAATTTCAGGTTATTAATAAATAAAGGAAATATTTGAAAATCGAGCACAAGTTTTCCTTCCTTCACTTAATATACGCAAATTGAACAAAGCCAATTCCCACGACTTTTCTAGTCGTTCTATTTATCACCAAAAAAACGACGTGAACGAGTCGTGCACATTCTCTTTTAGCATCGATAGAAAACATTGCCGACATAACTGTAAGGCGAGGACATTTCCGAGACGCATTCCAGGTCATACCCCCCCCCTTCCTCGTCCTCCACTCCACAGTACAGATAAATAAAATACAAATCTTGGGTCTAATTACCACGTCAATCGAAAAACAACGTATTCACAATTCAATAACTGCAAAAAGAGAAGACACAAAAAATGAAAGCGTTCGCCATCACACTATGTCAACAATGCTTTCAGTTCACCCACGCCAATTTTAGCTCTTACGAGAAGAAGCAAAAGGAAAGGGGGGTTGGGAGGAATAAAAAAATTCGGGCCGGGGAGGTGATGGAGGTTTTGGGGGGCAAGAATATTACGTTCTTCCTTAGAAGTTCTCCGGGACCTATAATTTGCACCCTCTTTAGATCTTACACTATATGTCACCTCAGCCCTCTGAAATGAGCAAAAGCACCTTTCGTCGCCCCCCGACATGCTCTAATTTTTTGATGGAAGGAAAACGGCATAATAAAACATCCCCATCACCCACCAATTTTGCCAGCACTCGTGGGGAAGCAAATATATATTATATATAGCAACAATTCTTTCTTTCTCTCTCGTCTACTTTCTACTCTCGCGGTTCCTCTTCTCCTTAAGGGGTGTCATCTTGGTAGCACTTTTGGGTAATAAACCCAGCTTTTTTATATCTATATTATATATACGTGCATATAGAGCTATACCAACGAGTGACGTTTCCCTGAGTTTTTCAAATGCTTATCCACAAACTTAGGGTTATATGGGAACCTAAAGCAAGCAAGCCCAGGTTAGTACAAGAATAAAAAGGAACAATGAATTTGGGGTTATAATCGGGGTTCTATGTGTGCTTTACTTTTGCCCTCGTCTATATTCCTTTAACCCCCGTCGCCCTCGCGGCGAAATTCGTTTTCTGTCTTTTTTATCGCCTGCAGGGCCAAAAAGAAAGGATTTTCCCGCAACCACACACAAAACTTGCGCACATTATACATACACACATATGTAAATAATAGCACTTCTAAAACTCGGGAGCAAAAGCAAAGGGGAAGCAAGAAAAGAAAGACATTAAGCTCATCCAAAAACGAAAGCTTTCCAAACCAACGGACTTCTGGGATATCAGGGGAGTATATGTGCGTTATACATATACGTGGGATAAAAGTCTTGTGAAACACGGTAAACAATATTAAAAAGGATACATCACACACATGTGAAATGGATCTTTTCTTCCATACTAAGGAGAGTGTCTTTGAAAGACACGCATTTAATGTATTATGAATAAAAAGAGAGAGAGTACAGAATCTAACGTGTCTTTGCCCCGTTAATATTTTTGCTTCTTTTTCTTCGAAGCGAGAAAGAGGGTTTGGAATTTTCGACATCATTTTTTTTAAATGCAAGTACATATTAGGGAGCAAGGAGAAAAGAAAAGCTTTTTCCCATTTAAAAAGGCGGCACAAATCCGAAATTACTTTGCTGTCGCTCTCCTGTATACCAAAAAAGTACTCCGGTGTTACTTTTTTACGAAATAAATTCTTATGCCACAACTTAATTGGCTTGCCCTCTCCCCAACCCTACCCGTTACTACAACGTGGTCAGCTATAAACAAATCAAAGAAATAAAATTAGTGTCAACTAAACTTTTAGATCCGAAAGTCGCTGATTGTTTAAACTAAAGGAGGGATATGTGTGGTTGAGTATAACATGGTATAGTAGTTAGTTGATATCAGTATGTGTGGTTGAAATTAAAACGAAGGAAAATGTTAAATAACGAAAAAAAATAGAACAAGCATTAGCTTGGCAATACTTGAAAACAGGCAAGAAGTTTGCAACTCGCGCTTGTAACTTAGTAAGCCCTGACAGTTGGCTGAAAATTGTATGCTTAAAACCTCAATTGTATTTTATAATTGAATACCTTAATTTTGTAGTTTCGCACACCAAGGAACCGAGTCACTTGAAAAAAGGGATTACAAATTCTTAAATGTAAATAAAGTAGCGTTTCTTATGCTTTATAAAGCAATTTTGATCCTAAGTAACATCCTTTCTTGTCTATTTTTCTTGGAGTGGGTTTCCCGTTCGAGGACAAGACAAAATAGTATCTGCTTGGTTTAGACATTTGTGACACAGTGAAGAATTAACATTCCTGCTGGAAAATATTGAGCGTTTTCCTGTTTTCCTGTAACTCGTAGAACGTATACTCCTTGAAAAGTCTTTAAAAAATAAAACTCAATAGTTGTTATATGAGAACAGGCCCGTACCCAGGATTTTGGTTCGGGGGGGTTTGGGGGGTAGTATGTGATATTGTTATAAGAAAAAACATTTCGGGGGGGGGTTTGAGGGGTAGTATATAATATCGTCATGGAGAAAAAACATTTCGGGGGGGTTTGAACCCCCCAACCCCCCCCCCTGGGTACGGGCCTGTATGAGAACATCAGAAATAAAGTGAAGTTCACAATATAGCTATGTAAAGCTTAAATTCTCAAAACTGAAGAACGCATGTGGTTAGTAAAGATTTTAAAATTTTACGAAAAAAAGTTTCACTGAAAAAGTTTCAAAACAGGATATGCATTTAAGTTCCAATTACTGTTTATTTTTGCGGTTTATTATGATCATAAAATACATTAAGAATTTTAGTCAAAATACGATTCCAATGCGCAAAATAATTTTTGTTTTTAATCAATTCAAAATTTGTTTCGATTAGAAGCAATGAACAAATGTAAAGGTTTTTCAAATCAGACATAATAAGATGAGTGAGTACCGGTACTCACTGTATAAAAAAAAACACACAGAAAAAACATGATTTGCAAACTTTTTTAACCTGCTAACTCTTTTCAATCCGATAATGCCTCAGAGGTCAGTTTTGAACTTTACTTGCAACTTTTTATTACATACAGCGAACTTAGCTTTTTTAAAAAAGTAATTCAGGAATTCAGCCCTACTATATGCTGGTGTTCCAATACACGCGGGAAACAGAAACCTCCTAAAAGACGACACACTGCCAAAGAAGTAATCAACGATATCGAAAGTCTAATCGTCTGAGAGGACTGGAATTGGAGACCTCGACCAGATCCTTATAACTATACTCTTCCTTTATATCCTCATTCATTGTACTCCTTACTAATCTCCACCTTACAAACAGATAATGAGAAACATTTGACTTTATAATTAGCCATTACAATAAGTTTACAACAATTTTACAATAGCGCTATAATTACTCATAAGTAAATGAATGACTTCGTTAGGTACAGAGACGAACTCGTTAGAATAACGAAGCTATAACAGAGGAGAAAAATACTATGCCCGAGAAAAGGGTCGCCCCTTCAAGTTAATAATATTCAGGCAGATTATTGATGTCCTTTTGGTGACATCTTTTGGGGTAAAGTACCTAAAATGTGAGTTATATTTCCGGCGCAGTTTACTTATGAGCTGGGAGGCTATTGTATACAAAGCCTCACCTATTATTAATACTGTGAATGCCGTACAAGTGTACTCAAGCCAGAATTATAGTGGTACTATATTTAGCTCTGTATAAAGGTCCAAAATCAAGCTTTCTTGCATTTTTCCAATTCTAACATTACTTTTTTTTCCATTGTAGCTGGCGTAGGCTCTAACATTACCTGCTGACGCTTATCATGAAGTGATACACAAAATGGTAACTTAATCATCTCAGTTATCCATACAGGACTAGACTTGTCCTCCGTGCGACTTCCCTTTGTACAGTTAAACGCTTTGGGCGCAAACGTCACTTTCAAAATATTACAACGTCGAACAAAATGCGTGTTTTTTCCAAGAATTGAAAAATTTGGAACTTCTTTCCTCAATTGAAACGTTCCATTAAGCATATTTTTTTACACTGTAAAAAAAGTTTTTAATTTTTTGTTAGCATAAGGGGAGCGTAAGATCCATGAGAGTATATTCAGGAAAGAGAAGCTGGAAATTTCCAATAATCGTGTACTTAATGTCTTGTTCCCCTATACCTTCAAGGTGTAAAAGCTGGGAATAATCTCTACAGCAGCGTTTCTCAAAGTGTGCGCCGCGACGCCCTGGTGCGCCGCAGTAGGCTTCCAGGGGCGCCGCGAAAGATTCCTATAATTTCATAGATGCAGCAATTATATAGGCCTATGTGCTAAGGGGCGCCGCGCGAGCTGGGGATATGTTCCGAGGGGCGCCGCGAACGGAAAAGTTTGAGAACCCCTGTTCTACAGTGATTCTGAAACTCTTTTAATGGGTCATTCGGCTTGTTAAAAGCGAGCAGTAGCAACACTATAGAGAGCAAGAGAGAGAGAGAGAGATGGAGAGATGGAGAGTGAGGAAGAGAGCGAGAGAGAGAACCCCACATTGACCCTGTGGTGTAATACATTTAAGTGGGCTTCGCGGCCATATAAGTTGCGGTGCCGCCACACGCAAAATACAGCATCAGCAGTGCTTTGGGTCTACCCCAAAGAAAATGTACAACACCAGCGCTTTTACGGGAACGGAGCCATGAACGTTTAATGAGGATAAAAAGAAGCTCCCTGCCTGCCAGTTTTTCCTCATAAATTTTACTCTCCTTTTTGGACAACCGTTTCCTAAGTGTCCACCATAAAAAATTGCGACGAAATACTTGACAATGCCAAAAGCCTTGGAAATTCCGGGAGCATAACACACTACTACACACACGCCTGGCTTTTACCCCTGTCTGTTGAAATGCCCATGTTTAAAGTGTTAACTTCGCTCCAATGGAATTGTTAATGCTCCTCGCGTCGCTTTTATAACGAGTTCCAATTGTACTCAACCAAACCGAACATCCCCCCCCCCTTTTTCCACTATCCCTGACAACTGACAATCGTTTGATTTGACTCCAAAAATCCCTGACTCGCATGTGATTACCCTAAATGCACTATAAAAAGTTCAAAATCCCCATGAATAGAAACCAAACCTTATAGCGTCATGTCATGTATTTAAAGTCAGACAAACTTCAAACCTTTTCCCATTTATGTTTGTAGCAAAGTTTCTTCCATTGTCAAGAGAAAGAAATAGCAAAAAGAAATTAAAAGAAATGCAATTCAGGAAAGATGCCGTTATCTTCGTGTGTCTTTGCATGTTAGCATCTCTGGCAGCTCAGCCTCTTACCTGTAACCCCGAGGCTGCCATCTAAAAACCTGGAGCGAGTTTCTGAGAAAACGAATACCGAAATTCGTCGTAATGACTTTTGGACCATTTTAAAATGGAAAATTCGATCTCAATGAAATTATTACATTCGAGACGTTTACAAGCGTCATAGAGTAAAGACAATTCGAATAAGATCTGACCTGAGTTTAGCCCGAATTGGCTCTTTAAAAACTAACGACTCAATTCCTTTAATCCAAAGTCAGAAGCAAAACCGTCGTAAATAAAAAATAAATATGTCATTAAAAATCTCTAATAAAACACGAACTTGAAGAACTTGCACACTTACAGGCAAATTTGCAATCCAAACTAAATTTAAAGTAGATGTGACGTAGAAAATATTAAAACTTGATTGTAAACGTTACAAATTAAAACATAATTTTGGAAACGTCCAATACAAATAGAATTATAATGTTTCTGACGAGAATCTAAAAAATACACAATCATAAAAAATAAGGTAAATAGTACACTGGAAAATTTAGAGTATATTTATAAATAACTATTTGCGAAATTCATTAATTAATCCCAAATTAATTCCACTTTTTTGTTACGAACAAACCCTCAAATCCAACCCATTCTTTTCGAACCAAGAAGCTCGCGTTTTTTGACGTAAAGATTCTGACCTCTTTTTTTACCATGATTAATAAACCTTTAAGAAAAAAAAGAAAGAGAGAGTGTAAAAAAGTTAAAAGAGTTGCCATAACTCGAAAAAGTTGAAGCCCGAAGAGTTGCTCCCAGGTGTGCGTGTTCCGGTCCCATTGCCGCAACTCAAACCACGAGAACCAGGGGCTGCTCTCGTCTTGGCTCCTCTCTCTCTTCCTCTTCGTCTCTCTCTCTCTCTTCGTCTTTTCCCCTGGCAACTCGTGGGCCCTGGTAATACGGTATTTCATATATATATATATATATATATTATAAGAAATGCTGCAAGTAAAAGAAAGACAAGACAGGAGAGGGCTTTGGCCAAGCAGGTAAGAACCGCCATAAATCTGGCAACTGTTATGTTCGTGACCAACAGTCAAAAGTTGCCCCGTGGACCGGAGAAAAAGGGGTGGTGGGGAGCCTTGTATGCGGGATTTTGGGCTGATGGCCGGCAGCAGCAGCAGTCAAGTGAGAGCCTTCAGGGCCCTTTATTTATTTCCTTCTTCTTATTGCACAGTGTCTTCAATTAGAATATACACACTTTGCTTGTATTTTCGTAGACACTTTTCCTAAGACCATAGACCATCTTATTGCTTCCTCGATCGAGAGAGAGAGGGTACATAATATGTTTACAGTAAAATGTACTCTAAATATTTATAAATATATTTTTTACTCTAAAAAATCAATGAGCTGAAAAGAGCTGACGTGGAAATTAACCAGTGGGCACCCATATTGATTGAAAGACAAACACAGAGACACACAGAAACGCAAAAAAGCCGTTCCGAATAAAATAGAACATAAAAAATGTTTTTTATAAATGCCATATGTGTCGTTTCCTTCTTTTTAATGACCGTTAACGTTCACGCGGGCAAGGACCAGGGGATTAAAAAGCTCTCTTGTCTTCCCAGATTCATACCAGAAAGGGGCGAAAAGGTTATGGATGGGGGCAACGGGAGCAAAAGGGAGCCCGGGTCTTTTTCTTGGTCACAAATGTCTATTTTTTCTGTAAAATTACGTAAAAAAGGAAACTGCCTCGTAGTGTACTAGAAGTGAACATAAAAATGGGGTGGTATTATTTTATTATATCACTGGTCTGGCTCTTAAACGCTACTTTATATAGATGTGACCTTTTAGAAGTTTTGACGGTGGTCTTATATAAACGAAACATCTTTTTACAACAGCTTCATAAGAAATGCAATGGAAATCTCATAACGAAAAAATCTATTTCCCGTGAAATTATGAAAGTATAAAGCTTCGACACCTTTACCCTTGTACAATTAATGGCAGATATAATCTCAAGTCCGAAGAGAGCAGAAAAGCGAAAAGAAGAAATCAGGGGGGAAAAGAACGAACTCGATAAAGAGAATAATACAAATTTCGAACGGTTTTAATTTTCTCCGAGATAACGAGGAAAGTTAACGTGGAAAAATCGTTCACAGTTTTGTAGAAGAGCTGAACTGAAACCAGAATTTTTTTTTCGAGTTCTGAAAAACCCAACGAAACTTTAGCATCAACTCAAAACTTAAAACACGTAACCTTTATTGTCATAATCATGACTGACTCTTGACTTTGCGACTGGAGGAACTTCATCTCCCTCACTTCAATACATAGTGATATGTTTTCCTTCACAAGGGTTTACGAATGAAAACGAATCACTTTAAAAGTTTAAAAAGTTAGAAAAACAGTTTAATAAAAATTCAAAGAAAAAACGAACTTATTCCGCATGTGCATTTAGAATGGGGAAATAACTCGCATAGGCACTTAGTATGGAGAAATTCGGGAAAACTTTTTGCAAATCCGTTACATGGTATCAGCTTACAACAAAAGACTGTTTCGACAGTAAGATCGTAGCTTACTGAAAAGCTAGTATTGTGAATTCTGACGAAGAGACTAAAAATTTGAAATTGACTTTTCTTCTCCGTTTGTTTCATCTCCTTAGCACTCTGTAATATCCATATTGTGATTAGAACGTTGACATGACGTTGACTTTGGTATAAAAGACCGGGCACAACATAGGAGGTGGGAGACATTATGTTGGACTCAAAAAGACCGTCAAGATAAACTCAAAGTAAACGCGACTCCTAATTTTTAACGAAGTGCTACTATGAATGCATTTACTACTATTGGCAACCATCTTTCTCTCTCTCAAATCTCTATCTATAAAAATCTCAAATCTAAAAAAAGGACCAAGTTTTCTTTTCCCATTCATGCTAAATTTTCAATATGTAGCTTAAGATGTAAGGTCATTGGCAATCAACTAGAAATAATTTGGTCCCCAAAAATCTGTTTTCAGAAAGTCTTTTGTTTCGAATTTTGCCGATTTTACATGGAGTTATAAGCAAACCTATATAGAAGATATGTGGAGCCTTCAGAATGATGTTATAGATTCTGAAGACTTTTTTTGTGGAAAATGGTTAATTTCATAATCTTTTTAACACGTCCGAACTTGCATGTGGATGCAAATTGTTCTTTCAAAGAAATATGCTTTTACTCTTTCCGGAAGCGCAGATTTTTTTTTACCCCAAATTTCTTCCCTTTCTTAAAAGTCCGCTAAAGTTTAAGTTTATTTCTAAAGTTGCCCATTCAAGCCCTCAGCTCACTTTTGTAAACCTCATTACGACACAAAACAAATGAAAGGCACAGCCAAAATGTCATAAATTGCGCGGTCAAAAAGGATCGATAAGGAAGCCAGACCTGACTTTGGGCTGCGCATCCATCACCAAATCAGCGTGAGATCTTGGCTTAAACCCTTGTCGCCCAGGATGGAGCTCCGGAGCCAACGATCTATTAGTTTTGCAACTGCGAAGAGCGGCTCTTTGACCTACTAATTGTCTGTCAGGCCCTTGACAGGACTCCTCTTTTCAAGAGATCGAACCAAAAACTATATGCTTGGACCGAACATATTCAAACAAGTCACACGGCCATCTTCCTTCCCCTCCGCGGTCTCCCGCAAAAAAAAATAGCCAAGAAAACTTTCCAAGTCAAGGTAAGAAAAGGGGCCTGAAAACGTAACTTCCTAAGGTAAAGCAAACAACGGCTCCCTTTGCGATAAAACAGATGAAAGGTAAAAGACAAAGACAGAAGCAGAAACCATAAACCTTTACACTGCTTTTATATACATTTCACGAAAGAGAAACAGCTCAACAGTTTTTGCGGTCATGTTAAGAAAGAACAACAACGCAGCAGCAGAGTATACGCGTATATATCCGTGGACCATGTCCACATGGAACTGTATAATTAGCTCCTAAAACGCCCCCACACGTTTTCCAGGATGACAAGTCAATGAAAGTATGCATTGTGTTTAACTACTGCGTTTCCGACTCTCAAACAGTCGAAACTTTCCAACTCATAAATTTCGGGGGAAACGGGGAAATTTTTATCCTCTAACTACAGGGTAAACAGGTATCTTCTAAATTATAATTCTCTATTAGCGTAAAGGTGCGACGATATTTACACTGCAAGGTAATTCCAATATTTATATTGGAATTGTATTAATATCTGTAGTAAAGTGCCTCGAAAACTCTGGACTCGTATTGAAATCTTATATAAATATTTTTTTCCACGTTTGATTGGCGTAAAAGCTAGGCAATAAAGTTTGTTCAGTAGATTGTACCATTCGACCAGTAATAATAAGACAATAATACCGTTCTGCCATAACATAACATCCATGTACAAAATAGGAGATGCTTGAGTAATTAATGAAATAATAAAAAAACCTAATAGCCTATCTAGGTAGCTTGTTATCTCCACATTTATTCAACATGAAAATCATTGAACTCCGCAAAGTCCAAGCCACCGCGGGAATAATCAGATTCGCATATTTATAAACACATACATTACGCAAATCCTCACCCCCCCCCCCACCCCGTTCTCTTCTTTGTAGGGCTTGATAAAGAAAAAAATTTGAAGAAAAGAAAAAGTTTTGCCAAAGGTATATACCCCCCACAGGAGGCTTTTACGAGCCAAATTACAGTCCACAACTTTTTTCTTTTGGTCATAAACTTTGGACTTTGGGAACGATGTAGACCGGAGCACAAGGAGCCACAAACGATTTCAAGTAAGATTTTTTTTTTGAAGAACATTGACTGTTCTATAAAAAAAGGACGTGTAACGACAATTGTAAGAAAACGTACTATTTCGAACTTCTCTCTCATTTTCTTTTCTTTTGCTTTACTTTTAGTTTTAAGGTTTGACTCTCACATCTTCTACATATCCATGCGATGGTATAGGTTTTTTGAGAGTTACAAGAGCCACCGCCTTTTTCATACCGCGGCCGCTATATAATTATGGTAATTTTTCCCTTTGAAAGAAAGAAAAAAGTCCAAGATTTCCCCATTCCGTAAACGTGCATATATCTTTAGCTATGGTTTGTCGATATTTAAACCCTTGACAGACACCCAACACATATACACACATATACTTGCACACATAGACACACGAACGAAGACCATTCCGTAGTGCAACAATCCACCACTACAGAGTGTATTGTTGCTGAAATTGTATGGATATTGAGAATGTTCTTTAACAAAGTATCTCGTGCTTGGGAGCTCTTGGTAAATTGATGTCACTCTTTTTATCTATTTCCAAAAGCCAAAACGTTTCTCTCCTTTGAAGCAACTTTGGAGTTCCAAAATGGAAAGGATAAAAAAGTGAGTATAGTATTATAAGGTCAAACTCCGTGCTGACTCCTTTCAAATGTCGACTAGAGCTACACAATTGTTATATATTATAGCAAAAGTCTCTTTGGATTACTATAATCCACAACAGGATTCACGTCTCACTTGCTACTCAAAATAAACATTAACAACCTATGTAACAATAGAATTGAAGGTTTAAGTGCGGCATTTCTTACATTTTTGTTTGTTTAAAATTGAAGCGTTAAAGCGTATATTGTGTGTTTGTTTTAGAGTTAAAGGGTGTGAGCGTTTATTACATTTCCTTTGTTTACAGAGAGAAATGTAATGACATTGAATTAAAAATTGAACAAAAAAGAGGCAGTACAATTTTAGACCACCCAGGAAGGGGTAAACCTTTGTATTCGCAAGATCAAACTTGAAAACTTACAAAGACCGGCGACAGCGGCTACGGGTAAAAGGCCACGCCCTTTGCACCTTGTGTTAGTTGCTGGGGTGTAAGTATAAGAGCGTCTGTGGTAGCCTGGTAGGGTTTCGTTTTTGAAGGTAGGGTTTATGCTAAAAAGCAAGGTCGTTTGCAAGGGATGTTCTAGTTGAGAATGACCTGACTCCGCGGAGCTTTTCTGTTATGCCCTGTAATTTAGCCCCCTTTTCTCTGCGGTGCGTCCTTTGAAATGGTTCCTCTACCTATAGTTTCACGCCCTTTTGGTACCTCAAGCTGTGTGTGTCTGGTCTGGTTCTCTCCGTTAGTGATGAGACTCGGAAGTTACAATGTAACCAGGGCTGTAGCACTTTTTAAACTGGCCATAGTCGAAAAACGCTGCTTGTTTCGTTTGCCACTCATTATTTAGTCATTTTCCCCAAACCATTTCGGATAAGCACTTAACAACTATATACACCCCTTTGAGTTGGTCCTTTTTGTGGCTTGCATCCTTATACTGATGAATTTTTGCTAATGAACAGCACTGTTTCTTCCTCATTCCCTTTTCCAATCGAGTAAATTCTCCAAAACAAACTGTTTTATATGGCTACGTGCAAAACAGCGTTACAAGAAAAACTTATGGTACCTGCTATATCTTTTCATACCAATACAGTACGATCATACCAATATAAAGCATGATTCATTACATTGAAGGAAAATTATACCATTAGCAGCATAAACACAAAATTCGGAAGCATTTGAACGAAATGCACTTAAAAATAATCTGACATTTTGTTAGTGTTTTATTTTGAGAATTTTCTCATTTTAACGCCCTTTCAAGGCTTGGATAGATTGTACAAATCTAACAAAGTACCTCGTAATTTCATTTTTACACTCTAACATGCGAGATTTTATTGTAATTTTTACAAAAATTTAAAAGGTATTACATTGTACGAAAGTTGGTCATGGGAAACAAATGGTTTAAGCTGATTCGCAGTGCTCATTTGCTTTTGCACCTAATCAGTTGATTTCAAATCAGCTAAGGGTGAAGAGTACATGATTCTCGACTGATCTTCTACCAAAAAAATTCTCGTGTAATGTAAGCTGATGGCCAGGTGACTATTTACTTGGTATGAAAACTTTTTGCCCTCTTAGGCAATATGTATGTATAACAATGCATACAATATGTATGCAATGTATGCAATATGTGATCTCTTGTTCATAAATAGCATGCCTGACTTTAAAACAAAAAAGTGACACTATTTCAAGCTAACAGAACTTTTTTATAACGTATTGCAAAAAGCGTTATAACTCAGAATATTGACCGCCGTTAAGTTTTATGATAAAAGGAAAATTTGACATTTCCCAGCTAAAAAACTGTTCGCTCTAAAATGAAGCAGTTCTCGCTCTGAAATTGATTCTTATTTTCATCATGAACGTATATAGGATATATTGATAATGAATAGACTGGTTACAGTGTAGAATTCATTGTACACGTACATGTTATTTTTACCCCAATTTTTGTCGCAGCCTGGAGAGTTATAGTTTCTCCAAAGCAAATGGGTTTTCGCCTAAATTCTGCGGGAATATAAAGAATGTCAAAAACAATCGAGAAATACCAAACTTCTTTAGTCCCAAACTCTCCACAGAAATGTGCCAGGACTTAGGAAACTGATTACCTTAGCTAAAGCGTCCAAACATAACTTTTGAGCCCAGTTATAATATAACTCCTCCATACTACGCAAATCGATAACTCTGACAATCGCCAAGTCCCCTGAATGTGTGAAGCTTTGCTTTCAGGCCATGGATATTTGAAAACTTTGTGACTGAATATAATTCAGACACGAGGCTTTGGAGACATGACAACAATAAGCTAAGCTGGCTAAGAAAAGTGTTAAGTAATGTCGCCATTTTCCCTCTGTCCCCCGCGCCCCCCCCCAAACCTCTTATATGTATTCTTGTAACGTTGAAATAAGCTGGTGCTGCTGCCACCGGACACAACAATAGAAGTATATTAGGTACTTTATTCGCTCTTATATATCCAACAGCACTTGTGACTTAGGACGGACTAGAGAATAGAAATCCATTCAGTACATCGCAACCGGCAACTGGCAACCCCCCCCCTCCCTTTTTGGCTAACACCAGAAAACCCTTTCATCGCAAAGTCACATGCTAAATAGGCTAATTCGAGGGTGTGCGGCATTATAACCACGGGACAATACGCAACACCCCAGACAGCGAAAGAAGAAGAATGCTCAAGTTCCGCAACAATGAACAAGCCTCAGAATTTCCCACTTTGTCAAGATTTCCACTTCCCAGATGTAAAAATTTCCGTTCTGATTCCTAATTGAAAATCCATTCGCTATAGGCAGAAATGAAACGTCCCTTAACGTCACTATTAATTTTGTACACTAATAAGAAGAGCAAGACATATATTCTCTACTGGACATATTAGCATGAATGGGGGTCCAGCATATGCGGGATGGATCAAATATAAAAATATGTGAGGAATAAGTGAAGTGCTTTTGTTTTAGGTATTATTTTTCCGAGACACGCGGCGAATAAATGTATATAGGCTAAAATGAACACGTGCTAAGCTGTCGATTCTTAGTTTTAACGTCCCACTTCCCCTTTTTTGAAGCTTAGTCCTATACGAGGGAGTTGTACTTGGCAAGGTTCCAGCGCAACTTTTCCCCAAAGCAATGATGCCGTTTATCTACCCACTCTTTTGTAGCGCATCCACATCTGCGTTTTTAATGGCAACAATTACTTCCCTGACGCGTATGTGTTTTTCCTCGCAGCCTCCTGAAACAAAGTAGATAGTGTAACATAATAGAACGCAGCGTATAGCAGCACCAGGAGCGAGCTTCGCGTTTTCAGATCGTGTTCGGCTGATTAGAATCTAAGAGAAAGAAAGAGAGGGAGAGAGACACACATACACATATACACTTTCCGGCAACAGGAGCAATTCAGGTATAACACATTTATACAATACACGTCGGTGTGACACAAGCATGTAACCAATTCCAAGCTAATAAATTTTCCTTGGGTGTGAGTTAGCATGGCCCTCCCTGCACCTGTTTGACTTACACCTGTGCATTTTTTTCCAGACGTATGAGCCCCTTGAAATATTATTACACCCAGCACCCCTCTTTGCAATAAGAAAACGAAAGTCATAAAATGTATGGCAACAAGAAGCCGTTCGTCATTGTTAAAGAAAAAACTTGGGGCTTTACCCTCCATGCAAATCCATCTATTTAACTAATTTATCTTTTCCGATTTTGGAGGCTCTCCTTTAAGGCCCTCTGGAATTGGACGTCTGAATCAGAAGAATGATTTCATGATCCGGGAATATAACTCCGAGCGGCGCCTCTGTGGATACAGTATTTCAATATACACGAAAAGGATAGCTATAGGGACAGGTTATCAGGTAACTTAAAATCGCCCGCTAAAGGTGTTTAACAATGAAAGACCTGTGGCTGGTCGGACAGGTCAAAACTGTTTGCCTGGGACAGAATTATTCAAATGAAGGCTCGTCAAGTTTTTTTTAAATGGGCAGGGTTGAAGTTTTTCGGCGAGTTTGGAGTCGCTATCACTTGTTCGCGGCTTTTGCCGTCATAAAAGGGAAACAAAAGGTTTATGCAATCTGGAGCCGATCCCAATTTCGGAAACGTCGTTCCCCCTCCCCCTCTTGAACTGTATATTGATAGTCCCGTGGACAGTAACATTTATTTTGTTCGTTAAATGAACCTTAATTTTCTTTTCTCTAAAAAAGAGAAATATAGACTCGGAGTTAATCCAAATTTTAATAAAAGTTTAAATTATTATCGATTTTGTAACTACAGGGGAATCACAAGTGAGATGCGTGCTCCCCCTCCCCCCAAAAAAGAATCACGAGAAAAAGAAAAGCTAGCATGACGTCTTGGTCGCAACGACGACACGGACTTGAACGTACGTACACGTTCGCCCTTCTATTCAATCAGACCTATTCAAGGGCTGACGGCGGGAACTATTATACGTACCGCAAATGACGGGGGCAATTTGCCTTTTTTTTCTTTGCTTCCTCCCCTTGGCAGCAAGCAGTAGCGTGGCTCGCATCAAGTGCTCCCTCAAATCAGAAGACGAGAAAATGGTTCCCAAAAGACCTTTCTTTTTTCCCCATTCGAAGTCTTTGACGTGTGTTCTCTCGCTTCGTCGCCTAAGCTCCATCGCTTTCGCTTCATTACCAAGTGCTCCTCACATAAACCCGAAAGTTTCACTTCAAGTATATGTACATATACTGTACCGAGACCACGTTCCCTCACTGTTTCACATATTAACTAAAACTAGAACTAATTGATTCAACCAATGTAAACCTTGCTTATTGTCAACTCTTCCGGAAAACTGCTGTATGTACGATTCACCTATGTATAGTTCAATAACAATGCCGCTAGTTAATGTTCAATTAACATGTAAATGCATGCACACTATGTTTGAATAAGTTATAATTTAATTATAAGTTATTAATTTTTTGCTGTAATTTAATTATAATTATTAAATGACTTTTCAGCTTCATAGAGTTCAATTCATGTGTAAAGCTAATGCCAATGTCATCTTATGTTACATTTATGCAAATTACTTACCGCTTAATTTTAAGTGTAATCTTAAAACATTAACCTGCAATAGTAAATTGCTAATAACTCTTTATTTATTTCCCTTTTGTTTTATTTGGTGCACTTCTCTTTATTTAGGCTCTGAGTGACAGCCGAATTGGTCCAAATCGGAAAATGAAGGTATCCAAAAATTATACAATCGCAATTTCCGACGTGTCATGCAACGCAACGACGGAAATGCTCCAACTTCCGATATCCAGAAAGATTCCGCGAAGTGATTTTTCACATCCATAAAATGTGCAAGCCAGATATCCTAGTTACTGAGGGAATAAAGGACGGATAACGACCATATAAGATGCTATGGGTTGTATCATGTGTATTCAACTGTATAGAGTGCAAGGCCTGTTTATGGATATGCGTG
>RJJA01000167.1:62949-74109 GCA_003724045.1 Lepidurus arcticus
CCCCCCCCCCTTCCCGAAAAGCGAGACTGGGTACCATAACGCAATATGACAACCATAAACAGAAGGACGAAAACCGCCCCGATAAACCTCTCGGTCGGTCACTTTTCCTTTGTTTTTGCGGTGAAAAGTCAAACAAGTCACCCCAAAACGTTCGCTTATGGCCACCACTATTATTACTATACTATCATTTATTTCGATTCCCAGCCAAAAGCCGCTCAACAAAGACAAAACGCCGCTCTCCACAAGGTTTTTATTACTTTCCACAAAAGAGAACAAAAAAATAAATCATTATAGGTATTGATTCCCAAGATTTCCCACGACTCATCAACTTCCTACCTTTAATCAGTCTGTTCGCAAGTATACATCAATGAAAACCCCCAGCTACATCGAAGAGGCGCAGAGATAACGTATATATAGTAGGCCTGTACTGTGGTTTTATATTGGAACAATAAAAAAAGGGGAATAGTCCTTTATACGGCTTTAAAATCCTATCGAAAAGGGCTCGAAAATCAAGACATCATTTCTCTGTGGTGTGCTGGGTAGCCCCCCGAAAACCTGAGAAACTCACTCCTCTTCGAAATCCTTTAAAAATACCTTTAATATAGTCATATCCCGTCCTGTCAACTGGAAAGAGTAGGACATCAGGGGCTTGCGGTTGGCTTAGGGTCCATTCCACCTGACTAAGCACTGTTTCTTCTTTGTAGACTGCAGTTTTGTAATAGGTGTAACAATTCAGGGGGACGTAGTCATCCAGCAGCCGACAGGAAATGACTAAAACAAGCTCAACATTGAAAAGTTAAAAAAAATATATAGAGATCAATTGCTTCTAACCCTTCTTCTTTTCCACCCTTGTCCCGCATATATAAGTATAGCTTTCATTTTTTATTTTGATTGATGGCACATAGTGTTGGCCTATGCTATTAAAAGCGAATTATTTCCAAAATTTAGTAATAGAAAAACTGGCCAGTTATAGGAATCCGTTCCACAAAGCGGGAGGAGAGGGTGTTAACGGCAGAAAGGTTTTAAAATAGTTTCCCAACACGTGAAACTTTTTTATGGAGCCTGTTGTAACTACTATAAATTATTTAAGACATACTGTTCAATTGTGTGACTAATTAATTAACGTTGTATAGGCTATACGACACAGGTGTCACATCATGGACCTATTGATCTATAACCTGGCCAACGTCGAACAAGAGTCGATCGTTCGTACTCTGGAACCTTTCCTTCGTGATTCCCTTAACGAGCAGATATACCCAAAACCTCCATAAAAATAAAAAGGAAACCTGTGAGAGGAAACACACATGGAACCCGACCCAAGGAGCGAATAAAATAAAAAACAGAAACATCGCATAGCGTTCCGCTCTTTTGAAGCTAATGCCGCGCGGCAGCAAAGAGCCATATCGCATTATATCAGCGATCCAATAAAAGAAAAAGGTATAGACACTGTTTAAAATTGTCACGCTATTGTTGGTCCATTTCCCGACGTTTTCATCCTTATTCCTATTTTTTATGTTGAAGGGAAAACCATTGTTTCCCTGGTCTAATTGTCACCCTCTCCCGCTACTGTTGCTCTGCAAAACTTTAGAGATTAGTAAAATGACGGGTAATTATTTCCCCCCCACAATTCCATACGTATTTGGACATTCTGTAGTCGTATATGCATTGCACAGGTGAGCTCAACACCAAAGGTGTTGGAGGAAATCCCCTTCGAAAAAGGGACAAAAAATACCAAATATACATACCCCGGAAAAACAGTATATTCTCCCATTTACTAAAATGAAATAAAAAGGTAACGCTTCTTCAACGACAATTTGGAACTATAGCCCTTAAAATCGTTCCGTTTGATCCAATAAAAAAATAGGGGAAAAAAACAAAGCAGGTGCTTTTCACACATAAAAAGGTTAGCGAGTATTTATCCTCCAGGTGATGCCGGAGAAATGCGGAGAAAATGTCTCAATTTGCATGTAACCCCTAACCGTATACAGTTCAGTTAAGCTTGTGCTGGCGACATTATGTAACCGGCAGCCAAATTGGGATTTTTATCTGATGGCATTACGCTGTCATACCCAATGTCTTGTCATGCCGTATCTCGGACAATGCCTCCCTGGCCGAAATAATTAATACTCTCTATAGAGATAATAAGCATGGGGGAGGCACAGGACCATAGGAAAAAAAGTTGACAAAAATTGGAAAACTTTATAATAGCAGGCGCCTCTCAAAGGCAACTTGAGTAAGTAAAAAGGTCAACATGCCAAAGTGCTTGTGCTAGAGCTCCGTCGACAACTTTAATTTTCTTCATGCTGGGTGTAAGCTTGACTTTCTTCGCCGTGAAGGCATGGGGAGCACAGAAGCAATCTTAACGTAAGAAATAAACACTAATTTTACACAAACTTCTTCACAGTAATGTGGGTTAGTAGTCATACGGATGTCATAACATTCTTATGTTTTGTGGTTTTGCTTTCAATAATTTTAAAATGAAAAGCTAATAATTTGTCAACGCGAAAAAATAAAGATGTGGATTTGCAAATTGCGACGCCCTGGATTTAAAAAAAAATATTTAAATACGTATAGGCATTAGCCTACTGTGGTGACTTGGTTTCTTTGGTTCTCTGTTCATTCATATTCAGTTTAGTTTCGAATAAGCCCTAGACATAATTTTAGTGCACTTTCAACGGCAAATTTATTGTGAATTGATTATGTGGTTCTAAAGTTATCCTACTTGCCATCTTATGCGCAGAAGGGATGCGCGTTCATATGCGCGCTTGGCAAGCACCATGCGCCTTCTGGCGGTAGCTTGGGTGTAAAAAGCTAAGCTATGCGGGAGCATGTTAGCTTATAATTATTTCAGAATGTTCTGGTTGTTCCGAAAAGATAAAAAGAAATGAATAAACCATACTATTTCGCCAGGGTATCGAAGAATTGCAATAAGGGCTTGAATTGCGATATGCAAACAAGTGCCACCTTTAACCGGGGACTCGAGCGTTCAGCCTGGTTTCTTCCTACTGCGTTCAGCTCTTATTTTGAACAGTATCCCGCATGCTTAAAGACAGCAGTTTGGATACATGTAACAGACATACATGTAAAATTCCGGACATTTTATAAGTAAGGCTTACTTGTCACCACGTGTAATCTCAATGTATCCCCCCTCGAAAATTGCAGGTTATATAACTTTCCATATTATACATACGAGCTTTAAGACACCACTTGACGCTATGGGGTGGAAGTCACTCGAGTGAAAAAAAATTATAAATATGTGCTCATAAAAAAAAGACTTATATTACGCCTACAAGCCTATCTTTTATGAGTTTGGGGCTTTTTCCCAAACGACTCACCGTATATCAAAATCGCATAGAAGGCCAGTTTGTATGCTACTTGTCCATCCCCCCCTCCCCTCCGCTGCCCTTCCTCTTGACTGTTAAGTCCACGCTTCAGGTACATACAATGTGTGTGGCGTTATTGACCAAACAACTCGCCATATTACTCCATATAAGAGGGAGAAAAGTCACCTTTTCTAACACGCCCTTATTATGCTGTCATCAATAAATCTCAAGTATACAGTTATACACATAAAGGCTTTTTCCCCGCCGAACGACCTTTCGCCTCGATTTTAAGGCCCTGCGGAAATGTACCCCCCCCCCCCCACAAGAGAAGGAGGAAGGAATATGCTATAGGATAAGGCACAATATAATATCTAGCATTAATTTTGTAAACTGTCGCTCTCTCCACTTCTATAGACGTACGGATGTTTAGAAATTAAGCCGAATAGCTAAATCAAAATCTCTCACCTCCTTTTTAACTCTCTTTTTCCCTTATATGTTTCACCTTATTGATTTAAATAAAATAACTAAAAAATGCATTCATAAGGAATAACTTAAATACAATGTATTTCTTCAAAGATCTTTTCGTGTAAAATAACTGCTTATGTACCAAGTGAGCAACGCATCACACAACTCTCTATCTCTCTTAACGCATTTATTTGAAAATTTGTACAAGTTTTTCGTGTCATTATAATCTACACCAACTTATTCATGAATTTTAGCTCACGAGGAGGTAATGTTTGAAAGCAGAATGTAAATAAATTTACTTCATATGTGCAAAGTTGTATCTTGTTCTGGGAAGCCTACGGCATATTGCATCGAGAGAAAGATCCAATACTACAATCAATTGGGGATTCATTGATTAATTGTTCAATTCAACTTAAATTCAAAATCAACTTAATTCCATAAACACTATTAATTTCTGTATCGATTTACATTTCAAAACTACACTACAAAGGGACTCGTAATTTTACAAATTCTTGCAGTAAAATGCCTCCAAATTCCGTACTTACATAGTAATTTCACGAACATTTTACATTATTGTTAGACAGAATTTTAAATAAACTTCCTTGGCAAAATATGTAATTGTAAAATTACCAAAATTTTTTTAAGTGTGGGTTTTCAAGGTTATATTACACGACTAGAATGTATCGTTCGGTATTTAGGATCAATGAGGTGAAGGAAACGGGAGCGATATTTAAAAAAATGTAAATAATGAAACGAAATGTGAGAAGATAGACATGGCTCCTGTTTCTCCGCATAGTCACAAAAAAACTCTCCCGCGTAACCGCATCATTTCTCATCGCTTATTCTTACATAACGAAGAGGGTCTCTTTTGCGTGCTACACTTTGCACCTTTTTATACCAAAGTAAGGGAAAAAAAGTTGGGGGGTGAAAAGCGTTTGATCAGAGGTTACGCACATCCCAGAAAGGCCCCACAAAAAAGGGGTTAGCGAATCAACCATACGCCACAGCAACCACATATTACACGTGCGAGGCGCATTTGCACGTGGCTCAGGTTAACGTCAGATGATCTTCTCTTTCTGCCCTAATGGTTTCATTCCCCTACAACAGAACCTCCCCCCCCGTACCCCGCATGCACGCGTCATTAAAAGGTAAGAGGAGTCAAAGAGTTGCTTAATTCGGGGGCTCCTACGGCGCTTTACCACATAAACACGCACGTGTATGTAGGGGTCAAGTCTGTGCGGAGCTTATAACTTGACAAGTGACATGCATTGCCAATAGGATTCTCAGCCCTTACTAAAGAGTTAGCAAGGGTTACAAGCCTTACAGCCTTTGTATTATATATAGTTGCTCACCCGACTGCGTACGAAGGGTTCAAGGGAACCCTCATTGACCCTCTCTTCTATATATGCTGTACGTTTACTGCTTGATATTCATTAGATTATACTTCAATACGACTTAAGTTTACTTTTGAATCATCTGATGACACATTTTCGGAGATACGAGACCCTACCTGCCCCCAAACGCCCCCCAAAAAATATTTCAAGGCGCTTGTGCAATCCTAATGGCATGTTCGTGCAAAACACTGCAAAGACCGCAGGTAGCAAAAAATCATAATAGAACAAATAGTTAGAAAAGTTCGGAAAAACAGACCTCGAATTCCCCTTGAATAAGAACTAACAGGGAATATTTTCAACCATATAGGTTATTGTCTTATTCTTGCTGAATGTGAACGCCACAAAAGACACAGGCAACATCACCGGAAATAAGCTAAGGATGGTTTCCCAAGCTTGACGAACGTTTCCAACGCCTCTAAAGGCGCTACTAGCTTTGTGCGTCCTCAAATCCGCAAAAAAGGAAACAGAAAAACTATTAAAAATTGCAAAATTAACTGAGCAGTCGAGTGGATATACTAATACGCAATACTTCAGCAAGTGTTAATCGAACTATTAATAAAGACTTGATGACAGCAGAAGACTTTGGTGCATTGAAGTTGGTTGGTTGGTTTTTCAGCCGAACCGCGTCACAATCTTGACGCATTATCGTCTTCAGCTTTCATCTTTCATATCCCTGACTTGTATTTATTTCTTCTCCTTTCTTGTTTTGTCTATATGTACTCAATTATTTGTGTATCTTGTATATATCTGCTTAAAGCTTTCTGTATATGATACCGTTCCTGTTTGTCTCTTTTTTAAAACCCCAGTACTTCATCCAAAGTCACCGGAATGTTTTTGTGCCGTAATTTATCGAATACAATTTTTCTTTGGTTATCATAGCTTGGACATTCCATGACTAGATGTTGGATGCTCTCTTCCGCTTGTTCACAATTTCTGCAGTTGGGGGTTATCTTTCAGTTTAAATCTGTGCATCCATGTGCCTATTTTACCATGACCGCATCTCAGCCTGTTCAGTACCACTGCTAACCTTCGGTTTTTGATGCCCATCCATTTGTTGCTTAAGCTCTCTGTGCTTTGAACCACTTTCTGTGTTGTCGTATTTTTAAGTCTTACCAAGCATTCACGTTTTGCTCGCATTTCTGCTAATGTTTTAATTTCATGTCTGGTTAATGTATTTTCCACCTTTTGGCCAGATATTCTTCCTTGTTTTGCTGCCCTATCCGCAGCTTCGTTTCCTATTATTCCGAAGTCAAACGGCTTGATTTTGAAAGCTAATAATATACAATATGATGGAGTCTGAAAGTTAAACTGACACTACCTTCGTGTCCTACATGATCTTTGTAAATTGATCTTAGAAGTGTTCCTTGAGAAAAGTTAATAGACAAACAACTAAAAATTAAAATAAAATAGAAATTGAGAATCTATAATAAGTCCAAACCTGACAACACGAACCATTAAATATATGCTTAACGATACTCGGCGAAAAGATTTTCCCTTTATAACTACATAAATTGATCTAAAACTTAAGCAAGATTTGGGTTGCGGATTTTTAAATCACTAATGGATCTAGATTCGCCCAAAGGGAAAATTATGATGTGGGGGAAAGACTAGATGACTAAAAGGTTATATAAACGAAATGAAACCTTCCTCAACGGTCCACGCGTTTGGAGCGCTGCCTTTTAAACCGGTTTACGATAGTTTTAGATTTTGCCTATTTCTCTTGGCCCTCCCAATTTCTTGCTAATCTGCCAGATACAAATTTTCCTAACTTAAAAGACGGACGCTTACATAAATGTTCTCATTTAGGCATTGCGTAAAAAGTTTTTGAAAGGGTTCATTCATTGTACTTCCACTTCTTATTTGTTCAGTTTAGTTCAAGTCAATTCTTCATTTCAGTTCAACCTCTTACTCTACGTCCTACTCAGTGGGTACGGAAAGACAGCGCATGAACCTACTTGAACACAAGAAGCAGGAAACTTGAACAATGCTACAAGCTCTTGAAAACTTGCTAATAGCTTTCGCAAACGAGAAAACCACAACTTAGATCACGTGAAATTCCGTTTCTTTAGGGTCTTTTATAGCTTTTAAGCAAGTTGACACAATAAATTCGGTTTTGCATGTAAATTCAGCCTGATGTGTAACTGTTATAACTTAGTTAGAATGGGCTAGTAATCTTCATTAATTAATGGACACAAAACAGCCTTTGCCAGTTGTTTGGCCTCCATCGGACTATCCTTTGTAAAGAGATCAAAGCCTTGCGCTTTCCTAAAACCTTTTCAGTACTCCTTATTCGTACAAATTTGATGTTGGACGGTAATTAGCATTTGTCTTCCTAAACTTACAGTCAGGGGGTCTTTCAGGGCGGCACAATGACAGCAAAAACAATTCTAGTCCACTATAGTAAAAAAAAACTCTATACAATGAACAAAAGATTACGAATTCAACACTATAAAGAACGTTTGTCACCTTAACAAAAATCTAGGGTTTTATGCCAATTCGTCGTGTTCACGTAATGAAACTACAAACGCTTAACTAGAATACTCGCCCAATATATTAGGGTGACACCTCCAAATAGCTCCTAATGTCCTTTTCAACGTCCTCCGCCTTTCAACATTTATTTCTTGACATTTTTTACACTATAGAGTCATGAGCCGTGAGCCCTTTAGAATTTGTGAGAAACCACAACAATTCGAACCTGACTCTATGCTATTCTATTCAATTCTTTACCAGAACAAACAATTATGTAAAACTTATTGTAAAGAATTCCAGGCCATCTGATTTCGATTACGTCTCACAAAAGGGGTACGGAATTAGGCTCAGTACACTTTCGCCCGGTCAGAAAAAAAAGAAAAAGTCAAAACAGCCGAAAAAAGCTTCAAGAAGGATAGAAAGCATTAAATTCCCTTTCCGCGAGTCAAGGGTCCGGTATAGTCACCGCAGGAGGGCCTTCTTTTAACGCTGTCTGCACGTCTGCACCTCATACATCAGTGCTTTTTGGACCCTTTCGGAATAATCCTGAATTTTGGGGAAAAAAAGAACAAGTAACTTCTGAAAGTTATACAAAAGGAAAGAAAAATAAGACGGAAATCCCACCTGACGTCCTAGCTCTTTCAACAATATAACGCTTCTCGCATCTTCTGTCACGTCGCGCAGGAAAGGAAGGGGGAAAAAGAAGCATAATAACACATCCAGAATACTTGCACCTAGAAGTTTTTCATATAATATAAAACAGGTGCACATTTGTAGAATTTCATCGTTTTCTTTTAATACCCTGGTATTTTCTTATTCTTGAAAAGGCAATTTACAATTCCCAAAAGAGCTAAAAAGTCGACTTGGCCGACTTAAAAATTAAGAAATAGAAACGTCAATAAATATCGGCAAAGAGCCTTGCTCACGCTGAATTAAAGGGGAAAAAAGTCGACTTGGCTCTTTTGTAGCACACATATCCCTGAATCTAATATAGTGTACCATAAACAATACACGAAGTGACATAACAAACACAAAATAATGAGTTCCAATTTGTAAAGCATGTTAATACTTTATTTTGCTTTTCACCATAGTTAGACTCAACAGACTTGCAACTGTGCATTCTCAGAAACGTGATAAATTGCTTTTCTAAGCACAGTTTAACGAAATCTTACCCCAAAAAAATAAGAAAAACTAAAAGACTTTTAAGCAAAGCTTTCAACAAAGTTTTAGACACAAGTTTAACCAAAAAATTTAAGGAAATTTAACAAAAATGCAAGCACAAATTTTTAACAAAACTTAAACTGAATTAGGAATTCTTTCCTTTTCAAAATACAAACAAATTGTCAAACACGTGTTTAACAAAGGTTAACAAAGGTTTCACTCAATTTGACAGTTCAACTTACAAGTTTTGCAATATTCGAGTTTTCTGCTTTCGTAGGAACGAGTTCCGTTTATGTTGCACCTGCACTGGCAACACACTCGCCAAAATTGAAACAGAAAAAAGAGACCAGTACGTCTCACAGCGTCCAACATTTGTCTCAACTGTCACGTCAGCTAGCGTACAAATAATAGTAAAAAGTTCTTAGTTTTTCTGTACTCTTCCGAAGTTCCTTTTCGGTCGCTATATGGCGAGGGATTTTTTTTCTTGGGGGGGGGGATAAAAGAGAGACATGACGGCAAGACCCAGGTTGCATTCTAACACAAAACGGACATGCTCTATGCCAAGTTGGAAGCTCAGCATGATTTCCCGCTTGTATACTTGGCTTCCAACAATGCTTTTCAATCCCCATACCCAATTTCAATCCAGCACATACAGCCGCATACCAGAACAGTTGCTTTTCCTAAACAATAGCCTTTTGCTTATTCTTCATTGCCTCTAAGAAAAGAGTAAAAAATAAGAAAATAAAGTAAAACACTGGCGACTTAACACAATGTGTGTCACCATCAACAATGCTCAACAATACCTCTAGGAGTCATCGTGTCCGGGAAACTTTGCTTAACAAATTTGCAAGTCTTAAAAGAGTTTCTGAGAAAAAAGCGCCCCGACTTTTGAGTTCCTTTTTTGCTTTTCCTCAGAAATAACATCAATAAATACATACTCCCAAGTTCTTCAGTGAAGCTCAACTTGAATGAACACACGAACAAGACTCTTGATGGTTGTTGATGGCCATGGCAAGGTTGTCTGTCAGTCAGCAGGTCCCAGTCAGGTAAATATATTGCCACGTCATGCTCTAATGCAAGACGCGGGAGACTTTTTGGAGGATTTTCAAGCCCTGCAAACGAGATAGCAAGCGAGGAGAGAGGAAGAAAATTTATAACAAAAAGGGGCATCGCCACTGAAGTCGTAAAGTCGTGGTGGAGTCAATGCAAAGTATAGGAACCAAGACCCAAGACCTCTTATGCCCCAGGGAAAAGGGGGAAAAGACTAGGTAATGATACGGTTCCCCGCTGAGCCCCCCAAAAACGTTGACGGACCTGCTACTGGGCTTTGCTCGGCCTTTCACACACATACAGACACACATATGCATACATGCATACGCATACACACACAGACACATAATGCATGCTTGTTGAGACTCAAACGCCGTCAACCCAACTTTGGATGGGATAAATGCCAAAAAAGGAATATGCAACAGACACACATAAATTTGAGACACTTTTGTTTATCTTGTGTTTATTGTTGACAGTCTTGTGCTGTATATAGCAACTTACTTTTATTGGCAAATAGTTTTTGGCTGCCTTCACTTTCATCCTGTAGCATAGGCAAGTGATCCTCTTACACCTCTTAGGGACTCAAAACCGCAGAAGTAAACAATGTACCTTATAACATCTTTTGAAAATACCCATTAAGGGGAGGATTAGTCCATTCTTTAAAAACAATATCGTTAGTGACATGTAGCTCAGGATAGGGGGGAGTTACTTGTAAAATCTTCGTGTTTCTTTCGGTTTGTTCACTTTCCACCAAAGTCGACGCCGAACAGGATGCGTCACTGTGTTAGTCAGCACCCGCAAGACAGAGAATATATAACATTTCGGATTGAAAACCGATGACATTTTGATCGACTAGACACTATATAACATTCACACTAGACACTAGAGCTTATAACATTCGAAAAGGAAGGGTTTGGTGTATAATATGACGCGATTGACCCCGAACGGTGAACCCACTTCGCCGATCATGCAAGTACAGTTTGGGTCAAGTACCGTACTGGTAAATTAACTAAGAAAAATGCTCAGAGCGGAACATGACGAGACGGGTACCCTTCACGTGATTCAAACTGACCTAATCTGACCTGAAATGTTAGAACTCTTCACTTGGAAAACCCCCGTCTGTTCTAAAACAGGAAAACTTTGGCAACATCGTTTCCATTGACATGGGGTATATACTCTTACCGTGGTTTGCTGTTATTTTATAGTAAAGATGGCTGTATTAGCCCTATTCACTGTAAAATGTAAATTTTTTAAGAAATTAAAGGTAGCAATCCACCACCCTTTACTTGTACATCCCC
>RJJA01000167.1:74121-124837 GCA_003724045.1 Lepidurus arcticus
CCCCCCCCCCCGACAGGGTAGTATCTTGAATACTACCCGGTACGTGACCCTTGTGTTGGGATTATTGACAAGACATGTAGCATCGCATGATTGAAATATAGTGAACGGCAATAGGCGCAAGCCTACGCCGGTAATAAGGTTAAAAAAAAGGTAGCAATGCTAAGGAAAACAAGTGTAAATCGCACAAAACAAACGTTTACCTGCTAGGAGATAATGCACGAAACAGATCTGGCTTTTAGTGTGTTACTTTTACGACCAACTCCTATGTACACTTTGAAAGTCAAGACAGAAATCGTCAACATCGAAAATCACATGTGAGATTTTGGAGTTATTATATTTCAAGTTAAAACGTTCAAGTACGCATTTAAATGAATAACTTCCATTAACTTATGTACAACTTAACGGATTAAGTCCAAAGAATTTATAATTTCTACACATTGCCTAATGTAATATTTCTGGTTTGAGTATAAAAAGCTGAAAAAATTCGTGATAAAATGTTACTAGTATGTGATCTAAATGAGATTCATGTTCATTTTTACTAAGTTATGTGTAGTTTATGTCTAATCCTATTTAATGCAAAGTGGAAAGCATTACCTTGGTTTTTAAATTATGTTCTTCACTTAAATCCTAGCTGTAATTAATGAGTTTGTTTTTAGTGTTCGGAAGCCAGATTGCCGGACGCAAAAAAAAACTTTCATAAATGCTGATAGTTTATGTAATTTTAATGCATGCAAGTATTAAAACAATGGCGACTAAAATTAAGAAATAGAAACGTCAATAAATATCGGCAAAGAGCCTTGCTCACGCTGAATTAAAGGGAAAAAATCGCGACTAAATGTGACCAAAGTTAAAAAAATAATTTGTATATTGAAATAATTTGGATCATGATAATACACTTCATGATAAATTAACTGCAACATTTCACAAGATTAAATCTGTTCTGATTTTCTCAGTTTTCACTAATTGGAATTATCAGTATTATCGTAGTGCAAAGGCTTATTCTAAAGTCGACTTATTCAGTCGTTCCAATAGCATCTTTAAAAAAATACCCAAACCTTTCAAAGGATGATTGAAAAGTTGCTACAAACTGAATTTCACATTAAAGTTGAGTTCTTTACCTACATAATTTGATACTTTTTTCGTGAATTGAAAATATACTGCAAGTCGTTATATAGAAAGGCTTTTTACTATTTTCGGTTACACAAAAATATTCGTAAAAAATACTTTTCGAACATTTGTTTTCAAGTATGCTTTTTCGACCTTATATACTTAAGTGTATTATTCAAAAGGAAATTCTTTGTACTCATTTGTAAAAAAAATGGAGAAAACGAAATAGTGAAAAGTTCGAATAAACTAGTCCGTTATTAAGTTTCCCTATTACTAAATTTTCACAGAAAAAAATATTTTTAAAAAGGGGGGGGAGAAATGTTGCTATGTACGGTTTAGAATTTATGGTATACTGAGTGTGTATCAATGTGGAAAACGAAGGTCATTCGTATTCATAGACTCGGTTTGTGTTTTTGTTACCACTTTTAACTCCAAATTCTGAGTGTCCATCAGCTTTCCTTTCTTCTATCCTTTTCTTAAAAAAAAATAAAGAATAACCTGCTTTCATAATAACGGCAACGGCAACGCATGAGGCAACCGCAAGGGAAAAAATATGATTATGGGACTCCTCCTTTCACAACAGCCAAAAGGAAGATGCGTTCTATTCTCATAACTTGATGCCGTGTTTCAACATCAACTGGAGCGGAGTAGTGCGTTTGGACACAACAATGTCTACCTTGCCCCAGCCTGAGCCTCAAAAGGCTCCCGTATACCTTTATATGCTCAGCATGAGAAGAAAGCTTGGCATAGGAGATTAGCATGGGGAAATTTAGAACAACTTCTCTGCTAAATCGGCACTTATTATGAGGCAAATTTTATCAGTAAAATTTAATATAGGCCTACTAAGAACTAGTGTTCAATAGCCAACGTTTCCTTCTCGAGTGCATGGTAAAATATTAAGACCTAGATAAAAATTAATACACATGGAAATTCATTTACAACTACATAAAATAAGCTGACTAAAAAGAAATCCTTTGAAATCCTTAACAATTCCTGCTAACCGCCTAGGCACAGCATAATGCGGAGCTAAAGGTATACGGGAGCCTTAAAGGATCTTTTTCATGTGTCCTTTACGTATCTGTAAACCCACGCAGAGCTGGGCTAGACGTTAAAGATTCTGACCCAAAAAAGGAGCAACTAAAGCACCACACACAAAAAACTAATCCTCATCAGTGACGTGCCAAAAAGAATAGTTCAGGAGTTGCGAGTTGAACTGGGTCCAGGCTTGCTGGGGGTCCGGGACTGACCACAATTTTTTTTTTTTAGAAACCATAAGCGAAGGGAAATTGTGGATCTTGAGGGGCAATATTATGGGTAACTTTGAAACAAGCCTTTTGTGTTCCATTGCGCAAAGCATTACCTCCTGTCTTAGAATAGCCTCTGACAAGGTAATCGAGCGGAAGGTATACATAATCGATTAACGCTTTGAATTCCGGCTGGGACGAGTATCATTCGTCCAATTACAATTCATTATTCATTGTTGATGCAGACCAAAATAAAGCTTCTAGCCCGTAACCTTCGTGAAAACGACGGTGAAAATTTATTTGGCAGGAATATAACCCCCACCACGAACACTCCGTTAACTATACAGCCACATACACATCGATTTTTTTAGCGCCTTCTTTCAAGCGTAGTTTAAACTTAGTATTTAATCGGAGTACAGACTAAAAGCAATTAATCTGCTAAAAAACGTCAAATAAAGCTAATGATGACTCTCATCACAGTATATGCGTTGATATACAGTGATTGCGAGGCACAACCTGTATAGTGTGATGCCTATAAAGTTAGCCGGGGGTTAGTGTAGGGTTTCATTGGCCTGCTACCTTGCCAGCGGTGTTTAACGACGCCTAATAATGAAAACTAAATTAATAGAACAGATCGCGGGAGTTTTAACCTGTATTCCGGTTTGATTTTTGCTTCGCTTTGTACCATGCTTTGTACATCTTTTCTTTACGTTCCGCGGGCCACCTTTGTAGTGTTCATCAGACATTCTAAAAATATGATATTCCAAAGATCGAACAACGGATCAATTTTCGTACTTGTAGTGATGCAATTTTTAAAATAGGGAAAACAATGAAGCGTCTTCCTTTAAAAAGGCTTAGGTTTGATTTTCCCCAAATATTCCTTATATTTATATAAAAAGGATTCGATCAATTTCTTAAATTAATGGCGAAAACATACTAACTCAATATTACCCAATTTTATTACCTAAATAATATTACCCAATATTACTCAATATTACCCTTTGAGTTCACCTAAGATCCAACAAGCTCCAAGTCCGTGAATTAGCAATAATTTACGTAGAAAATTAAACACTCCCGTTGCATTGACCTGTAGGATTCACTGAGACGGTTTATTAAATGAAATTGCAGCTGTGCAGGAAAAGCAGTCACTTAAGTTTTTTTTAAGGAAAAAAGAACTGTGAAGAGGGTACGTACACCCAGGCACTGCAGAAGATGCAAACAGGTCCGGGACATCCTAGGTGCATCATTTACTTCTTTCCCACGCTGAATTCTCGATACTGGCTACTTACAAACTTGTTCCTACACACCTTTTCTCCACGTATTGTATTGCGAAAGATCTGCAAGAGGTATAGTACACGCGAGAACTTGCAGGAAGGAAGGATTGTCAAGCAAACAGATCCAATGGCAGCAGAGGCGGGATAATCAGAGAAGGAACTTTAAACTGCAACGGATAATCTCCCTTTTATTTTCTTTGATTTTAATTTTTAAATCAATTTGAAGCAAAAAGTGAGGGTACCATTGCGTGTAGATTAACGTTAAAACCCACCATCCTACATAACAGAAAATAAAAGAAGACGAACCAGCTGTCCTTTCACCAAAAACCGCTTTTGGCAAGCTAAACGCATCGCGGTGCGAGCGGGATTCACTAAGACGGGTAGCAAGCAAAGAGCCGAGGAATATGAAAGATCCATGCCCATGTAGTTGACAGGTGATTGCACCGCATATGCAGAAAAACGGTTCCTTTTTAACCGCATCCTGCAGAATGCTAGCCTGGCCTATGTCCGAAAGCCCCTGTCTATGTATTGCAGCCATGTTTTTCTTCCCTTAACACATTTATACAGACAGGCTTGAGAGGGAGGGGAATAAGAGAAAATTGCAGTTAAGCTAGACAGTGTATACTCATCCATCTCAGGTGCTCCTGGAAACCCCGAAAAGCCCCATCCACATCACACGTATACACACACGACAGCAGAAACAGCTACCTGGAGATCCCCCCTTATTTTAGTGTTTCCTGTCTTGCCGACCTTTAACTTTTTACCAACACCCTCTCCCCCACCAGAGACCTATTAACAATCTTCAAGCAACCCGATAACAGGACGTACAGTACTCATACTACATGCTTTATACTCATATCGCAGTAATGTGAAGTTTTTAGTTCCATGTTGCATCCAAAGAAATGTATACCTTTTCAGGAATAAAAGTTCAACAAGTTTATTCTTCTTCAAACAAGTTTCGCGTGGCCTTGAACGAAAAGTAACACACGATAGATAAGCAGAAGCTGGAGAAGAGAAAAAAAGACATTAAACCCCACCCCCTGTCGCCACATCATACATAGAACAGGACACTGCTCTAATTGCTTCCAACACAGTCATCTTAAGAGCACCAGTCACGCCAAAGATAAAACATAAACGAGCTCTAGAGAACGACTTGTGCCCCGCGCAATTGACAACGAGTTTTAGTTTCCGTATCTCTAAAAAAAAAAAAACTTTTTTAATCAGAGAGCTCTTAGCCTAACTCCATTATTCTTAGACTTTTTCTCTTTTTATTTCACAAACCCTCTTAAAAAGCAAAGAAACCGGAAAAAAGATGGCCAGAAAAAGATGCAGGCAACATTATCAAAAGAAAATGGGGTTTGCGTGCATGAACGTCGTTGCGTTGTTGCTATCAAGCGGCAGCAAAGGAAGAAGCTGCCACGGCACCGGGAATTTATCTACTTCTAGTTTTTTTTTTTGGCTCCTCGCTTAATACATAAAAGCTACATTCTTTTTCGCGCCCTCGGCCACCCATTTTTATTATGAAGCTTTTTCTTATTACATATCCGTTCCTTACCCTCCCTTTTCCTTTGCCCCCTCTTCGTTTTTAGAAAAAAGGATGATGACCCAAATGAAATTATTAAAAAGATGGAAAGAAGAAATTTATAGAAAAAAATTGGAAGCCAAGTTAGATGTCTCCTATTATAACCCTTATAACCAAAGAAGCGCCCAAAAGGGTGGTTTTGCCATCCGGAGGTGATAAATTGCCACCCCTTCTTTTTTCACCCCCCCCCCGTTATAAAAAGAATTGGGGTTTCGTAATATACTTCTTAACGTTCATGCAGGTCTTGATAAGGATACAAAACTCGAAATTCCGAGGCCCCCTTTCCTTAATTCCACATCCATTAATGCTAATTAATTAGCGAGGAGAAGCTGGCAATTTGTCACTCTATGCTGGGCTCTTAAATAAAAGAAAAAAGAAAGCGAAAATTGACAGACCTTAAAGTATCCTCTCAATCAAGATTAGAAACATCCATGTGACAAAAAATGCGGCGTACGTAATTCGGCGGCTTGTTGTCTATATAATCTCGAGAAGGTGAGAGAGAGAGAGAGAGAGAGACAAAAGAGCCAGAAAAGGTGTCATTATATGCTACCTGCCAACGCTCTTTCTTTCACGGGCTATCAGTATAGACCTTTTTCACATTCGAATATATTCCAGTTTTTACTATTTCCAAGCCGTTTGAATCAAGTTTGCTTTCTATCGATTTAATATGAAATATTTAGTCTTACATACCATAAAAATGTAGACTAATTATTTACATTAATTCAACTTTTATTCCATCTAATGTATATAATCATGCCTATTAATTTACATTCCATCTCCTTTAGATTCATTATTAATTAGTAATACAAGGTTGTTAATCCTGATTGAGCTAAGAATATGAATTAATTAAGAAACAATTTGTCAGTTGTATAATGCAGAAGAAGACGTAATGAAGTCGGAATTATCAACTCGAGTTAGTAGAGTATTAAATTTGTTATTCCCAGAATTATTTCGAAAACCAAGAAGAGAATCTTGGTCAAAGAACAAAAGAAAAAAGTCAAAGTCAAAGAACAAAGTTTCCCATTTCTTGTCGTTTGATTATAAAACTAAGGGAGACGGATGCGTGGTCAGAAGCGAACCAACTTTTATTGAAAGAAAAAGAACGACCCATCAGAAGGCCAGGGCTTTTCTCTTGCAGCAGAAAACGAAGCTGCCAGAGGCGACAGGTTTACGGCTCTGCTCGATGACGTTCATCAAGGCTATTGTCCCGAACCAGCGGGATTAATTAAAAACTCCCGAATCCACAACGGCTCAGCATTTTCTCAAGACGACACATATATACCGCTGCTTAAGTCCCCATTTGTCTTTGCGAAGAAAAGAGGTTTCACATCAGTGTTATACCTGTGTCCTCTTATTCTCTCTGCTCCAAGTGATCAAGGCGATCACGACTTTCATTACGAAACGTGCCAATCAACATCACAGTTTTACAAGTAAAAAAGAGTAGCGCTGTCGCTGGAAACTCGTCTGTTACAAAGTTTTCAGAACAAAAGCTTAGCCTTACATGTTAACTTTTCTTACTTTAACCTTTTTTTTGGTTTCAAGAAAAAAAAGTTCCAGGTGTTACAATAGCTCCCCAAAATGCAGCCACGACAGGGCTCCACGGCATGGAAAAAAAAAGAAAAAAGACCATGGGAGTTAGAACGTTCCTATAAAGCAGTAGGGTTTCTTAGGTAGTCCGGGCGTCCAGAAACTGGGGTGGTCTTCATGATTTCAGCGCCACTTCATATAAATTTAACCCTCGGCAGTTCCTACAGAAAAAACTATGTTGTTTTTTTCCTTAAATATTTGTAAAAAATCTTTTTAAAACTGCATGAAATACAAAAATGAAGTCACATAAAAACCAAGTCGACTGCAATTTCCTTGTGCATAGACCACCTTAAACCTGTCCAAAGTAACAACACCATCATCACAGCAGTCAAGTTATAACAAACTTGGAGAGTTAACTTCCAGGAAACTAATATTTTCCAAGGCGTTAAATTTCGAACTTCAAGGAGTTAGACTATAGAAAGAAGGATGTAGACAAGTTCTTCTCGGAACCAAAAAATCCGTCTAGGATTTGCTGTAAGTGGGAACTAAGCGTTTAAAAAAGAATCTAAACATAAAATGCAAAAGTGAAATAGCCAAAGTCAGTGACCAATTATAACGTTGGCAAGTTTTCCCTGGGTTCGCAATAACACCCCAGTCATCTTTATAATGGAAGCTATATAAATAAAGTCGTGAGGCAAACACACAGAACATATACGAGACGTTCTAATAATGGCCTTACGGCGACTATTATAAGCGGCTACTACTATAAGTGGCTACTACTCTTGGAAAAAGTGTCTTTAAAGAACAGCTTACTACAACGAGGCGGAGAGAAAACTAGAGAGAAACAGGGAATGAGAAGGAGAGAGATAGACAGAGTTATAGAGAGGAAGCGACAGAGAACGAAATTGACCGACAGAGGAGCGACAGCTAGAGAACTGCAGAGAGAGAGAGAACTGAAGGAAATGTGTGTAGATGTGTATGTGTATTAAGATAGTAGCCATAATGCTGGTTTACATTTTCTATCGGAATAAGGCGCCAAGACATTTGATCATAGATTTTCTGTGAATAAAATGTGCTGAACCCAAAGTGTAGAGGGCGACAATTTACAGCTCAAGCTCAAGATGTATTTAAAACAGCTAAATAAGAAAGAAACCTTTCCTTATCCAGGGGTTGAGGAACCGCACCATAAAAAAAAAGGTTCAAAACAAAAGATATGGGCGGTCGCTAAGTCGATAGCACCGGAAATGGGCGGCACCGACGCCATCGGCGCCTATTTTACTTGTAAAAGGAAAGAAAAGGGAAAATAACCAAAATTTTAAGTTTTCTAGGTATTGTTCCTAGTTGAACTCTTTATCTTTTAACTGTTTCATACTTTAATTATTTTAAAGAAAAGACGTCGTGAATTGGCTAATTTATTTGATCATAGCAGACTCATCGAAGTTGCGCAAAGCTTTTATTCTCCTAGACGGACAAAAGATTACATTTACTCAAACTTCCCACGCATCCGAGGAAGGAGGGAAAGAATATCCACTCAGATCCGAAAATAATAGTCGGGTTTATAAAAGAGAACGAAGAAAACGTTCCAGAAAGGATCAATGCCTATCATTGTTTCTACAATTGGTGGCTGAATGTAGTCTCGAGGCTATATATATGAATATGATATCTATCACACATGACGGACAACATTGCTCATATTGCTTAAAGCCTAAAAAGCAATCCATCAATTTAAAGCCAAACGAAATCACGGTGGAAGTATCATACACCTGCCTCTGTACTCCCCTTTCTTGGATTTTTTCCGGCGTTTAGCATGGAAAATAAGAGAATAAGACATTCCCATAGGATTTTCTTCCGCTTTTGCTTTTCACCCTCTGTCATTAAAACCCGATCTATTAAAAACGTATCGTTTATCCTTAAGTTTCCTTTTTTTAAGATAAAATTTCCTCGAAAGTTGGATTACTGAATGTACACACCATTAGAAAAAAAGTTTCGCATTCTGATCGACATTTTACTCAGAATACTAAGCTACGTAACTGGCAGGTCTCGTCCAACTAAATAAACGTTACTCGCCCAATTAAATGAATCTACAAAGCAAATTGTTGGTACCACATGGAGCGATTTCTTATCAGTCCAATCGTTTCTGTGGATCCTGGAAACATCCCAGCACGTGGACCAACACACACAACACCAGCAACCCAGCTGCAACAATAGCTTTACTTCAATAATTACAGGTCCCGACAATTACCAACACGAGAAACATATGCGCCATTATATCCTTTGCAGCTTATGAAATCTGTACTCACCTTTTATTTTGTAGTTTCCGTTTTACTCCAAATGCATAGGGTGTAAAATTCTAACCAAATAAAGTCCAACAAATAATAAAAAAAAATTCCATGGAGTCATATTCGACGTAATATCTGTAATACGTCATAGTATGAATTTTAGTCGTCGTATTTTTATCATTATAATTCATCATAATTCATCCTTAGAATTTTAAAATAAGACAAGATATAAAATATTCTTCTTTAAAGGAGGAGTACATTTATTCGATTTCGAATTCATAGAAGAAGATTAAATAATGATTCTGTAATTCATTAACCTGCTTGTTTAAGCAGGTACAGGCTGTTGTTCTTAAGCCATTTTAATTAACAGCTTGTTCTTTGCAAACTATGTTTACAATGATACTTGTAAATATATATCAAAATGGCTTAAAAGTAAAAGTTCACTAAACTTTAGAAAGAATTAAGTCGAAATACTGCCACTAAAAATGCATTGGGGTGATCGAAAAGAAAGACGCTATTGCATCCTGGTACATTCGCAATTTACTCGACGAGGACTTTATTTCGACTTTTGGTCCGCAAAGTCTAAGTAAGAAAAACGTAAAGAGTCAATACAACCTCAACTCAAAAACCCAATACAACCCCGCTTCTACTTGAACCAATATATGAAAAACATGAGATATACCTTAAGGAAAAAAACGTTAAAAACACCCTGAAAGATATACTAATTGGCTATTGCCCCCAAAATGGCCCATATTTGGGTTTCAAGGTAGTTGATTTTAAATTAGATTTCACTTCGCATTTTGACTCTAAATTTCAGCATTTTAAGTACATATATGCATAAAAATTCAATGAAACGCAACACACTCTTTCAAAGACTATTGAAAATAATCCTTTAAATGAAAAGGAAGACGCGTTAAAGAGGCTGGCAATGTTCTATGTCAACTGACTTTCCCCAGCAAAAGACTCCTTTTAACCTGACACCTATTTCATAACGCTCGTTTCGGAAGTCCCGGAAGAGCCTCTTGTAACCATTAAGCCAGCGTCGTGTGTCTTAATGAGCGTCGCCAAGACAGTCATAAGCATTGAGTATATTCTCCACGACAAAAGATCTAATACACGTCCGTCTCAAGGAAGAGGAAGGCGACAGTCTGCCCGAATCTCTTCGCCACATATAGTACTCCAGTTTTGGGAAAAGCTCAGGTCACAGGGTTAAATGCCATCAGCCTTTTATAACGGGTCCCCACGACGCCAAATAATGACCTGTCTGACCTTATTAAAATCCCAGTCTTTCTCATCGAAATTCTTTAAAAACCAGGGCTACAACCACGGCATTTGCTTCCACAGTATGAGTTCCACAATCTGAACAAGGACGAGACTTTCTCAAACACCGCTTTTCTATCAATTAGCAAAGCGACACCCCGGAAAAAGGGGTAAAACGACTCCATTTAAAGTTTTAACAGCTTTAAAAAGAGTCAACGCAGTTTGCCCTTAAAAGCCCCTGATTTTCAATCCGTTTAAATAACAAAACGCGGAGCCGGACTTCCGTAACATAACATAGAGAGACCATTGGAAAAACTAACTCGTATTTCATCATTGTCATCAGTTGAGTGATTGGCAGTTATGAAGCAAGGAATTGCTAGCTATTCCGCACGTGCCGCAAAGCTGGTCCAACCAACCATTCTCAGTTTCTTTTAGCACTTCACAACCGAGCCCCAAATCAAAATTTGATGACTGGAGAAAAATCAACGCGCGAAAGAAAATCCAAATAAAACACAAAATGAAGACAAACTAAAAACATGAATTTACTTCAGAAACGGACGCGGTGGTCTATAACCCATAACAACCAGTCATCAATGGCCATCATGGAACCGAGTGGCCCCGCCTATCACACAACATCTTCCCCTTTTCTCTGCTAACCCTTTAACTTTTTTTCCTTATACCCCGGGTTGTTTTTCTTCTTCACCATTCAAAATGAAAGGCACGCCAATCACGGGGATTTTTTTTGTTTCGTTTCGCATGGAATTATATATGCGAACAGCAGAATGCTTGAGATCCACAATCCCCAGCACCTCTCCCTTCGAGGGAAAAAAGAAAGAAGAGAAAACGGCCCACTAGAAGGCGGTTCCTGTGCCAGCGCAGCCTCTTATTTGGCGCTGGATTCAGTCGGGCTGGATAAAATAAAACGCTTTCATCATCAGATCCGCCGATCTTTGGATCTATCGACCTGTGGTTGTGCGGTGCCCTATAGCCTGCCCAGCGTTTTACCTGCGACCATAGTCAAATTATAGACACCAACATCAGCAACACGTTTCTGTCCCCACCCCCTATTTTTCCTTCTTTGCTGATCCCCTTGATGTAGAAGTACAAAACGCAGTGCTCACTTTCGAGCGTCTTTTCATTTGAACCACAGAAATACGGCAATTATCCTTTTAATACAGAAAGAAATACCTCAAATGTATATTATAAAATGCCGACTTTTGAACGGTTTCTTGAAAAGAAGATTTTTTTCTTTAAAAACACGATTTCCGTTCCCGTTTTTTGGTACTTGACTTAAACGCTAACGCTGCGGAGTAAGAACAAAGTGAAGGGGGCGTAATGAAGCGTTGGTGGACAAAGCACGCTAATACTATGGCACCTTTTTAATGCTGTCAGAATTGAGAAATTACCTTTCACCAACCGAAAAAAAGACACACGACGATAAAAAGAAATATATTTAGCTTACTTTAGGAAAAGGGGGTGGACAATATCGGCCTTATGACAATGTGTCCCTCTCGGATATATCTTCTAAATCAGCCGCATCTGGTGTGAAAACTTGTCTTTTTTCCTCCCCGAAGTTCAACAGGGGGCTCTTCTTGCCCTGTAGTATATACGAATGCGCTTTGGCTACTCCCAAACGGGCGTCCGCCAGCAAGAGAGTCTCGTCGTTTCGGCGCCAACTGGGGCGTCCCCTCATCTCCGCCCATTTGTTGGCCTTGTTCCATGCGTCAAAGTTACAATACACAGACTCGAACTTAAATACTACACTACAACAGCACACACTTAAGAGTTAATTTTAATAGAGATTCGTGGATATTTAACTGAAAATATGCCATACAAAAACCTTTTTAGCCAATGAATTTTGCAAGATTACTTTAAAACAAGTGAAGAGACACTTAAAATACGCACAAACTCCAATTATATATAACTTGCATTAAAAACTGTGTGAGTCTTAATGATTACGAAAGCGGAGAAAAAACAACATTATTTTCGAAATTTCTGTTCTGAAGGTTACAAGTCTCTCGGGCTTCTATGGGTGACAATAATACAACCTAGTAAAGTTTTCAGGTTTCTTCAATTATTCCTGTTTTTGGGGGTCTTTTTTACCGACTTTCGTTAATAAAAATACTTGATTTGGCGCATAAATGGGACAATAGGATTTTAAATGCCTCTGCCATGCCAGAACTTCATAAAACATGAAAGAACGTTTAAACTCTGAAGGTGGGAGCTTTCTAGATTCCAAACTTTTTAGCGAGCTGCGAAACGATGAGACAAATCACGGTACGGTATGAAGATGTGCCAGCGCAGCAATTAAGCAGCATGTTTGGCATACTTCCGGCCCCTAATTAGCTCCAACTTGCATTCCCTCCCTGTCCTGTCTTTTTTGTCACTTCTTGTCCTCGCCTGCTGTGTTGCGCATCTCGCTTGGCTGCAGCTATTCTTAGTAAGGGTAACCATCTTAATGAGTGGGGTGGTGCAAAAGGCGCACACACATAGACAACCCAACACACTCCCCGAATGTCACCTATGAAATTTGTCTAATCATCCATCACAGTCAAACTGCGATACGACTCTGGGTCGTTCAAAAAAGTAATGGAGTCCCTAAAGTCTCTTTATCATCCTTCATTCGTTCAGCCCAACCCCCCTTGTCAATATTAACGAGAATGTCAAACTCTCGTTATTTTACTTTACTTCTACTATCCATTGTGAGTCAGACCTCCCTAAATACAAACGAACGGTGGATAGAGATGTTTCAAATAGACTCCAGTTGACAAGAAACAACTAACCAACGAGTTCGGCGCAGGTGTAATGGCCGCTACCATCCATGCCTGACATTCCCCAATGAAGAATAGAAACCTGTCACATTTGTGCGGCGCATGACTCGAAATATAATAACATTCAAAAAACTTGCGCCAAGGGGGTTCAATATGAAATCCAGCCCCTTCTTCCAGCAGCAGGTACAGGTTTTCCTTTGTCACAAGGTGGACGTGCCAGGTAAATACTTTTCTGGCCGCTGGAAAGCAGGACGGTTTACACACACAGCCATCCCCGTCACAAAATGTATTCTCAAGTGAAATAACTGTGTATATATAAAATAAAGAAACCCGCAGAAGTTTCAAGTGTCAACTTAATTAATTACCCGGAGATCTGTTCAGTGTCAGTGGCTGGTACAATGCAAAACGGTTGGGAAGGGCTTCCGAATTTATTTTTAGGAAAAAAAGGAGTCAAATATCTGCACGACACTCTTTTAACAAGCTTATGTGCACATTAGCTGAACGTATGCGACATCAAAGACGATTTAAGAAAAGGTACCCACACGCCTTGACACTCTCCAGAACTCGCTTATTCGGGGCCTCCCGAACTTATTTTGACACTTGACAAGGCAATGAGCCCGAACGTTAAACTTTAAGACAACTAACCAACCCCAGCTTTTCCTTGCATTTTCTTTGCTTATTTCTCTCCCGCAAGCGAAGCTGAAGAAGCGGAAAAAGTCTAAACTCTGGCAACACCTTGGCAAGGAGGACGAGAATGTCTGAGGCGGAGGATTTGCATGGCAGCTCAATCGCAATCCTCATTTGTCTTGTCGTCTTGCATTGAGGGGAGTGGAGCTTGAAAATTGCCTCGTTATAGACGCTCATTAAGGGCACCACATGAAAATGAAGCACCTTCGGACTTGGCTGCGCTACATTAGAAGAGTCTTTTGGGCTTTGGCCAGTCCCTTCGACTCATTTCCTGGTCCCTCAACATCAAAATCACTCGAACTAATTAGCCTTTCAACAGGCTCATTGCTTAACGGCTTTTCTGAGCTGCTTTACCAACCTTTATTCAATCACGGTGCACATGGGGGCTTTATTTTTGCTCTTCCGTCAGAATTAAAACGTTATTTTTTTTAGAGCACCATTCTTGTACGTTTCTTCATGTATCAACGAAACACTTAGAGCCGATTATAACACAAAGGAAGAGTGAGAAGTCTGGCGTGTGCTTAAATTTAATGGACTCCAATCCAATGTAAGTTAAATTTAACTTAAATGGACTCCAATCAACTGCAGTCATAGAATTGTGCATTCCCTACACGCTATACCATACAAAAATAAAACTGTTCATGTATTCGACATTGTTTGTGCGACAACCACACCCGTTGGCACACTATGTGAGTTGACGAGCAACTTGAGTCCTAATAAAAAGGATAAAGAGCACATAAAGGGTTTCATTGCCCATCTCTTGTCACGACTATAGATAGGCTGTACGTTATGGTCACTCCAAGGAGAAGTTAAAATAGAACTGTACTATGTCCAGCTTTCTCTGTCCTTTCGCTTTATACCAAATTAATTCCTTTTACCAACCCACGAAAAACTGTAGGAATTATACGGTAAGAAATTTTTAACAAAATCAAGATCAAGCAAAACAAGATCTCCGTCACCTACTTTTCCATTATAAACACAGAAAGTGCACAATTTCTTCGCAATTTAAGCCAAATCCAAGTCCATTTTAACGCACAAGTCATTGTATCCAATCCAAAAGTCTTTCCACCACTCACCCATTTATGTCCGAAGCTATAAAAATTTTGTAAGTAATGGCGTAAAAATCACCCAAGTCTCCAGTGGCTCAATGTAGTGTAGAAGTTCAGTCTATTCTTTTCCCGCCCTATGGACAACGTGCAAACGTTGTCTAATGTTCATGCTCAGTTAACAGTAACTTTGAACATATTTGGTCAAAACCAATAAAAAGTTCCAGCAACAGGCTGGAATTATTAAGGTAGTATTAAAGCTGGAAGTATTACAAAAATAAATTAAAAAATAACATCGTGATCCTAACCGCAATAATATTTACAACTATGCTCATCCAAATGTACAAAAAACTCCCCTTTCGAAAACTGTTATACATTGTCTTTTATTTCTGTAATTATATTTGCAATATTTTGTTTATTTCCTGAACGTTCGCTTTCACTAATCTTACGCATAATGGTGGGTTATCTGCTTCCAATGCTGATACTAAAAAATTCGCTCATTTGGAAATTATGAAAATTATAAAATATTAAAAATTACTATGAAAATGCATTATGAAAATTACGCCCGGATATTCAAACTCGAAAATGGTCTTTATTTTTCAATTTGGATATCTCTTGTAGAAAAAGAGTGATCAATTATGTCAAGAACTAGTGCCAATTTTAAATTTATCCGAATATTTGAACTGGGAATGTTATAAGACTATAAAGTGCATCAAAATAAACGCAAAAAAATAATGAAAAAAATACAGTGCGAATAAATGTAACGCGTAATGAGCACGGATGTGGTTTTCAAGGATGGAAGTCCTAATTAACATTACAAATCCTTAGAATTGTCCAATTTCATATTAGTTTTCCAGATGCCATTTCAAAAAAACTATAAGTTCTTAAGTGGTTAGCAGCGTTATTTTACCATTTCGCGCAATTTCAGTCAAATGTTTAGAACACATAAAATTAAAAATAATAAAAAGATAAAACACATATCACAAACTGCATTGCGCAATAATTAAACTTGAAATAATTTAGTTAAAGTTGAAAAACTAAACACTGCAAAATCCCAAAACCCAAACAAATAAATGGAATACCATGAAATTGTTTCTTCCCCTCTTCGTAATGCCGGAATAATATTGTCTCTCAAAAATCTTTCCGTAAGAAAAAAAGCCAGGACGAAAACCAATTGACAAAGCTGCGTCCTAATTGCGCTTAACGAGCCTGGGAGTCGCTCCCTCATTTTAGGGTCCATTGGCAGCACCCACTCCATCGCTTTAGTACAGTAAATTAGACTTTGCCTCTCCCTTCACGCTTTGGAGATGAGGAGCTATATCTTTCTGCAAAACGTTCCGCAGTCCACTTAAACATACATAAAAACCAGAAAGCTATTCATCTTTTCCATTCGGTTGCTAGTACATAACGTTTGGCGTCACAAGTTTCCAAGGGGTATAGAATAATTGACACCGGAAGCGAAGTGAACCCCCAAGAGCCAACAGACGACACATCTATGCTTCATGTAGTTCTTTCAATCCAGTTTTCTGACACAAATGAATTAACATTACTTGGTGGCTGACGGGGCACCAGGATATCAACGAGACCGCCAGGAACGGTCCCGGTCATTAATAATTAGAGCTGGTCGCATTACATAAGGCGTTGACAGCGGAGGGGAAAAAATCCTCCCAAAAAACGATACGGAAATCAAAATTCCTCAAAGAATAAAAGTAAATAAAATAAGATAAACAACCGGGTGGTCAAACTTGGAGGCTTCACTAACTGATCAGACACTGATGGACCAGTTTGAGGTTCATTCAAGACGCTAACTAAGTCGCCTCCTCAGGCTACGCCTACCCCTCGATCGTCATCTGACACGCTCGATATAATCTTCCCATTCATAGTTTCCCTCTACGATGAATGACCCTTTAACTCTCCAAGAGTAAACCAACTTTGGATCCATATCCGACATCACATAACGCAGTGCACTGAAACTTTTCTGCTCCCCTTTTTTTAAAGAAGGAAGACAGCACACAAGATTATTGTGAATGGCTTGTAAACTGATGTGACGCCAGTTTCCTTACCGGTCATAAATATCTTTAAAACGGTCTGGAAAAAGAAAATAATGAACAATGAAACGTATAATAAACAGAAAGATGGTTTTGGTATGCCAAGTCTCCAGCTCAAAGTTCTGCGTAGCATCACTCGCCTACTTTGCACGCCTAACGCGATAACGCTATGTGCACATTCCGGTACGGCTATCCTCATTAAAGCACCCCCTTCCTTACCCCCAAATAGCTTATAAATACTTTCATTAGATACGCTATTTCTCTCCCTGGATTTCAACAGCACTAAGAAAAGACAAAATGCAAACATTCTCCAACAGTAAGAAAAAGAAAACAGTTCCACTATATACCTACAGCGCTACAGCCAACCTCTTTAAGTGCATACCGTTTAAGTACATAAACTTCGTTTAATGTCCACTCTTTTAAAAACCACAGTATATGCAAAAACCTCGTTTTCCCTGATTAAGGGAAAGCAAGGTTTTGAAACTAAGCTTCCCTGTTTAAGCTAAAGCCTTTTTCAATGCAAACTTACAACCCGGCGTAGGTTTAACTTTTAACAAAATAACCGTTATAAAGTTGTTTGCTCGTTACCGTGGTTATCAAAAGTAATCTCATCTCCAAATTCAATCGCAACTTTCACTCAAAGTTTGCGCTGTCCTTAAAAAAGGGACGTAAACAAATTTCGGCCTAAAAAAATGGGCCAACGTTGCCACCAAACATCAGAACATGTACTACAAGTTATCGTCTCAGGCCAAATACGCGATAAGCATATAATAAAAGTAGGCGTGGCTGGGTGACTTCTAGGAATCTTGCCCCGACTATGCTTGTCATGTCACTCGGACGTGTCTGTCATCCATGTCGTTAACAAGGGAGCCCCATAAACACTCATGTCGCATCACATCTTTTCTGTTCCTTTTTTTGTTTCTTAACTTCGTTCAAATAGGGGTGTAGAATATATAAAAAAATTAGGGCTGTAATGACTTTGTGGCTTGGAGACGTCACATGCCTGACGAGCTTCTGGCAAACTGCAAACCTAAGTCTTGTTTTCCTTCACTGGTTTCCTAATTCCTTTCCCCGCCCCTCTAAGTCAAGCCATTTCTCCCCCCAAAAATATTAGCAAGACGATCCCGGGAGCGGATGACGGACAAGGTCCTCTCAAACAGGAAAAGTATCTCTCCCTAGTTCTCCTCGCGACGGCCCTTGCTTGTTAATGATTCTTAAACCAACAGTGTGACGTGCCCTGTCACAATGTCCAACTCTCTCCCCCACACACAAACCGCCGTCCCCTAACACCAAACTTGGATATCCCAGTCATTTCAGTTCTGCCTTCTGCTCCGTTTTATAATTTTATTGCCAGATAAGACAAGGGTAACAAAAAGTAGCCAAGTTTCTACAAGCACAAAATGTGGGTTTGTTAGTTCCAGAAATACAAACTATACGGAATTGGCAAGTCACGCATAGGGCTTTAATGGCTATATCGCCAGTCTCACTGTCCGGCATTACTTCGGCAGAAGCTTTGAAGTAAGTTCATTAAACGTTCGTTCTAGACAACCCCTCCGTGCCCTGCCTAACGTGTATAGCGTTATGAAGACATTCGCGATATGAAAGATACAACTTTCCTATGTCAAAAAGCCCCCGGGTCGGGTCGTCAAGCTGAAGAAAATTAAGAATCCTCCCACCCAAAACACAAAGCTGGACCTTAATTACCCTCTTATGAAGGGTTAAATGGAGGCCAGTAGAACACTACTGCAACACGCAAAGCATTCATACATACGCATAAAAAGCAGACGACGACCAAAAACCAAAGTGTGGGGCTTGAAAATGTTTGACTTGCTGTGCCAGGAAATTCCGCTATAAACCCACAGTCTTATCAACCTAAACTTGGAACAATTTATATAACAGTACCGTAGCTATTGGGACACACCGCCTCGATTTTTTTTCACCAAAACTGCACATTTGGGATCTATAAATTGATAAAACTGTTGCCCCCCCCCCAAAGCGCGTCCCTTTTGGAGCGTTTATTCCGAAGATCTTAACAAACCTTAACCCCAATAAATTCCGGAGCTTTTAGCTTTGGAACAATTCTCTCCTTAAAGAAAAGCGTTGTGAGCTCAATTACACTTCAGTTGCTCATCCATTCAACTCCAATAAGCTCGAAACAAATCCCCCAACTTCCTTTTGTCATGTACGTACAGTATTATATGCGTTCCTACCAAATAATCCTCGTTTCCTTTTGTAGCATCATTATCAAGGATCATCAAGGATACTATACCAAACCCCCCAACGTAAAACCGAAAGCCCCTTTTTAGCTTCTGCAACTAAAGTCCCTGCAATTGTTGGAAAGCCTACCGAAGTCAAGTATCCCGCTCCCTTTGTGGCCTTTCTATCGTTTACTCCTCTACTATTGTTGTCCAGAAATGGGAAAAGTGGATCTTTTTTTAATTTATTTTTTTAATCTCCTTTACCCCCGCCTGGTATGACCATCCACCACAAGCGCGCCGACTCCTCCTTTTTCTCGTGCTTAACCTTCATAATTGCACTATGTTTCGCCACGCCCCGTGTGGTGTTTGAGGCAATGGAAGTCAGAGTAGAGTCGAAACACAAAAGTACACACAAAAGTCGCTCATCTTCCCCGGACCCACGTCGACTCAGTGCGGGATCTTACCCTCCTTTGTACACACATACACTGACATGTGGATTTTTCTGTTTGCAGCATAAAGCTTAAGAGTTTAAGATTCAGAAGCGCAAAAGGGGGATGGAAAAGAGGGGTGGCGGAGTAGGCGTGGAAGTCAAAAGTGTGGTGTCAGTGTCACTGCTTGCTCTTCAATAAGCCAATAAGGACCCTGAGGCTTTCGGCGCCGGACGTCTTTTAAGACGTCTTCACATTTTCTTCCTGAAGTGTCGAATCATTTGCGGACTGAGTGTTTTGGTGTTCTAAACACGCGGACATAATCTCTGTCCCAGTTTTACAAGATTCTCGATCCCTCACCAAGCATCGTTTGGTTTTTACAAACTTACAAAGTGGTAGTGAGCACAAAGTCCATACATATTGCTTCTTGCCTTATCCGGCCCATCCTTTGCAAACTAAAAGCTATAATGCGAAAACTAGCTTTATGAGACTTTAATTACCACAAAAAGAAGGTTACCCCCCCCAAAAAAAAACATTACCAAAACAAAAAAGAATCAACTTACAGTGGATCCCGAACCATGGATCCCGAAACTATTAGCAGCAGTGAACTTTTGGAGCCTGTGGCGAGCAACCGAGACCAAGAAATCAGCCAAAATTCCAACCATAACAATAGCGGAGCCTTTTCTATCGCCAATTTACTGGCACACCAGCGTCACCGTGGAATTCGACCGACTAGCAGTCAGCCCAGTCCTGAATTTGCCACGAATCTTCCCAAGAACGCGTTCTATAATCCTTCATTATTGGCATCTGCTGCTCCGTTGCACCCGTACTTCCATCTACCCACTCCGGCGATGCCTATGCACCGACTACACTTCGCGGGTAAATTCGGGCCACCCGAGTTCCATCAGTCTTGTACCAGCACAAGTTCACCCAGTAAGATTGGCCGAGATAGTCCCGAAATGGCTCAAGCTTCTTCTGCAGCAGGAGTGGGAACAGACATTGTGGTCGACGATGATGGAGAAGAAGTAGAAGGGTTGGATAAGGGTTCAACCAAACGCTGCGTTAGTGATGACTTGTTCCCTTCGGATTGTAGTGACTTAGCAGCTGTATCGACTTCTTCGGATTCACTGGCGAATGAACCAACAGGCGGTGATGGCGAGTCAGCACCCGAGTCAGGTATAAGACTTCGCGAATATGCCCCTGTTTACCTATTCTGAAGAAAGTAGGAATATGTTTACTTTACGCGTTGTTGTGTCCTATGTCGCATACATTCAACAAACCAGCGTATTAGTACCTGGAAAGCTTGTAATTCCGTAATTTTTTGTTACACATTGCACACAATTGCTGGTACTAAACACCCTTAATGGCAATCAGATATCCGTAAAATTATACTATTTAAAAAAATAAGATTACAAAACCATAACTTGGGATGACTTACTGCTGTAAATTATAAAGCTAGAAAGAACGTTACTGTGAGCGGCGTTACAACTAAGGAATTACAACAAAAATTCCTTTATCATAAGACTGCTCCATTTTCTTGTGAATAAATAGGTTTTGTTATGCGCTATAAGAATTTCCTATTTTTTACTAACGAAGTGCAAGACCATTTTATTTAATTTTGGTCCATTAATCTTCGTATTAATTACATTGTTTGGTAAAATTGGCACTAACCTTATTGGCTATAGTGATAGTATTATTGACTAGGGAGGCAACATCATTTGTTGCCCAAAAAGTAACTTAAATTTCAATAAGAAACTAGCCATTTTAATTGGCGACACAGAAGACAACTTGAAAGCACTAAATCGGAAGTGTGTAATTCGAAATTAATGTACAAATGGTGTTGCAATTAAGAAATTGGAACTAAACAAGCAACTGGGCTCATTTCCTCCCTCAATGGGAAACTTCGTAACTGCTTTCGATGCAACACCACGGGATTTGAACAATCGCTCAAGTTGAACTACAATATTCAACGTTTTTTTAAGAAGAAATACTTCTCAATTGCTTCACACTAATGGACAGACATGTGTCCAAAAATTCCGACATCTCTGACCTTTTCACTCTAAATTGGATCGTTGTTGTTGTTAGTTTCCAGACATTATTTTCAAGTCACGGCTTATTCAGGATCAAATTACTCAAATCATACTAACAGAGTTTTCCTTTTACCCACAATCTAATAATACAACTATAAATATCCATAGCATTAACAAATCACGATTTCTTACTTGAAAACTTTTAAGTTCAAATCCAATCAGCACGGTAGAGACGTTTGATAAAGTGACATCATGGAATTTTTTTTCCCTTTTCGAAGAGAAGCTGGGTCCGAATAGGTACTCGTTATACGAATTAGCGTGAATTATGAAATCAATCTTTGCGATTTAAATCGCATACTCATAACATTGTTTAGGTAAGTAATGTGACATCCGCGTAAAATACGAAACTATACAGATACCTGAGCGACACGTCAGGTGTAAATCTTGCCTTGTTTTATATAATGAATGGGATTAGTGAGGGGGTCACACGCGGAGTCGTTTCGTTCTAGCCACTTCAGTTGAGCTTGTGCTTTAGCGTTTGTGTCAAAAAGGGTGGGAGGCGGAGAGGAAATATATTACCCCCCCCCCCTCTTCTTATGGAAGCGTCCACTAATACACAGATGGGGGGGGATTCTTTTACACGGTTCTACATGGTAATTGTTGGTTACTGAAACTGAATATATTGCTCCCCCTTCCATTAGAACACAATAGTTCCACGTCAAAAGCCGGTTACAGTAATGTTCACTCACATGCACAGCAACCACTTAACGACAACCAGCATATCAAATACGAGACGCTTAATTTGCTCGTACTATACATAACTAAGGGTACAAAATAGTCACAATTCTGTCTCTGTCTAAACCTTCACAAGCCTCGAGATTAACTCTTTCCTAATAAAATATCAGCTAGACTAGTTTAACCTTAGTAAACCAACTAATCACATTTACTTTACGGGTAGCTGTGTTTACATCAATAAGGGCAAACTTACATTATTGGTCAGGCTCTAAATATGAGCCACATTCGTTTTGCAGCTTTTACATGAGCTTAGACAAGAGAAACTTGTTGGATTTACACTTATAAGCGTTCGCTTAAGCTCAAACTTTCGAAAGCTTACGGAAGTCGACTGGAAAATTCGTAAATGCTAAACGAACGCAAGCGTAAGCACAAGTTTACCACCCATGGGGCGGTTGCTTGTGAAAATACACGCTATATTGCTCAGTTCCGTCCAGAGGGAAACACTTCCAGTATGGTCTACAATCGACTTGAAATAAAGGTGTCTTGCTTAAATAAAAGTCACTTGTTTTCAGGGTTACGACAAACAATTATGTCTCTTTTCTCCGTTTTAGCAAACAAAACAAAAACTCCACTAATTTTAGGCTAAAAGACAAACGCAATAGTACACAAGGGGCGGAGCAAAGTTTGAGTCTGGTCACGTGAGTGCTCGTTTTAGACTTGCCTGACTTGAGATCAAAACTATAATTCGACATTCAAAATCTAAATCAGAAGCTAAGTCAGACGCTTGTAAGCCCGAAATGTATCCATCTGGAAAAATGCAAGTTTCGGGATAGACTTTTAAGTCGCTTTAAACTTAGGACACAACGAACACGGCTTTGGACTCATGCTTCATGCTCCAAGTGGATTCACATTTGGCGCCAAAAATACTACCGAATATTATAAGTTAAAGCAATAATACTTTATAGCCTTAAAACTTTACTTAGAGTTCCAGAGACACAGAGGATGTATAAATCACTCATGTTAACAAATTTATACAACTAGAAAGTCATTTGAAAGCGCCTTGCAAACACATGACAATACCCAATTACCCTTTTGTTGCCAACGTATTACAATGAACTATCGAATTAAGGGTTTTACATAAAACACCCACAAGGAAGAATAAGGAACCCGGTATACATGCCCCGAGCAAAAGAAAAAAACAGGAGTTTCTGATGCTACAGAACAGGCAGGACAGGCCTTTCTACTCACTTACGTACGTGTTCCATTAATGTCAGCTCTTCGCGTATCAGGTCAAGTACGGTTTAGGTGGGTTGAGTTGTGTCCCTGACAATGGTGGTAGCTCGTAACAGGCGATGGCCCATGACGCCTACAATAGCCTCTTACACGTAGCTAAAATGATACATGGGACAAAATGCCACGATGATTAGCCTTTAAATCCTTGAGCCTCCTGCACCCTCACTGCTCTTTTTGCTATATTGCAATAGAAGTTCATTTTAGGAGCCCATAGCTCACGAAAACTTAAGAGGGGTTGGTGTACAAAGTATACTCATTCCGTTTTCTTTTGCGATCTTCCCCCCACCCCTTCTATAATTGCAGATGACGGCCAGGGTGAAAGCAATGTCGACGAACGTAAAAAACGGCCTAGAACTGCCTTTTCCGCAGCTCAGATTAAAGCTTTGGAATCCGAGTTTGAGAAAAACAAATACTTGTCCGTTTCCAAACGTCTGCAGCTATCCAAACAACTCAAATTAACAGAAACGCAGGTAACAAAAATACTTATTTTTTAAAAAGTCCATATAACGCCGTGAATTACATCTACAGATCAAAATATGGTTCCAAAACCGGCGCACGAAATGGAAACGAAAATATACCAACGACCTAGAAGTCTTGGCACAACAATACTATTCTTCCTTGGGAGTTATGGTACCACGTCCTCTGTACATTGGCGATCGGTTATGGTAAGCTAAAGAAAACACACCTCCTTAAAAAACGATATAATAATGGAGATTAAGTAGGTTCTTCAACTACGCGAATCCTTGTGCCGCTCCTGCTCCGCATTTCAATCCTTTATATCCAGGTCATCTGCAGTCACTCCCTTCGCTGTCACCAAGTCTACACGGAGTGGACAGCAGTGCGCCCAATAGTCTCAACCCCGCGTGCAACTACGTCAGACACTACCGGACAGGTTCACTCACGCCTACTGCCATGGATGGATCGTCAAGTTTGAATTTATTGAGCCCTGGCACTAATCCCTCACTACCCAGTACAAGTCACAACGATTATTAAAACCAACAATACTAATAAGAAGAAGAAGAATAACGATAACAAAACCTACCAAAGATACATAGAAAAAAAGACTAAATTTGTAAATTTCAACTGACAACCAAAATACTTTGGATCAGGATTCTTCCCATTCTGGCGAATACATGATTAACACATTGGCTTGCAAAAAGTTTACGCTGGGATTGACTCAATCTGTTTTACGACTCGCCAGACATCCTTAGCAAGTAACTCGGGCTCTTCGAAAGCAGCAAAATGACCTCCACGAGCCATATAGTTGAAACTGACCAAGTTGACAAATTTGGAAGTCAAAACCGGAGCCGGGTGGACCATAAGTTCTTCGGGGAATGCTGCCACTCCAGTTGGCACCACACAAGGAATGCTAAAGTGCCGGGCACGAAAGAAAATTAGATTAAATTGGTTCGATTAAACGTAGACAAAAACAAACATTCAAAAAAATAATCGCTTAACGAATGCTTACTCGTCTAGCCTATAGGCGAAAGTCCGCTTGGAAAAGGCTTCGGCATACAATCGCATGGAAGTGGTGATCGAATTGGTCACCCAATAGATCATGACGTTGTTTAATAGTTCGTCCATTTTATATTTTCTTGTCAAACCACCATCAGGCTCATGCATGAATTTACGGTTAGTCCAGGTAGAGAACTTTTCAAGTAAGTAAGCAGCTAAGCCGGCAGGGGAGTCATTAAGCGCCACTCCTTTGAAAAAACTATGGGTTACAATTCGTTGTAGTCTTAAAGGATAGATTTACCTATTGTGTCAGGTTTTGTGGCTTGAATGTGTAAATAGCCAGTTTCACGAATCAAGAACTCGAATTTATCCATCATTGGATACACTAAATGTTGATACTGCTCAGGGACTAGTAAAGATGGCCAGAAAGAGCCCAGGAAGATTTTCAAACTGGCGGACGCTTTTGGGGCTGCAGCCATGTTTAGATGTAGTCCTTTGACGCTTTACATTCCACACGAGAAACAGGATAAAATTAGCTTTAAGTATAAAACAAGACATAAACATAATACTGACGAATGTACTTTCTAGGATAAAGAGTAGCCATGTTGGTGCCAATTAAAGACCCCCAGTCGCCTCCTTGGACGTAGTACTGGTCAAAGTTCAATCGTTTCATGAGTTTGTTGAAAACTTGCGCCATTTCTATAGGACCCAGTCCAGGAATTTCAGCCCCTTGAGAAAATCCGTAACCTGGTAAGGACGGAATGATGACTTCAAACACAAATGCGTGTTGAGAATTCGGTTGGGTCAAGAGTGGAATCACTTTGTAAAACTCAATGAAAGAGCCTGGCCAACCGTGGAGCATGATCATGGGTAGTACTTGAACTCCCTGTGGAATCGCCTTAGGTTTGACGTGAATGAAATGGATATCCAAGCCTTCGATTTGGGTCTTGAAATGGGGATATTGGTTGACAATTTCTTCCTGTTCGCGCCAATCGTACTGGCCCTGCCAATATTCCAATACGCCTTCCAAGGCATCTGTATTAAAACCATAGCTAAAATTAGCATTGGCTAAAGGCCTTGTTAACCTTGTAGCTTGTTTGAGTCTATCTTGCAAGTCGACCAAAACCTTTAAAAACAGCACAATCAAAACACATTAATCTAGTGTCTAAACAAAGTGATCAAATGGCGATACCTCATCTGGTACATGGATTTGAAATGCATGTATAACAGCATCTTCAGTATCTGGGCGAATTTTAGTGGTCCACCAGCCATCATCTAAGTTAGGCAAAGGCGGAGTGGGATATAAGGCCATCCATAGGACTGGAACTAGGAACGCCGATAAAATCCCAAGTAATATAAACGTCTTCGTTGCGCTCATTATTATTATGAACCCTTCAAACGAATATAAAAGAACAGCTGACATTAGTAATCAAATAATAGACTATTTTTTATTAATTACTTTAAAATCCTGTAAAAATCAAGTCTCTAGAAAAAAAACTTGTCTACAAATGCTTACTTAACAGTTTAACCGTGACTACACGCTTTTTTTCGTTTTCCCAGTCGACTTTCGGACTTCGGCATGGTTTGAGCACGTGGACGTGACCGAACATGCGCATGCGAAATGTAAAATGCGAAACGCGAAATTCTTCGATTGGTTTCATCTCAATTTGCCGTTTCGCATTTTAGTGAAAGGGGGAAACATGGGCAACAAAAGGGAAAAGCAAGTGAAACTATACATAATACATAATGGGTTGCCAGAGGTTCACATTGGAGGGGCACATCAACGCTACGGAAGCAGCAAACAGCTGCATATCTGGTACGAAAGCCTGTGTAACAAAAAAAAAAAGAAATAGTCAATAAAGAAGAGGCAACGAGCTATGCTCAAGCCCCTATTAAATTGGAAAAAAACAGCTGCATGTTCATGGTCCCCAGAGATTCTGGATATTACATGTGAAACGCTCTTTAGCATTGTGACGATTATATTATACGAATTCCTATTTTTTTTATCCGGGTGATTGGTAATCAGTAGGAGATCTTATTATCTTACAATAATAACGAAAGACTGTATCCGTACCATTTCGTTAGACGAATGTACTGCTGGTCTTGACGCAATTGTTGATCCTGGCACAGGCATTTCTCTCGGAGTGACTGGGTTGTTAAGCGTCAATTGGCATGGTAGCAATTGATGACAATGGTGGCATTGCTTCCAGGGACGGATTTACACCCTTGTGTGCCCTAGGCCAAAGCTCAACTTTGCGCCTCCCCCCCCCCCTGACCGCTGCGCCCTAGGCAATGGCCTAGTAGGTTGGCCTTACGAGAACATGGTTTGGCGGGCAATTCAAGGCACTTCGCGATTGGCGATTTATTTGGCGACTTTTCGCTCCCTTATATGATAAAGAATTTCGTTTCGGGGAAAAAGAATTCCCTTAGCTTCGTCACCTTGCTGCTTCAGTTTACATTCTCTTTCTAATTCGAGGAAATATCCAGGTGAAAGGCAAGGTAGTTCAGCTAAGCTCACTTCAATGAAAACCCCACAGGTTAGAGGTGAATTTTTGGCATTGCATTCATTAGGACCAATCAAATCATCAGAAATGTAAAGGGTAATGCAGTGCAAATCACCCCAAAAAAGGTTAGGGGCTAGCCAGGTCACACTGATTGTGGTAGATACGATATTATAATTTTCTAAGTTCGACAGAAAGAACTAAGTTATCAAAGCGGAAGCGACATAACCTGGACATATTGAAAGTATTTCGTGCCATACATTGTGCCGTCGTAATGGGCAAGTTTGCCTCAGATAAAAGGCTATACCCAAAAGAGTGGGAAACCCATACGGAACTTAAAGGTATGAACCAATTTTCTTTTACTGATGCTGTGATTCAGTGATTCGATCAAGGATTCCTGCATCTCCGACTAGTTTTGAATAACTTTGTATTATTTAAATCTATATTTAAATGTGCATGCTGTAAAATAAAATAATGTATTGCGACTTTGGCGACTTATATCCCTTAATTTTTGGCGACTTTGGACGAAAATTTGGTGGGCATTCATAAAAAAAACTTAGCAACACTGCCTCCAGAACGTTCGTTTTATTGTCAACGAGAGCAGTTCAACCCATAGAGGTTCAACCATAGGATAGAGAGAGCATTGACCTTCCTTATGGACCTTTTGTCACCACTTTTGAAGCTGCAGGCTAATCCCCAGAGAGGCAAGGGGTGGGCGAAACAGCTTGACCGACGCCTTCCTCAAAGCGGGAAACTTGAAAATGTGGTTCGTTAATGATCGATTTCCATGAGAGCGATAATGATAACTGCCTTACCATTATCCCACGTGAACTCAAGAGCCAATCAGCACACCGGTTCTACTTTCTTAATCGGTTCCACTTTTCATCCCCTCCTTTTTTTGGTGACACCCCTTTAAAGGGCGAGTAAGGTACGAAAAAATAAAAAAATATGTTATAGAGGAGACCAAATGAAGTGTTCTGGCTGAAGAATCCTATGTCAATTATGCATATTAACCGAGTAATTAATTATTTAGCGGTTTTAGCTCCGCCCCTTTGCTCCAAAATTCAAATTTTCCTATCCTTATAACATTGGGGGACAGCTGGCCGGAGGCCTAGCGCCTTTACCTATTAGCGCATTCAAAATCGAACCTTCGATTCACAGGGACGGCAACATCATCTTTCTTTTGAATGTTCAAACAAGTCTGTAGGTGTTTTGGTTAATTTACAAGCTCGATCACAAAAAAACTAACTTTTTCTCCGCGCAGGGGCTTGCGGGCACCGTTGAACGCCATGTAGGAAGCGTTACCCGCACAGTCCGAGCCGCGTCGTGCTCGTGCGGTCCCATTGCCAGGGGATGGGCTCTCGACTGCGAAGCCGACCCGAAAGTTGCCCGAAGGCTCTCTGGCGCGGGTCTCGGCCAGGCCGGACGGCAAGCTACGGCGATCGGGCGATGGCGCGAAGAAAAGGTCAGTTTTTTGGGATAAAGCTAAAAAGAAAAAAACAATAATAGAGGGAAAAAATAGATGAAACGAACACATAAATAACACACGACGGAAAGAAAATAGAAGGTCCCAATTAGGGGACTTGCCCAGCTAATAATACAAGGAAACTAAATAAATAAATAACACTAGAGAAAAACAAAAATTAAAATAAAATAAATAATAGTAATAATAAGGATTACCTGGACGACCTACCCAGTTAAAAATATATTGTACAAAAAAAATTTGTTGAAATTTGGCTGAAAGGGGCGGAGCCTAACCCGCTAAATAATGAATATGCATAATTTACATAGGGATTCTTCAGCCAGAACATGTAGTTTGGTCTCTTCTATAACATGTTTTTTTCATTTTGAAACCATACTCCCCAGCCACTACTCGTGATAAAAGAGCAGGTTTCGCCTATTGCGTTCCCCTTTAACCAGTTCGCTGTTCGCATTTTACCAACCACCTTTCCAAGCATGGAAGTGTAAGTCCAGAAAATTTTCCTCAGAAGCTGTTATAAATTTGTCTCGTTTAGGGTAAATGAAAATGTAGCCCACCTGAGCAATTACGAAGTATTACAATTAATGCTAGAGATAAAAAAAGACGAACATTCTAAGAAAAATGTCTGCAAACCTTTAGCAACTATTTCATACCAGGTATTTAATAAAAAAAATACGTAATAGGTCTCTTGACCTGTAATAAACGTTATTAGCTGTGACAACAGCTGAATATATCGTCCAGACTTTAGCCTTGCTTATTTCGTAGACAATAAAATATTTGGAGAAGACCCCTTGTGCGTTACAGTCCTCGCAGGTCATTGAAGATTTCTGCAAAGCTGTCCAGCCCTTCAAACTCACCAGGGCCGAAAAGCTTATGATGCTCAATTTACGGCCAATGACGGCTGTAGAAATCCAGTTGGTATGTCGTAATATTCCTTCTCCCTGAAATAGGATTACTTAAAACAGATTTGTTTGTAGGTCATTCAAGATAGTGAAGAACGCCTCAGTGAAGATCAAGTAGAACAATTACTAAAGATTGTAGCAGAGAAAATTCCGGCTGTGTCTTCGTCGGATTGATCTAAATGTGTATTTTTTTATCGGACGAGCCATTACAAATTCGCAACTGAAATGAGATGAATTCGAGAATGAAGAAGTGATAAACTTTCTTGTTTGGACTTAAGGATAAAGTTGATGGGTGACACAAAAAGGTCCACGTCGTATGCATTTTTTTCAGAAAAATAAAAAATAGGTAGGACCCAGGACAGGTTGTTGACTTTTTGTGGCGGCCGAAACAACGAACAATATTGATTAATACAACATACGGTACGCTGGTTGTCAAATTTGTACACATAAAGGGTCACCATCCAATGTCCGTCCGTTCAATTCATCCTATCAGCCACAAAAGGAAAACAAAGAGAAAAAGGGGCCCACGTCCTCTTCGTGATTCCATGTTTGAACTTTACGTTTTCTCTAATTTGCCTTCCCATCAACAATGGGAATTAGCAACAAAAATAGACGAAGGCATAAACAAAAAGACGACCAAACCGAGTCTTTCGCGTATGTCAGAAAGAGGACAGGGAGAGCCGGGAAACAAAATAGGAAAGACCATCTTAGGATTTTTGCTATGTATATAGTATGATTTTAAAAAAGAGCGGATAGGGCAGAGGCGAGCAAGGGAGGACAATCGTTGGTTGCTGTTTTTCAAGTGTTGAACGACGACAAAATTGGATAATTTATAAGACTTCTTAACGTGTAACATTTCGTGGTAGTGTCGGTATCGGCGGTCGAATCACTTTTTCGCGTTCTTCTTGGCTTGGTTTCGGGGAGGGGTCATGGGTCGACCAGTGTTCAAACCACCGTAAGGGAATTTTTTCTTATCCGCGGGCTAGACAAATAATAAACATTAGTCCTACTCTCCAAAGCCGGAATACTGTAGATTAATAGCAATATTTTCTTGTATGAAAAAATAAAGTAATATTGGAGCAACTGAAAACTACGACAAGAAAGAAAACAAATTACTTTCAAGATCTGGAAGGAACACATTAGTGTTTCATCTACAGACATCATGGCTCCTGCATTATCAAATTCGCCACAATAATTCGGGGCGGAGAATAGGGTCACCAATTGACGTTTGGCAAAGAATTCATAACCATCTTCCACAACCTTTTCAAACAGCAAATTAATGATTTTCCTTTCTACTACCTACATCACAATCAAGAGCGGTAAAAATGGTAAATATTTACCTGATGGGCTCTGCATATTAAATCCATGTCGTGCTTGTGCAAGAATTTGGCCACAACTTCAGCCCCGAATGTAAAACTGACTCCTCGGTCGTTTTCTCCCCAGCCCATGGTGTCTTTATCAGGGTCTGACCACAGCAAATCACACAATAATCCCTGGTCCGGCACATCTGTGGGCCGCATGATTCGTCGGATTTGCTCCATTGACTGCAAGTCCGGAGACAAACCTCCGTGACAGCAAAAAATCTTCTCGTCTACAATAGCCGCCACTGGTAAACAGTTGAAGCAATCCGTGAATGTTTTCCACAGTTTGATATTGTACCGACGTTTACCTTCAGAAAAATCATATTTAAAAGAAATCAATTAGCGGGAAAGTTCAAAGAAAGGTTCAGTTGTAGCTTACATTCATCATAGAAACCGTAGATGCGGTTAATTGAGGCGCACTCATGGTTTCCACGTAACAAGAAAAAGTTTTCAGGGTATTTAATCTTGTAAGCCAGCAAAAGACAGATGGTTTCTAGCGATTGTTTCCCTCGGTCCACGTAATCACCCAAAAATAAGTAATTGGATTCCGGGGGGAAACCACCGTATTCGAAGAGACGAAGCAGGTCATAATACTGACCATGAATATCTCCTATAGTTCAGAATTATTTTTACTGAAATTAAAAAATGCAAAGCGAAGATTACCACATATTTTTAAGGGCGCTTCCAATTCCAGCAAAATGGGTTGTGAGAGGAATATTTCACGGGACTTGAGACACAATCCACGAATTTCATTCTCTGTCAATTGCACATTCTTTCCAGGTCGGGAACCGCGCACTAAAGATAAAAAAGAACATCTTTACAAATTGTGCAAATAGTTCACCAAGAACACGTGTGAAATTATGTCCGCCATATGAACACAATACTATTCAAAAATTCAATGATCATATACTAACTATCCCACAGGTGTGGTGCTAAAAAGGAAATGATTTTTTTTTATAAATAATCGTAATTCATGTTAAAAGTTTCAGAAGTAATCCACTTCTTTGGAGGGTAGATCACGATAATTATGCTGAAAACTTATAATTTGCTGTTCCAGAGACTTGGCTCTAGCAGTATGTAATCCAACTACTAGGAATTTGGCTCTGGGCATGAATGATAATCAAGTTTACAATAGAATTACTCAAGGGTAAAATTAAAAACGGTACAACTTGTAGGTAATCTAAAACTAAAGAAGTGTTCGTTGACCGTTGAGTTCAATTGCACAGTAGGCAAAATCAAGGAAAAACTAATCTAACAAGTTTAAACTTAGAGATGAATAATAGAAGTTCCAGAAAGGTCAAGTCTAAAGTCAACAAAACAAAAAAAAAATGACACGGAATAATGAAGTTGTATTCCAGTAAAGCACAATCCTGAACTTGATTTTAATATTATACTATGAAATGGTAATATACTTAAATTCAAACTATTTTACAGAACATAATTAACTCGATGTCGAATAACATTTAAGTAAACAACTTGAAACTGTACTACGCTAACAAACCCAAGCTACAGCAAAAACAAAAGGTTTACCTTCTAATAACCGCGCAATAATGCTGTCTATATTAAGTTTGTCTGTTTCAGCCATTGCAACGCACAAAGTGGCACAAATTTACACCAACTGCGCTTAATTTGCGCCTCCGATGCCTCGGATAAAACCGAATAAATCCAAGGCCTTTCCTACTGGGCGATCCTTCTCCCTTTCCTCGAAACCCAAGATGGCGAGTCTCCACCTGATCACGTGACTTGGTTCAAGCAAGCCAAGTAGCCAACAGACTTTTGCAATTGCCTGCCTGACTTCCAGGATACAAGGTAAACAAGTATTAAATTAAAAATATTAATTCTCAAAATAGTTTAATAGTCTGTGAATCAAGTCACTTTGGATTACATTCTTAATATGGAAAAAAACTCCGAAAAGGCCTCTAAAAAAATCAAAATTGATAACAGTCCATCATTATCGCGGTTTTCGCCGGAAATTGCCAAATCGACTTCAAAATTACTAAGTCCCAAAGAAACTCGCTTGGATAAGTTATTGGCCATTATTAAGAACGGTGATGCAGATTCGAGCTATTCATCACTAGTGAAAATCCGGACCAAAGTTATTAATGTATTGGGTGGAGTGGAACTTTTCAAACGAAGAGGAGGTTTGAAAGTTTTAGTTTCAGTCTTGCAGAAAGCCCACAAAAAGTGCGTTGATGTTGCGCTAAGCGTCTTGGGGAACTGCTGCTTAGATGCTGAATCTCGCACCCACGTAAAAAAATACGAAAAAATTTCTTCCTGAAATTTTAATATTTCTGTACTAGTTTCGACGATGGGGAGGCCTACCACCTTTGGTCAACATATTACATACGTTTATAGAAGATTCTATTTTAGCCAGAGCTTGCCGGACTATAGGCAATCTAGCCAAGGAGCCGAAATCAGCGACCGAGTTTCACGAATACAAAATTGCATATTTTCTCTCCGCAATTTTGCTGTCGTCCCAAAACGAGGAAACCTTGCGCATGGTTTTGCGAGCGCTCCAGAATTTGGGCGATAGTAAAGAACATTGTACGGAAATTGGACACTCTTTAGGCCTATCGAACACTTGGAAAGTCCTGCATAAATCCGAGGATGTAGAAACGCTAAAATCGGCTCTCAAAACTATATTATTTTTTACCAAAAAATGTCCTATGACCGACGATTGGGGTCGAGTTCTAGTCGCTGGAGACGATGGCGGCAAAGGCATTGCTCGTTTGGTTGACTTGACCCAAATTTCCAACTCTGCCTTAGCGCAGCAAGCGTTGAAACTCTTATCTGAATTGGTCGAAAAATCCGAAGTGCGTCCGTGGCTGGTCAACCCGCATTCTCTAGAAAAATTGGTTCACGTCGTGGATCAAGGCAATCCTAGTCAACGAGGTCTGCTATAAAAAAATATATATTTGCTTTATTTTACATTTGCATAATGAAAAGCCGTAACACCTGTTTCTGATATCAAGGTTGGTCTACTCACTTGGGCGCCTTGTGTTTGCTGGGACGAGAAAATACTGTTCATTTGCGTCAAGCTGGAGGAATTCCACTCTTAGTCCGTCTTTTACACCAAAAAGAAGTCCTGGACTATGACCCAAAAAAGTGGCTATCTTTACAACGGCGTGTATTCAACTCTCTGCTCGCGTTCGAGCATGACCACCCCAGTCTCGAACTTCTTCTGGAAAATAACATAGTCCAGTACTTACGAGCACAACTCGACCACTACGTTAACCCTGCGAATACGTTGTTTTCAGTGGAAAATGTGGCCGACATTCCAGCGAAAATTCAAGAAACATGTACAGGTGATTCCTCCGAAACTGAGCAACTTGATTTACAGGGTCGTGGTCCCCGATTTCGTATTTCGAGTCCCAGCTATCAAGCCGTGCAGCAAGAGTTTGGCCAGTTAGTGAACAAATCCCGAACCTTCGAAAACGAGCCTTTGAATATTTTCGACGTTCCTGGGCGCTGGTCGTGGACTTTAGGGTTGGATAGTCCCAGCAGTTCCAACTCGTCCTATTCCTCGCTTTCCGATTCAGAATCTGTCACATCATCCCTCTCCTTCCAGTCCCAGTCTGGTTCGCACGGACCCGACTCGCCTAGTCCCTGCGACTCCGACTCTTCTGATTGGAATTCCGGTGGCAGCAGTGGATTCAATTCACCCCCAGTCCATTTCAGCCCCTTAAGGCCATCGAGTGCAGACAACGATGACTTGGAGAGTCACTATTTTTCCTCGGTGGACGAAGACGAAGAGCTGCTACGCGAGAAAAGCATCTTTGCAATAGACCTACCCTTAGTACCTTCGAAACCGAAGGGATTATCTGGAACTCGAATGGTGAATCACGTTTGCTTAGGCTCGGAGGTCGTCCCTACCGTCAATATTTGTCTCATGAATGTCCAGGAACAGCATTATTGTCTATCTTGGCCACAGTACGATCCGGAGTGCTCTCTTGATGGCCCTAATAATCAACTTGAACGGGAACTGGCGGATTGGGCGCTTTGCTTACTTAACCATTTATCGTGGCTGACGCCCTTCCCCCCGCAACTGTGTCAAGCCAAGTTGATACCTTTGTTACTTCAGTACTTGAGCACCAAACCGGCTCCCAATCCTCGGGCAGCGAAACTTTTAGCGAGACTGGCTACTTGCCCCAAATATTTCTCTCAGCTGGTCGCCCAGAACGAAATTCCCTTAATTTCGGGGTCGCTGTCTATCCCGGATGTTCATTGCTGCACTCTAGCCACTTCCTTACACGATTTGCAAATCAGCTTGCAAAAGGGTTGGCAGGCTCTCACGTGTACTTTCGGGAGGGGCGAAATCTTGTACTTGCTCCAGAAAGGTACCAGCGAAGAACGGTTGGCTGCTGCCTTGTCGACGCCTTTCTTAGTCACTTCTCCTACCTTACTGCACCATATTATGGTGAAGAAGAATGCACTAGAACTACTGTTCCAATCCATCACAGCTCCGACTCCGCCTACTTTTACTTTCTTAGCGTTCCGCGAGTTAGGCTTGCGACTCAATTTTAAACGACTCCTGCTGCCGGTAAGCGAGCTGGCAATCTTGACTACGTCCCCCTGTAAACTGTCCTACTCGAGCGAAAACACGGATGTTTCCTTCCAATTTGACGATATGAATCAGGTTCAAATGCGTCGAAGTGTTCTCAGTTCGTCTCCCGTACTAGCAGCAATGTTGGGACCGCATTTCTTAGAAGCCCATCAGTCTGTTATCCATCTGCGAGGCATTAATTCTAGTTCCTTTGAACATTTTTACCATTTTCTTGCCGATTGTGGTCACGTGTACCGAGAGGCTGCTGTGGAAGAGCTAATCGAAATGTGGCAATTGGCAGACAGGTACTTGGTTCCCTCGCAGAAGCTGTTGCAAGGCTTAGTACAAAAAGCTTGTTCTAAATCGAAGTATTTAGCATGTTGCTTTGCCGAAACTTCTTCGAGGCAGCTAACGGAAGAAGGCGAAGGTTTGGTACAACATTTGCTGGCGTACTTCACCCTGAGTGACTGGCCTGGCACAGAGAAAGCTTCCTTATTTTGTGATAATCAATGCACGGGGGAGTCGGAGACTTCAGCGGGTTCGGGATTTGGCCCTCAATGGCGTTCTTTTGTGGAAAACGAACTCTATTCTCAGCGTTGAAAAGCTGCGTGATCTTGTAAAATTGTAAATAAAAGATGTATTGACGATGTTTTACAATGGACTGGGTGAGTTTTTCTTGGCAATGTTGAACTGGTCAAGGAATTCAGTACATAATCTTTGCAAACGGACATTGGTGGCCATAATCCGTAAGGAATCTTGCAGTAATTGATGCTTGGAATGGCCCTAAAAAAGAAAATCCAGAAAAGTAGATTAGCCATAAGCAAAAAGATTCAAAAACTTTTTTTTCTTCTTTACCACGACCGTCCCTTCCCAAGATCCATTTGTGGAATATATAGGCCCTAGTAAGCTTTGGCACAAGAGACGCAACCGTTCTTCCATTCCTGGAATAGACTCCCATTATTAAAAGATCATATCTTTATAAGGTTAATTTAAAACTTTTTAATTCTTCCCATTCATGCTTTTTACCTTGTTGAGCTGCATAGCGAACGAAGGCCAACAACCACTGACGATATTCTACCGAGGAATGCAACGCACGGCTGGCAGCGATTTGCTGGTCCAAAAAAGCTAATGTGCAGGTAGCTTGCAACTCTGGTTCAGCTCGAAAGACTGCGCTAGTCCTCATACCCCTTAAAAGAGTACATAATTCGGTCAAAACGGTACTGGGTTAGGCTGCTTTTCCTTGGTAAGATTTTACCTTCCAGACAAGTTTTGCAGAGAAGCTAAAGGGGACTGCGAAGGTGTTTCAGGTGTCATAGCTGTCATATCGCTCATTTGTCTCACACTATCTTCCGGGAAGGCTAGCAACATCCATGTTCCCAAGTCTGCATTGTAAGTAAAGCCTTTACCGTTGCTAAATGATATCACGGGTGCGAAATCTGGGGTCAAATTCAGGTGAGTGATGGACAAAGTCGATCCTATAAAGAGAGATTTCTAACCAGTATTTATAACGAACAAGGATCTAATTTACCTGAGTTGGCTAGCAGATGCCGAATAGACTCTGACTTAAGTAAGGCAGCAGGTTTGCACAAATCCCATACCGAAAGTCGTGCATCGCTGGTAACCACCAACATATGCCACTGCTGCACGAACAGTTTGCAAGATGCTGCTGAGAGAACGAAAGGCGGGAAAAGACGCGAACCTTGATGATCCAAGACATGTAATGTTGCGTCTGCGCAGGCCACGCCAATGACTTTCGCGCTGCCTTGCACACTTAAAATAAGACTGGAAACGGTCCACTCCCAAAACTTAACGAGTGATATTCATTAGAAAAATGCGGAAGATTTAAAACCAAAGAATTGTTACTTTTGAGTCCTGCTTGTAAGTCAATTTATGAATACCGTACGTAGGTCCCAATGAATGAGCATTGTTGACGACATCAATGACTGCCTTCTTTCCTCCAAAGACCGTGGGAATCTAGCAAAAAAAAAAAAAGAATACATCCTGAAAGAATTTTTCTGTGCAACAATTACCGAATACGAAAGCGTTTTTGGCACAGGCAAAGTAGCTAATACGTTTCCAACTCTTTCTTCAACAACCGGCAAAGGAAGAGTACAGGGTGCTTTGGTTACAGTAGCTTTGGAAATGCTAGGTGAGCCTACACCGAAGGTGGCAACAGCTGTTTTTTCTAGTGTAATGGGTTTTAAGAGTTTCCTCGGTTTGTCTTTTTCAAACGTTTTCCTTTTCGCACTGCTTTCTTCCGCTTCCCCCATTCGGACGTCCAAAGCTTGGGCTTGTGTTGTAGGCTGTGGGTGGGAATCGGTACTCGATGTGCTAATCGTTGTAGGCACGGCTTTGACTCCCGGGACTGTAACCAGATCTCGCTTCTCAACCTGAATTTTGCTTTTATGGTCAGTCGAACTGGAAAACGTGGTCGAAACTTGGTTGCTGGTAGGTAAAAACGGTTTAGGTGCCTCCCTAATGAGAAATTTATAAGTTATTGTCTCGACTATACCACGACAGCCGATATGACAAACGAAATTCTCGTACCCGAGATCAGGAGGCGGAGGAATATACATAGGAGTTATTCGACGCTTGCCATCCATGGTTCGCGTCTCGATCTGCTTGTCAATGGGGCCTTTTATAATACTGGAGCTACTATGGGTCGACGTTTCCATTGACGCAGGCATAATTTTGTCAGGTTGAAATTTCTCACGTTCCCTGAGATTAGATGCTTCCTCCTTATTATAGTCGTCCAACATTTTAAGATATTCCGAATTTTCAATAATGGAGGTGGCAAGAGAAGGCTTAACAGTCGCGTTGTAGGATCGGCCGTACATTTTCTGATATAAGACTTCCTGCAATAGTTGAAAATTAGCAGCTGAAATAAAAATAATCTTCCATTTTAAACAAATTTACCTTTTCTTCAATAGAAAGAGGAATTCCCAACTCTTCTTGAGTAAACTCAATAAAAGCAACCGTCCCATCCCAAGAACAAGCCATGAGCTGCAGCCCAGAAGTACTCCAAGAAACGTCCAATACAGAGCTTCGGAAAAGATCGTGGATAACTACCAATGGTCGTTTAAGTGCGGTTAACCAAATGGACAAGGAGCAGTCACGCGAGCCGATGGCACAGCAACAATAATTAGTCACCTTATTCCCCTCAGCTGTCTTTTTCTTCAGCATATTACTATTGAAGTTCTGAAAATATAGGATTTCTAAGAAATTGAAAAGAAAAGTTTCGGAACAAGTTTGTCAAGCTCTTACAACACAGGTTATGGCTTTCCGATGTCCTACAAAGTCTTTATCTGTCTTCCAACCTTCCCGGTCAATAATTTGGGCAGTTGGACCGCCACCATTCATGGCGTGAGCTGAAACCAAGTACTGGCCGTCTGGGGACCAACTTAAACGAAGAACGTGTGTAGTTCCGCCACACTAATAGCATATCGAGTTAATATGGTGTTACTGAAATTAATCATCTTTTTCATTTTCTTCCTCTTTACTTCTTCAAAGGGCTCAGTAACAATAGCTTCTGCTTGCCAATCAGATGTTCTCCAGATACGGACAGACTTGTCGTCAGACTGAGAAGCTAAATATTTGCCAATTGGATCCCACGAAACTCCTTTGACCAAGCCTGTATGGCCCTTTAAAATCGTCACCATCTCTGCAAAGGGAAGAAAGCTTCATTTAGGACTGATACAAGCACCAAACGCCTAAACGCCAACCTGGTGATTTTTCCATATTCCAAATGATGCAGTTATTATCAACAGAGCAAGTAGCTAGCCACTGATCTGTAGGACTCCATGCCAGATCAAGAATATCCCCCTCATGACCTCTTAACGTTGATACGCAACGCCACTGTTCTACGTTTACTTTGCCTCCTCCTCCGAATACAGCACTCGCTTTATAAATTAATATATTTACAACATGCCTGGCAGAAGAGTTGTATATATGTGTATATACCTGCTGAATAACGACTACATTGCCAAATCATTATAAGTTTGTCATCTCCTCCTGAAGCCAGGAACTTTCCCGACTTGGACCACCTGACGCAGTTAACGCAGCCAAGGTGGTTATCCATTTGACAGAGCTGCTTGGGTATAGATACATCTACTTCTGCTTCTTTGCTCACCACAGGTGCCATACACCATACCGTCACTCTGCCCGAGTCTTCTCCTTAAAATAATGGGAAAAAATGGAAAAATAAAATCATAAAACTATATGGTATATCAACAGCAACCAGTACCTTGACCACCAGTAGCACATCGTGAACCGTCGGGGTGAATGTCAACAGAAAAGATGGGTTTGTCACCTGTGATGTTTAAAAACAAACCTTAAGATTTGCTATAAAACTTTAAATGACTTTACCATCATGAGAAATCCAAGCAGGCTTTAGTAACTTCATGTTTTTCCCCCCATAAGTTTGTTTGTGGATAAATATACTAATCCGCGGTCGCGATGGGCAATCCGCGACGACGACCGACGATCCACGACCGAGACCGACTATCCATGACGACTTGCAGTCCGCAACCGCAACCTCAAAACCTACGGCACTATTGTAAAAAAAAAAAAAAAAAAAAACTTAACATGCTGCGATGAGTTTTGAATTCGATTTTAATTCATAACCACGACAAGGAGCAAAATATTTAAAGAATTTGCTATGCATAGCATATAAAAGGCTAATTTTGACCCGCAATTTAGTCGAAATCAAAGCTCAAAGCAGAGGGTTCGATAATTTTTGCTTCAAAACTACGAATTTCTCTCCTTAGAAATGGGTAAAAATTAGATTTAAATCAAAAGTGTTACTTCAGAGTATTTTGAAGAAACAATTTTTTGTGAATTCAGTACGTGTACGTTTTGTATTCCATACATTTATCCTACGTGCACTAAAGTATACTACAGTGTCGAAAAAAAAACGGGTATACGTAAACTACAGTGGTCTATAATCCTTACCCGTGGAATTAGTTCAAGACTGCTTGCTTTGAGACTTTGAACCGTTTTTTAGGCCTCCTGTCTAAAACTAAACCCAAACCCTATACTCTCAAGTCTAAACCCTAAAACCCGAAACCCAAACTTCTAAGAAAGTCGAATCCGTTTATATTCTGAGCTGGAGGACGTACAAAATGACCATCTCAGAGTAAAGACGGATTCTTCTTTTCTTAGCTTCGGTTTGGTTTTAGAGGCGAGCAGCCGGTTCGAAATCAGCAAGCTTAGTTTGATTAATCCCGTTAGTAAGGATTAGACCACTAAGGTTTCCCTATACCGGTTTTTCTTTACAAGATAGTACTTATTCCACCTTGACTGAAGAGGGGGTTTTATTAACTTTCTTCAAACTTACAAATTGACTTTGCAGTCACCCAATTGTATAACAGCTTTAGCTGATTAAAACAAAACTACTATGCTTTACATGGGGGTTTCGTGGGAAGAACCACTTTCGCTTATATCAAAGAGGCATATTTTTGCGATAAGTTGAACTTGAGAAAACCCGTCAGGACGTTTTGTAGAGTTCACGTTTTGCCAATTGCCATGCGTAGTTTTGCACTCAGCAGCAAAACGCTGTTCGGTACTTTTCCTGTGGTAAGCGGATCGCATTGCATGAAAAAATGAAACCGAACCAGGGTTGCCAGATTTTTTCTGAGTCAGCAAACCAAAGTAACCTGAAAAACAAACCAATTTTTAAAAAAGTGTTTAAAATTCGAATTTCTAAAGCAATTGCTTCACTATTTGTGGAAAACGTCTGCGATACCACCGCGACCTATTTTCCTATAAAATTAATGTCGGAAAAATCTTCAGCATTAAAGATATATCAATAACAAATGAATTTTATATTTTAAAACTACGAGTACTTACCAGCACAATGGATGTTAAAAATTACGGAAGAATCATATGCGCCCAACAATAACTACGTTTTGACTGTATCGAAAAGAAAGGACTGGGGCGTGACACGTGCGTCACAGAAACTGTAAACAAGTGGCAAGGGGCGTCGCGAGGAGGTGTTTGGGGGGTGCACCCCCCCCCAATAGTTGACTACTTACTTAGTTTTTACTAATTTACTAATTTTAACTTTTTACTAATTTACTTACTTAGTTTTTACATTACAAGTGAATCTAGAGGTTTTCTGGAGGCTTTAGCAACGCAGCTAAAGGTTCCCAATTTGAAAAAGTGGAAGCATGGTGAAGTCCGTCCGCTCCCACTAAGTCTTGCGCAGTCGCAGAAAGGAATTTGCTTCAAAAACTTCGAGCACTATGGCTTCCGGTAAGCCCCAAAACTATCTGATATACAACAGAAAACGGACTTGACTGATAGCCGACCAGACGGCTAGTAGAAATCTCTCAAATGATATCAAGTTATATCAAAATTTCTATCAACTGATATCAAGTTATATCAAAATTTCTATCAACTGATATCAAGTTATATCAAAATTTCTATCAACTGATATCAAGTTATATCAAAATTTCTATCAACTGATATCAAGTTATATCAAAATTTCTATCAACTGATATCAAGTTGTATCAAACTCGATCGAGTATATCAAATTCTATCAAGTTGTATCAAAATTTCTCCGAAATGCGAACTAAAATGCGAACCAAACGCGAAATGCGAAGCGGCTGTGTTTTCAAGTTCTATCAACTCACCGATTTTGGACAGGTTTGTCTCGCTTGACCCGGGCCAGGCTCGCTTCCAAACCACGCCTATTTGTTATTATTATTATTATTTATTTATTATTAGCTGGGCAAGTCCTTTTAGCCGTACTAGCGTATACTAGTGGTACGGTAATCGAAAATCCCGTTTACCGTTACCGAATAGCGGTAAAAAAAAAATTACCGCTGTCAACCCTGGAGGAAACAGAGGTAACCGAGTGGTCAGAGCTGTTAGTCAAGTTGAGTTAAGTTGAGTGTGTTATATACATCCCTGAATTCCCGAATGTTGAAGTTTTCCCCCACTCTTTTCGTTACTCTTGGTTATTGCGGGGTAAAATACAGACAGTTTATAAAGAACCTTAACAGGCTGCTGCTAAAGTAGCTGCTAAATTGGCTGCTGCTAATGCGGTTGCTGCTAAAGAGGTTAATTGCTGTAGTGGCTGCTGCATTAACTGGTGCATTGGCAGCGCCCGCTGCTATGGACGCTGCTGACAAAACGGCTGCTGCTAAAGCTAAAGCGGTTGCTGCAGCGGCCGTTGCTGCTGCAGTGGCTTTTGTAGCACCCGCTACTAGGGCCGCTACTCTTTTAGATGTCGCCTTCAGAGCTGCAACGAGCGCGCTCAAAAAAGGGCGCGCTCGCAGTGTCGCGAGTGAATATGCGAGCGCGCTCCTTTTCAATTTTTTGGGAGCACGAGCGAAACACTGAGCGAGTGCACTCGTGCAGTGGCGCCATCTAGTAGCGAACATTAATAACATGTAACCGAAACAACGCTGTGTCGCTTTGTCGTTTCCTCGTGGTAGTGTGAGAAAGTGTTCCTAAACCCTGACCACCAGACCAAACCCCCACCTCGCGATTCCTGTTTCGGACAACCCAGAAAGCGATGATGATGATGATGAAGAGCTAGCCTTCACTGACCTTACAGAGGTTTTAACCAGAATTGAATCCGAAAACCAAATGGAGAGTGAGTCCGAAGTACCTGAGGATGAGGACACTATGGTCCTACCAAGGCACATGCGATGCAACTGCCACTTATTAAACCTAGTCGCTACATCGGATGTTGAGAAGATTACTTCCACAAGTTTTAAGAAGATTAAACGAACTGCGGACGGACGTCTGCAAGCACTATGGAATGCGCAATCACGGAGTACCTGTTCATCCGACTTCATCTGGGAAAAGTTGGGATTGCTTTTCGTAATACCCAACAAGACGCGTTGGAATTCTTACTATAACGCGCTTGTTCGTGTTAAACACTTCATCATAAACAAAAATGAAAAACTGAAGGAAGTTTTGAAAAAGAGAGAATCCAGGTGTTCCGGTCGGCGGAAGAAGATTTCATTAAGGAAATGGTTCGCGTGTTTCAGTTCTTTGCGCAAGCACTTGACGTGCTACAAAATGAAGAGTACGTGTCCGCGGGATGCGTTTTACCGACTGTTTCTGTACTTCTCAGGAAGTATAGGGAAATGGAGAAGGACACTGTTAGCGCAGTGCTTGCCTTTAGTCACAAGACTCGCATATTCAATTGAAAATCGCTTTGGCGGTCTGTTCAAAGAAACACACTTGCGCCTAGCAACACTGAGTGATCCCCATTTCAAAATATCGTGGCTTTCTAACGAGGAGGAGATACGATATGGTATGCGTCTACTGAAAGAAGAGTTCCATAGACGGAAATCATTAGAGTGGTCAGTACATTTTACTGTGTTTCACTCATAGTAATTTTTCCTACAGTGTAACTCCAATTGAACCTGAAGATGAGAATGAAAACAGTGACGAATGTGCGAGCCCAACGAGAAAAGGCGAGTTTTTTTTAATTGTTCAGGAGGACAAGTTCAGAAATCGACGAGGTTGATCGGTTTATGACAGAAGACGTATCAGAGAAAATAGGAAGACCGCATTCTGTGTAAAACGACGTTAAAAGCTAGCATGACCTTTTCTTGTTTACGTCTAAAAGCAGCAACTCGCATACAGCGGGTTGAGGCATGTTGTAGTTGTAGGAGGTGTCGTAAAAGGAGCAAACCGCATAAGCGGGTTTAGCCATGTTGTAGGGGGCGTCTAAAAGCAGCAGACGCATAAAACGTCCTAACCTAACGTACCTTAACCTAACCCAATCAACCTAATGTAACGTAACGTAACCTAAAATGCCCCGCCTGGGGCGAAATAAGGCTGGTATGGTTTGCTGCGGATCACTGGACGACCCTCCTAACATGGCTGAACCCGCTTTTATGTAAGTTGCTGCTTTTAATGTAAACACGAAGGGGTCCTGCTAGCCAGTGCTAGAATCTGTTGTGTTTTGATGTTTAGGTTTTAGTTTGACGGTTAGTTTTAAAAGTTAAAGCGAAGATTTCAGGAGTTACATATGTATTTGTTATTGTTCCTTTATACAGAAAAAATTATATAGGTCATTCCTTTCCGAATAAAAATAATAAATATCAACTCCCGGGAAATTTGTTTGCAAAACAAAAAAATGACTGGGAGAATTTCAGTGGACAATGACCAAGAAGATATGACTGCAGAGAATAATGCTGATTTTCATGTGATTCGTTTTGTGGCCAACATCGTTCTGAGTATTATACGACAATGCTGGGCGATGTCAGGAGCCGTTGTTTTGGCTGTAGTATTCCTATATTGGATGTACGGGGGCATTCTTGCTTTTCTGGTTCTCTGCTTTGCTGCTACGGGTAGAAACTTATAAAAAAAATAGTTCTTAATAAAACTCCATTACAATATACCCAACAGGAATTATCTATAATGCTGGGGATAAACTGCTGTATTACCCAGAAACACCTCCGCACTCCCGGTTATTCGTCCCAGCTCCCTTTACGGCTGGCCTGCCTTTCGAAAACGTTTTCTTCAAGAGCAAAGATTCTGTCAAACTCCATGGTTTCTTAATGAAACAGCCGGATGGCATCGCGGAGCAGGTGCCCACTATCTTATTTCTTCATGGCAATGCTGGAAATATTGGTCACCGGTAAGAGGCAAATCAGCAAAATCAACAAATGAGAATTATTTTTAAAAATTCTAAGATTGCCGAACGCTCGCGGCCTATATCGGCAATTAGGATGTAACGTTTTTATGCCTGAGTACCGTGGCTATGGCAAATCAGGGGGTCATCCGTCAGAGAACGGCTTGTACAAGGACGCGCAAGCAGCACTAGAATATTTGCACAACCGCCCTGATATTCAGCGTGATAAAATCATGGTGTTTGGTCGTTCTCTTGGTATATTTAATTTTTCTGTAAACCGTTTGAATGTTGTTAAAAGCTATTATTTTATTAGGAGGCGCTGTAGCCATTGATTTGGCCATCCAGCCTGTTAGTGAAGGCAAAATCGCCTGTTTGTTGGTAGAAAATACTTTTACAAGCATTCCGGACATGGCCAAACTTATTATACGATTCAGTTTTATTAAGTACATCCCTTTCTGGTTTTATAAAAACAAGGTAAAAAGCTATGGGCACTTTAACATTGGTTTATTAGTTTAATTGCTATATTTTATATGACTATTTATTCTTGCCTTGTTTTAAATTTATTTTCAGTTTGAGAGCCTACGGAAGGTAGTCAACCTAAGTCTGCCATGTCTATTCATCTCGGGATTGATGGACGAGCTAGTCCCGGCTAGTATGATGCTGGATCTATATCGCCAATGTGGGAGTTCCCACAAGCGCCTCATGCAAGTGCCCCGCGGTAATCATAACGGCACGTGGGCATGTCCGGGTTATTATCGCCATTTGGTCGAAGCTGTGGAACAAGTCATGCAAACGGCAAGCCCACCCTCTCGCTCTAATTCAGAAGCTGTCATTGAAGTGTCTGCCAAAAGCACAGATAACTAAATGGGAACACACATTGCACTTGTCTTAAAGAATAAATAAATTAAACAAATTAATCACAGTACTTTATTTTATTTTTCAATTTGAGCAAGTTTTAGTTATTAGGATTCGTATCAGGACAACTATGTGTCAAGGTGGCAGTCAGACTTTCAACTAAAAGGACACTCCTCAATTACTTAGTTTTTTACTCAATAAAATTTTTAAAAAGTTATTACTGTAAGGAATTTGCTGCCGTTCAAGCGTAGCGGTTAGCAACGCGGCCACAAAACGATGGCAATCCACATACTTAGCCTCCAACTGGCACAATAAAGTGGTAGGTAGGCTTTGGATCCCTTGGTTCCATATCTGGACCACCGTTAGAGCAATATCGCACACCTAGGACGTTGTAAATTACATTAATTATCAGGACAAACATGAAGGTAGATTATCTCTACACGACAAAAAAAGCCTATACATAAATCTAGAAAAAAATATATAAACGTCCAAGAAATAGTAAAAACGGAACAAATGTGTTTTACTTCAAATATCATCTTTCGCAGGAGCTGGAGTGGCACATGGAATAGACATTGCTCGTAAACTGTGTTCATGAAACGCTTATGCTCTAGAAAAAAAAGAGAAATTAACCCTTATGAAGCTCAGAAGGTTGGGGAAAAAGAAACGAATTTAGTTCATTCTCGCTTTATACCTAAAGCTGCTTGGCCCAAATTGGTGGCTTTCATGATAGCTTCTTCAGCTTGCAAGGCATTGATATGCAAGCTGTTAACGACATAGGCACGAATACTGCCCAGGAAATGTAACAGCCACGACCGCAATAAATGTAACCGCCGCATTCGCAACACAGTGGGCAAGCTTTCGCCAGGATTATCTAAACAATGTTCGGATGCCTGCTCTAAATCTAATGAAAAATAAAAGTTTTCAGTAGCACTAAATTATAAAAGATTTCTGACAAACCTTTGAAAAGCAACCCTTGCAAGGCTTTAAGCGAACGCATCAAGATCAAAGAAAACCTGAATATTTCATTGTAAATCTGCAAACTACTTGGGGTTATAACGATCGAAAGCGGCCAAGGTACCTAGACGCAGTGAAATATAGCTTGTAAACTACTTGTGAATATGTCTAAAAACTGCTTTCGTTTACTTCATAATGGACCATAACATTGGAAAAGTGGACACCGGATGGAGCTGAAAGGCACACTGAGAAATTCTTCGCAGTAGAGATTCTAGGCTGAGTGGCACTGCGAAGCAACGACGTTAAGTAGCTCTCGTCTTCCCACTTTTCATCATTGTTTATCTAAAAGGATGAGCAACATTACAGAAAATGTTCAAAATTAAGTCGTAGCGCATACTTTGGCAAAAATTTCAGAGCAAACGTCACTTAGAATATCCCCAGATTCCATAAAATAGACAGAACGAAGGGCAGTAAGGTGCTGACGTAACCCACACTTGTCTCGCACGACTTGGATCAAAGCCGGGCATATGCAATTATAGTACCGGGATATCTGGATTGCCAAAGCTCGTTCGACCGCCACGCTTACCAGCAAGCTGCTTTTGTACTTCAAGGGTGGCCTTACCGTAAAAGTTTATCAACGTCAAAATCTAAAGATTATAACTCTCGTACGTTTTCGAAGTACTAAAATTTTTGAACGTCAATTTCTCGCTTAAAAGGGAACAAGCTACGTCCGTCAAATTCTTGAATTCCCAGGGCGAACTACCGACAATACCTTCATTCTCCGCAGAGGACGAATCAGACATCAAACTGTCCAGAAACTGATCATACAAAGTGATCTGTGATCCCCAACCTATAAATTTGGCAGTTATAAACAATAACACTATATAGTGGCTTATATTAGGACATTTACATACTTGATGCTTTTTCTCCCATACGGCTTAACACTTCTCTGCTTTTTCCAGCTAGACGCAGTTTGTCTAAAGTTGAAAACCATAAGCTGTTGGTTTCCATTTGGTGCTGGATGTGGGGATCTTTGAAGATCACAATGGCATCCCAGCTTTGACTCTGCTTTGGACACGGAACAGAGAAAAAAAATTCCTCGAAACGGTCAATCAAACGTCCGGTTGTGAACCAAGCATCGATTATAAACAAATACGGCCGTATAATAGCAAGAAATATTTGCAAATGATCGATAAAATAAATGTCCTTTAATTGAGCTTGATCGGTTTCTTCCATCCATACTGTGGACAGCCTAAAATAAAAACAGAAAAAAATATTATTTGTGGGTATGACTGTAAATACAATAAATTTCTTACTTGACTGCACTGGAGCAACTTGAAGAGATTTCAACGCTGTCAACTGCTTTGATGTGTGTTCGGCATAGGCTTTGAAAGCACGTCAGTTCTTCCTTGAGTAAATTTTGCAAAGTGAGTAGGGTGACTGTCTCTTCTAACGCGAACGAAATTTATGTAAATTGATTCACATTCAAAGAAAAGCAATTTTACCTTGTTTCTGAACCCGGGTTTCGATACGGGCCAAGGAATTTTGGAAAGCATTAATGCGAGTACTTAACGCGCTGGCATAAGCTTCGAATGTGCTATTCGAGGGATTCGTCATAGTTCTAGTACAGAAATATCGAAGGGCATTTAAAGCGTCCAAAGCTTCCCCAAAAGCTACAAGGAAATTCTGGAAACTTTCCTAGAAGAGAAAGGGTAGTTTAAGGATTGTACATTCTCTTATTGTATCGTTGTAACAGAATCAAAGAAAATACCGAAACGAGACTCGGGACTGTTATTGCAGGTTTCGGCAGGCTTTTACCATTGCAGATCGTAAATATAACAGAGGAGGGCCGGAATTGTTGAAAACTCCAAATGAGCTCCTTTAAAGCCTCATATTCACTAATTTGCTGACATTGTGAAGCTCTTGCACAAACATCTTCCAGATCACCGCATGTTCTCCTGAACAGAAAGCGTTAATAATACAAAAATAAGATTGATGCAATTACGTCAGATATAGCCATCAGTGATACGGGTACTATTTAAATACATTATTTGTCTTTAATACTATTTAAGTGCATTTAAAAATACTATAAGCATGAACGTGAACATGAACGTGAAGCATGAACATGAAGCATGAACATGAACGTGAAGCATGAAGCATGAACGAATACTATAAGCATGAAGCTTTAAATATAAAGCGTTTAGATTTCTTTCACCCTTTTGCGGTTTACCTATAATTACTAAAGTTTCCTAATAATGTTCTTATTTCCGCTGGCGTCAGAACACACAGGATAACTATCTCATCATATATATAGGTAATATCAAGCGAGATTTTACGTCAAACTAAATTTAATTCTAAAAAAAAGTCAAACTAAAAATAAACTAACTACCGCAGTACCATGTGTTCACTGAGTTGCTGTCAGGATGGCTTGATACTGAAAGACAATTTAAACTCGGATTGGACCAGTACTGTGGCTGACAGCTCGCTGATAACCAATTCTTCTCAGAATTGCTCAAAATTTCGCTGTCCATGTCAGTTTTTTGACTTGTTAATTTGTTATAACGTCGCCGCGGTATGGTATGATGGTATACAAAAAGAACTGAAAGCTCAAATCCGCTGTAGGAGGGGCGTCGCAATCCGCTTCGTTCAAACCGCATAGGAGCCTCAATAGCTTTGTTCGATCTCCGAATTGGCAAACCATGCACCGAAAAGTAAATTACTTTCTCGACGACACGTTTAGAAACATTTTATGAAACTGAGATAAGAGTCAAGGGAGAAATAAAAGTCAACGTCAATTTTTTAGTCTATTAGAATGCAGAACACCAGCTTTCCATGACCCTGCTTACGCAACCCCCCCGAAACTCCACTTTTCGAATAGGAAACGAAAATAATGTACAAAATAATTGCCAATAAGGAATAATACCCTACCATTACTATTATCCTGCAAGATATTGCATATGCAAAAGATGGTCGAATCTTGTAGAAAAACTAAAGGACTGAAGGAAGAATGTTTCAATGCAACGACCTTTTATAGTGTGCTGCTCCTTATATAGGAGCACTTAAACTATCAAGCGGGCAGGTAAGACAGCCGCGTTGCAACACGCCCGTGACGTCACGACCCCAAAGTTCGGAAGTCCTCGCGTGATAATGGAGCAAAATAGGATCCAGAACAGTTCCCATAATTGGCTGCTTATTACCTTTATCTGACAGCGGTCATCAGAGTATTATGGATATGTACTCTTCTTACAATTCCTGGTCATTTCACTTGCATCCGCGCGGGTAAGTTTTAATACTTCCATTTTGCCTCTTACCTTGGCACTATTCCGCCAAATTGTGATGCCTGATAGAACCATAGGGTATATAGTATACCTATGCTGGCGCTACGGGCGGAGGGCTAGTCAGTCGCAAAGGAACCGAGTGAGGGTATAGACGGAAGCCCAAGTACACAAGTTGAATTCAGAGGACAGTTTTGTAGTTGGGAATATTGCGGGTGGTGTGTGAACTTCGATGGCAGCTAATTTTGTGGTGTGGGACGGAGAAACAAGTTTGCGGGGGGTG
>RJJA01000168.1:7607-124274 GCA_003724045.1 Lepidurus arcticus
GGGGGGGGGGGGGGTTGTTTTCTGCTTTCTGCTTTTGGTTACTGCTTGTTTTGGCAATTGTCGGGTGTTATATAACTTGCGACGTATGAAACTATATCTAGGTTTGTTTGTTTCGTTCGATTGTCATAACCAGTTCAAGAAGGTCGTCAGTAAAGGTCGAAACTACATGCGTTTATAGTGTTTTAAATGTCAGTAGATTCGCTAACTTTTAATACATGTTAATTTTAAAAAGGACGTTTTCTTGCAAAGTTATGACGCATTCTGCCATCTGCCCAGTTTTAGTTCTTGTGATACTTTAATTCCTATTTCACCCCGATGTTAGTGAAATAATTTTTTATTTGCAAAACACGCTGTCATAACTCTGAAAGTATTTAATTTATATTAAGTGTATAGTTTTCGCTGTTATTTAATTTAATAACAACAAATGAAAACAGACACACCATCCATCATCTCATGTCAAGCCGTGGTCGCAACGTAGTCGCAAGCTTCTTTTTCTTAAAAGCATGAAATCATGAATCATGGAACCGTCAACAGTGTCAACGCAAAGTGCTCGTTCTCACAGTTCGCGTCAGCATCAGAATTACTTGTTCTTGTAATTATGTTTATGATGGAATGTTTTTAGTGTGCTTTAAGATGGTACTTTGGTTGTGAATTTTAAGCTATGGTAAATGAAGTGCGTAGCGCGCAGGTAACTTACTGTATTCACATTCACATTTACCTTATTCCTATCGATTTTAGAATGTCAATTCAAATATATGTTACTTGCAAGTAGTTTTAAAAAATAAGTATTTCACCAAGTTGTACGATTTTTCGTGAAATTCTTAGGCGTCTAGTTGGAGTGAGTTTTATAACCGTAAAACTACTAGCTTTATCCGTTTGGTTACCGGAAACTTAATTATATCGAAGTTTGAAAATATTAAAATGTTTAGATTTTGTAATTCAATTGGATTTTTATCAAGTAGAAAATGTAGATCATTTCCTGCTTTATTTTCTGCTTTATTTGCATTTTCTGCTTTATTTTCTGCTGTATTAGCATTTTCTGCTTTACTAGCATTTTCTGCTTTACTAGCATTTTCTGCTTTATTTTGTTTATTTCTCCCATATTTTTTTTCAAAATGAATTACATTGGGAAGAGGGAACAGAAACGAGAGTGGCGACACCTGCAAAGAACCTAACACAACAAGTGAGGTCTGAGGCATTCGCGCGAAAACAGGAGATTCAAAAAGCGCACCTGGCCGAAAGTTAATTAAAAGTTGAAATAATTATTAAAAAATGAGAATGCCTGCTTATTATCGCGTGTCATCCCATTCTGACAATGCTTGCCTGTGGCGACAATGCTTTGGCTGTGGTACCTAAAATGTAATTCAGTCTGTTGCGTCACGCTTGAATACTGACAGGTTCAAGCAAATGCAAAAGAAATAAAAAAAATGTGGAACGCTTCACGATTTTGCGTGTCATCCTTGCGCAGGGGCCATGCTAATCTTCTCTGTATCGTTCCAATTTTAGTATATGTAATGCCGAAGCATTACATCCGTGGTATACTTTTATTACGTTATTATGATGAAACGTTTGATAAGGTCGTGGCGACTTATGTGACAATGGACAGTGACCGCTTGATTTTCTTTAGCTGGTCATTTGAGATTACCATGAAAAGATTAAATTAAACAGTAAAATTTATATTCCAGCATCATATTTTAAAACTAAAATAATCTTGGTTGTAAGTCCTGAAATAATTCAAACTTTGGAATAAACTTGGATAGTTTGGATAGTTCTAGACCTTAACGTCATGCCGCCATTACTGTTTTCAACTGCTCTGTAATCCAAACAATCAATAGTCCTGTTCCCAACATTATAAAGTATCCGTAGAGAAGTGTAATTATTAGCTGGGCAAGTCTCCTAAGGGATATGCCCTTATACTATCGTTTTTTCCTACTGCAATTCGTAGAGAAACTATATTGACAAAAATTTCAGTGTAGTTTTTCCATAAAAGAGAAAGTAGTTTATGAATATTTTTTGGCCGTAGCACAGAAGTAGTTTATTGTCAGAGAATCCATAAAAAACAAAAGCTTGTCTGTATCGTGTTTGAAATCCACGTTTGTACTTTTAAGATCTGTGCATTCCCGTAAAAGTTACATTTGGCCAGAAAACACAAGAAGTTGCTGTCAATTTTGTTTCAGAAGCTTTCCAGAAAGAGAAAGTATAATAACGTAGCGTAGGCTATTTTTTATTCTTCCTGTGCAAAAGTAGTGTATCTCCCGTTTGGGTAGTAAATTACAAAAACCAGGCTTATAGTCATTCATGCATGTGTACGTAAATAATTTACAAGGAAAGCAAAAAATATTTGTATCTTAATGCCACTGTCTTTAAACTGTATCTTCTGAAAAACCAGAACACGTTAGTAGCTTTTAACAAGGCATATATAACTGAACTGTCTGTAAAGCATTTATTTTTGCGCGTGCGTCTTAAGCGTTTTATGCTCAAATTTATAAAAATAAATCCAGCATTCATCGCGTTTGGCTATATGCACGAGCGCATTGAAATAGTAAAGCTGTAATAGCAGAAAGCTAATTTTTATAGTATATCCATTTGCTTTGCAAACTCCATATAGTCTGCTTAGTAATAGACTGCAAATAACACTGCACCTCTCTCTATAGTTTGGGCAGAATGTCTCTTTATGCATAAGATATGCAACTTGTTGTACTGTGAAAATCCATTTGTTCCTTTCTTAAAGTCTTGCATTCTCCCCATTAGACGAAACCTGCTAGTAACATGTCGTCTACTGCTTAAGAATAAATATATTCTAGCATGTGATCTGAAAATTTACAGGGAAACTATCCGCTAAAAGTATCAAGAATTATTTTTGCATAACGTATGTAACCATCATAGTAATTGCTCGGAGCATTTTTGTCTTCGAAATTAGCTGGGCATCAGAAAAAGCGGGATTGATACTTCAGCATCGTCTATATAGCGTATTCCAAACTGCTTCAATTCTACATGAATTGGGTTTTTAAGGTGACGTGCAGATATTTTCCGTTAGATGACTGTACATTTTTGTTACCTCTATTAAATACTGCGAGTTAAAAGTACAATAAAGTTATGATCTTGAAGCGTAAAAAAATAAGTGAAGCGTCACATTTCCTATAGCCGAAAGCCGGTCCAGGCTCCAGGTTAAATGAAGCTGAATCAAGCGAACAAATGCGGGTCGCATGAACGCTTTTGGTATTTCGTGGTACGGAGCTTTCAAATAAATCCTTAAGTAAAGCGCAATTTCTGAGGAAGCTAAGAAAAAAATGCAGTAAGTCATGTTATAAGGTAAGGTAATAATGTATTTATAAGTCGTGGTGTTTGTTTTGAAGATACTTAATTAAAAAGTTTCCGCCTATTTTCGTTAGTAGCCAGTCTGAGTTGCGATTGGCGATTGGCGTGCAGTACGTTGATTGTCTCAGACTTTAGTAGAGCTCACATAAAATTTCTTGCTAATTTTACAATTAATATTGTGGTACTTTTTATGCCAATAAAATACTGTACAATTGTTAATATTACAACATACGACATACAACATGTCGTATGTTGTATGTTGTTGTCAACATGACATACAACACCTAACCTAACCTAACAACATACAACATAATATGACATCTGACGAGTCCGTACATGGAAAACTCAAAAGATGTTCCTTAGATGTACAGTGATGAAGAACGCTATTTTACCGAGTGTGTAAATGTTCGGTCTTCGATTTTTTCCTCCAAGTCATGTATATAGCAATATTTTATAGGCCATTATCTGAAACGTATTTCTTTCAATATTTCAGCAATGTTCTCGCTTCTGTCTTGCGTAGATTGAGAGGTCACTTTTTGCCCTAACGCGTACAAGCATTTGAATGAAATCTACATTTATTTTCCATGAAAAAATAAGTTATAATGTCTTAATTATGTATAGTCGACGCTAACCAGCTTAACTTCGTGCTTAACTTCATAAAGAACTCAAAGAATTTCTTAATTCCTTCATAAATAAAGATACAAACTTTAGCTTGACGATATAAATGAAAATTAATGCTAATGTCGTCAGACAATAGATCTTGCTCGCATTAAATCTTAGCCAACCAGAGAACGCCTTTTTCCAGCCTGTTTTTCTCATTACGAGGGCTGGGAAGTTCATTTTTCGTCATTCTTTCATGCACAAATTCAGGGCCTAATACACACCAGCTTAGAGGCGAAGAACCAACGACGATACAGAATGTAAGAAAAAAAGAACTGTAAAAAACTATATAAAAAAGGCCAACTTGTTATAAGAACGCAGCATTTTGGTCGACTTAATAGTTAGGGCGGTGGCTCCGCAATAATAAACAAAGTCCTGATATGGAGATAGACTTTGGCATCCCGAGCACACCCTGACACCACAAGAACATCTACAAGAGAGACCACAAGCCCACGCACCGAAAAGAACTTACACGTCTTGGGAGCTTTTCCGGCTAATCTAAGTAAGCGGAGAAGCGACAAAAAATAACTAGGACGCTGTATATGCCACGACGATAACAGCTTTCAGTTGCTCCTTTTTGACCAAGTTTATACTCAACTCATCCCCACAAATATACAAAGCAGACCTCACTGGGACATCTCACGTAGTGGATATGTCTTAGCCTTTAAAAAAATCCTATTATAACATCTTGGCGCCAAAAGAAAACGGCAAGTTCTTCGCTTTCTCATAAAAGGATTAAGGCGTTGAAAAGACTGCATGTAATAATTACTCCACACAGTCGTTTTATGGATGATTTATCATAGCGTGTGCAAAAGGGACTTGTGGGAAGAAACCATTGGAAAATGATAGTTATAAATTGTTGTAATAATTCCTCGTAAGCTGTTCAGCATCGTAACATTGCAAAAACCAGCATACAAGTCTGATATATAATTTTCACATACGCTGCTGTAGGTCTTTTTAAGAGTTATATAGCTTCAGTTTAGAACTGGATCTAAGTCAATCATATTTTCCAAGCTAACTATAGGCAGCCTCCTAGCCCAGCATGACGTCTCACCATTTTAAGAATGGCTTGTGATCCTCCACGCGTCAAAGAAATGGATCTATTCCCCAATCCTCTTCCTATAGAGTACTACGTTCTAAAAAGTATTTGGTAAGTGGTGCGCCAAGAAAGATTTGTAAAATAATAAAAAAATACAAGATAAAAGCAAAATTTTCAGGCAACTTACTACATATGTTTGTAAAATGATCATATATTACCTCACTTTTATAAAATCAGTTTTAAACTGTACCCTTTTCGTCATACAAATTACAGTAGCGTTGTGCTTTCTAGGGATCGATAGCGTCGTACTGAACCTACGTTGCAAATTAAATTTGTCCAAATCGTAATGCAGCAAAAAGCTTCGGGGGTATGTAAAAGCCTTAAACAGGTAGTCCGGAGCCCGCTTTATGACTAACCAACACATTGTACACCCAAATCAAAAAATGAGAAGAAAAAGGAAGTTCCTGGCTTCAATGCTAATTCCCCATCATCTTACGGGGCCCCCGCCCTGCAGTCTCTCAGCCAACGAGTCGTTAATATAGCTTAACAAATTATCCCTCCCCCTAAAAAAAGAAGAAATCCTCCACCAAAGCTTATGAATGAACAATACCTTACAATACCTCAATAAGCAAAAATCAGTCACAGTTTGTTCAGTCGGTAATCTTAAGCGAATCTCACTAATTTAAATGGCTTTGTTTTTCCCATTACGTAGAACCAAAAGAAAAATTCGCGTGTTCGTGAGAAGATGTATAGGTATAACCAACTATTTCCCTCCTTCCCTTTCATGCTCCAACTGACTGAAAAGAACAAAAACAATATGATGAAGAGAACACGATTGGTTTGGCAGCCGTGCGCTAATCTATTGCAAGCTAAGTACGTCGAAAAGGAGTGCTAAGGGGACTCGCAAGCCATGCTTTTTACATCATAAGACTCCTACGTTTTATCCGTCCCAGACCGTGATTAGTTACGCCAAGAATCTTACCATCATCATTCCATTATTAGCATAACTATAGCACCCTTCCTCCCCGTCCTTCATCCTTTCGCCAGTTGCCTTTCTCGAGAGCACTCATAACAAAACTTTGTTCAAAAATCCCTAATCTGCGTATCTTCAAATTATTCAATTTTAAAGCGTACGAACAGGGAGTTCGAAAGCATCCTTTAGCGAGGCATAGGACTTGATGATTATCTCTTCCCCGCCTCTCCTTAAAAATCGCCAAGCAAAAATACTTGGAATGCTTGAGCTAAAGGATGCCGTCATATATTCCAAACTTGTTTGGGAACTTTGGCGCTTTTGTATACAGTATAATACACACCTTCCCCAAAACTGACGCACACCACATTGTCCGTGCATTACGCGAAGCGAAAAAATGCTGTCTATATGGCGTCACGAGGTTATTAACTGAGATCTTTTTTCTAACCTACCCCCCTTCCTCGCGCTTTTGGCATTTTCCTTCCAGTTCTTCTGAAATAAGTTCAAAGCACTCTACGAGCAGCTATTTCGCTGAGCGCTAACACGTCCTCATCGCTGTTCAAAAGCCTCACGTGTGTTAGTGTGAGGACGTTGATGACTCCGGGAGTGCATTCACAAGTAGGCAAGCAGGGCTTCCCGCAAAAAGTCGGGTCGAGTCAAGCATAACACATATCCAAGAAGGACAGGAGAAACGGCTTGCCAGAAAACTAGCTAAGGACTCATCAACGTCTCGCAGTGTAGTGTTCGCGAGTGGTTGCTGTGGTTGGGCTTCGTCGGATGCGGAAAATCCCAAAGTGGTGTTGCTTTGCTGCTCTATCCGGCTTTGAACGATTTCAAAAAAGACGCGATAACAGATTCGGGACTCGTGAGTTGAAGCTGAGCTCGTCCATTTCTACCTGTACCGACGTTTTAAGGGGGATTATCAAGAATCAAAAATAGCCAAAGAAAGAAAAAAATTCCCCGCAATCTTTTCCGGAGAAACACAAAGTGGCATTGTATTAACCGCCCGCAAATCAGTGGTCTACGAATTCTCATGTGTCAGTGTTTACTCCGTTCATTGCCCAAGTGCTAAAGCCAAGCTATCGTGATGGGCCAAGAAGCTCTGTGCCGAAGGTATTCATTCTATTAAGTTACATATAACCTATCCTTCCTCAACCAGAAATCTCCCAAAACTCCCAGCGTTTTTATTCCCCCCCCCCAAAAAAAAAATCTTTTATGAGGAAAAAGTTGTTCAATTCTCGGTGTGGAGCAATGCACACACGCGTCTGTCTTAAAACTTTTGAAGGGATAAAAATATACCAACTCAACTCAACCCCTAACCTCCCAAGTTATACTTTGTCCCTCCTCTGCGCCTATACTCGCACACAGACGTTTTAGTCCGCCGTCGAGCCTAATTTGTTACACACGGTCATCTCTCAAATCCCAACCCCAGAAAACAGAACCCGACTTTCGACGAGATTTATCGCGCACAATAAGACCTGAAAAACAAGACAGGCTGGGAGGATAAAAATGTCGGGTCCGGTTGCCTCAGCCAAGACCAAAAAGTTGACAGTGGGGGGACCCATGGAAGCGGACATAACATAAATCTGGAGTGACGTATCTGTGCTTCATTCCATACATTTGGCACCGAATCTCAGACACCCCGTTTTAAAATTAGCTCCTATGACAAACTCGTCGACTCGTTCCCAAAATTGTGTCTTCCTTGTAAAGTAGTTTCAACTCGGATTGACTCATTTGTTTCAAATTAGGAACCGACTCTCCTTTCCTTTCTTTCATTTTTTCCCTTCTCAATGCGCCCAGCAAAGGTTTCCACAGCATCCGAGTATATTACACCGTCCCATAAAAAGCCGTGTCTATCCCTCTCGGAGGTGGCTTGTCCATGTCTGCTAAAAATCGGACATGGACCTTTATTTGTTGTTAAAAGGGTGGATCAGTGGAATAATCAGGGCGTGGGCGAAAGGCTGTCCGTTGAACAATAGTTGTTAAACTTCTCAAACTGGTAACATCTAACAAGTATTTGCCAAGGGTACCAATACTTTTGAAAGCTTCTTTTTGGCTAACACAACTCTGCAACGTGTTCAACGTAAATCCGAGTATCCCTCCGAAACTGGCAAAAACAAACAAAAACGAACTCCTCACGCTTCTATCTGTATGTGAACCATACCCATTTGGGAGTCTGTTCTGTTCTATACTGTACCATAGACTAAGGAAAATGATCACGTCCGGGGCAGTCGAGGGAGGCAAGAAGAAAAGAAACCTCCATTTTGCGGGACATAAATTATTTCGTCGCTGTCAACAGGCGGAAATTAATGCTTATCACGTGAAAATTCGTCTTGATTCTAACTTGGCACCTCGTCGCTAAAAGCTTTTTGGGTTTTTGAAAACCCCAAATCTTCCTGGCTGGAATTGCCATCGGCCTATTATGCATTCCCGAATGTCCGTATTGCGCGTGAAAAAGCTTCTAAGTACACCTGGCGACACGTCTAACAAAAGCTATGGCGCCAAACCCGCAGAAGCAGTTTACAAGCGCGACTTTTCGCTAGATAAGCTCAAACTCCAACACCTGAGCCAAATTTTGCTTCTTGTCAGATTAATGACAAACACAATTACTGTCACGCAGACACTGTCATTTTTCTTTTGTAATCCGCAAATTTCCAAAAGAAAAATGATATTTTATTTTTTAAAATCCTTTTCATTGCTCCGGAATTTTCCACCCCACAATGGCAAGCACCAGCGGTCAGTTAAAGGTGTCCGAACCCTTAACTCATGAAGCAGAAACTTTAGAGAGAGTTAAATCGCTTTATGATTATGTATACAAGACGATATAAAATTGCATATCCTTCTTCCAAATCTAATCATAACTCTTTCTTAAATCTCTTAGGAACTACTGAAAAATGGTGCTGCAGTTTTTTGTCTGCCATACGTGATATAAATGTACTGCGCGCGATATCTAACGCCCGTTAAATTTTTCGATAAAGTAGAAAAACATGCTCGTCATTCTCCCTGAACGAAGGATCGGTTTGTTCTTTTTTCTGCTTTGGTCCATAATAAAAGCTATTATATCCTCTACAGTCTTCTTCCTGGAGAGTATACCCATAGCGCCGTCTTTCTATCTTCTATTTTTATTATTGTTACGGTGTCTATTAGTCCATAAAGCTCTCGTCCCTCGACTTTTACTCCGGCAGGTAGCCTAATGCTGTGATAATATACGACAAGGGGAAAGATAAGATTCTTAGCCACTATTAGCGAGTTCTACAGAGAGGTTGGGACACCACATATGGAATCTTCTTCCTTCAGCCACCCTTTATAAGACACCTTTTTGGTGGAGTTCATGCAGGATTTATGGAGAGCCCCATTGTTGGGAACGGAATGTGCACGATACTGTTGTTGTCCAGCCATCCGGCCATCTTCTCCTTTTTGTGACTTTTTCCCATGGTCATTTATCCAATGCTAAATTGTAGTAGAAATAAAAAGCAAAAAAATGAAGAAAAAAAACAGATTTTGTGCAGCAAGGACGACCAGCCAAACTGGGAGCGAGCGGCAAGGACGAGACCGTTAATTGGCTTCCTTGGTCGACGCTACACACAGCTACAGGCAAATCAGACTCCTAAATGGAGGGCAATTGTATAAAACTAATAAGGCTTGCGTCCGTTATAAGGCTTGCGTGCGTGGCTCCCAAAAGAAACAAAGAAAAAAACTGTACCAGGATTTGTAATTGACATCACCCTTGACACGGAACCAAAAGGACATGTTACCTTTTTATTCATATCTCCCCCCCGAACTCGAGATTTAGAACCCATGTTCTTTACGAATCACATTGGATTTAAAAAATAAAATGAAAAATAAGTTTTCTTACACATATCTTCTTTCCTACAAAAAACAACAACTAGGAGACGCAAAAAGCTGCTGATGGATTATTTGGTTTGGTTGGGTGTAGCATTGGTGCTGCTCTGGAGCCCTGTTGTGCGAGCACAAGGTAAAACTGCAGAAACGAAACGTGGGTCTTACAAAAAAAAAGTGCATGTCATGCATGTGCAATTTACACTACAACGCCTGATGAAATGATGGAACAAGTTTTCTTGGGGGAAAGAGAACTTGGATCCTATGAAATCGCTCTAATGGTATTTCTCATATTCGTATATAATCTGTATGGACACATGCTTATACCGTTGATGGCTGAAAAAATGGGGGAGTGAGAGACTATGATTCTGGACCGTTTTAACTTGCAAGTGATGATCTGGGGTCTTATGTGGAAAATCTATGCAGCAGACTTCGGCGCTGGGAAATAGTATATGGGTCACCCAGCACCCACAAGACACAACAAACTCGTTGAGAGAGAGACCCTTAATAGTTTATCAGGTCTGGCTTTTGCATCACGTCATGACAAGCCAAGCCACGGCGCCCTAGTTCATCATCCCAGCATCCTTAACAAGTTCAAATGATATCTGAAGATGGCTCACATACATAGAGAGTGTCTCAGTGGCTGCGTAAAAGCACTTACGAGAGCATTTCTAAAAAGGCCTATTTTGGGCGGGCGTTTTTAGGAAACTTTATCTTGCTCTGCATTCTACGTAATTTCCTCGCTAACCGTACAAGTTTGTAAATAAACAAGCCGAGCTGCTATGATTTACACGCATTCAAGTTACCAAGACTTGGTTTCGTTACGCATGTAGACACTGTCAAAGCCCGGACGGATAAATAGCTTCTGAGCATGGAAAAACGCATGATAACATCTAATAAATACAGCTTCCACTAACTAGTTTCCAACTTTTTATTTTTTTACTTTTTTTTCTTAAACAAAAAATAAAATTGTAAAAAATCTTTCGGGTTTCTCTCGTACGTGTAGAAGAGAGTGGTGATGGGGACTATCCAGATGAGGAACTTGACGGCATCGAACCAGAACCAGACACTGAATTTCGAGAGGATGACTTGGGTAAAAGGGTTTTTGGGAAAACATAATTTACCTTAATAAATTTATACTTTCTATCTTCAAATCAAATCTAATAATAATTGACGACCTGTTCCTGTCTCATCTACGTCTAACCTTTCAAGTACTGGTGGAGATACTCATGTTCAGGAAATAGTTCGGGTTTTTTCAATTTTTTAAAATATGCTGAGCTTCTCTTTAAAACCAGAAATAAGTCTGTTTTGCTTATCGTGTTTTTAGTAAGGTTGCTATTTAATAAAAAACTAAAACATTTCCGCAGATTCAGGTCCACGTCGAGGGGATGTGTCAGTTTACGCTCGTCCAGGTAACATTTTCTATTTGGTTAGTTTGTATAGTTGACGCAACACTGATCCGGCATTCACCTTTGATTATGAAAACATGTGGAGTCTGACTTTTACGACATTAATGCGGTATGTCTCCCAACCTTTTATTAGGCGTGAATGAGTATGCCAGCTTTGAAAACGGACCCTGCTCGGATTATCGCCCTGGCGAGGATGATTTACAAGCGTTTGACTTTATCAGACAGTTCCGACTTGATGTGTTGGAAACGCAATACCCAGGTGTGTCTCGCGTGCAGGGATCTAGTCGATTGCAAACCGCATACCGCTTAGAAAAGAAGGCTGATTTGGTCGTACCAACTCGGTAAGGTTTCCAGCTTTGTCATGTATAATATAAACCCCCATTTATTAGAATATTCTGTTATTTTCCCTATACCGATTCATCATATTGTTAAATCCTTTTAGGAGCATTTTCCCGCAAGGATTACCTCAGCAATTCTCTTTCATTTGCACGTTCCGTACCACGAAGCCCCCGAAAACACCCTGGAACATCATCCGTATTAGCGACTTGCGACAAAAGCCCCAATTCCAAGTTACGCTTAACCCAAGCAAACAAGCTATCGAGTTTGGAATCACGGATTTCCAAGGAAAACTGCAAACATTGGTTTTCCGCAAAGCTAAAGTATTATTTTAAGTTCTTTTTCTTTTAAACCAAATAGATTGTCTTTATTTAAAATATGCAAATTTATACATTTGCAAACGAACTGCTTCATTTATAGGTTTTTGACAAAGAATGGCACAAGATCCATTTTGGCGTTCATCGGGAGAAAGTAGTACTCTACGTGGACTGTGAATACAGTCAAGAATTACCGTTGGATGTTCGAGGCCCCATCGATACCAACGGAGAGATTGCCATTTCTAAAGCCCTGGGCTCTAAACGCACTGTCCCAGTATGTTGAAGCTTAATGCCATGTAGCACAGTAGTCGGGTTTAAATCCTAGAGTCATCCTTATCGTTTATACAGATAGACCTGCAATGGATGGTTATGAGCTGTGACCCTTCCCGACCAGAGCGTGAGACCTGCGACGAACTACCAGCAGTAAGCAGTTTATTAGTACTTTGGGCATTGTTCAAGCAAGCCAAAGCTTTTATCAAAAGCCAGGGCCCGGATACCACATTCTTTCTCGTTACTTTCCTGGGTAATTTCGCAGCGCATTAGAAAAGCGAAAGGGATTTTGGCAATCGTCCCAATGCCAATGCTAAACTAGACGCGGTGTACTGAACGTCTACGAAACTTGCCCCGTTATCATAGCTGCTGGTTTGAAACTTGACTTATGACTTGTCTTGAAACCTGAACAGCAGATGCTGGGAAGCTTCTATGTATTGTTGTCAAATAATACCAGGGAAACTACAGCTAAGCATTTTCGGATTAAAGTGAAGATAAATAGCAGCGAGACTGTTTGGCAAATTTGCAAAACACCAATCCAATTTCGTTTTTTTCTCTAAGAATAATCAGGCAAGAACCAGACTAACTGTTGTGCAATAGAGAATCAACCTGCCAACTCTTTTTGTTTTTAGAATTAAGAAGAGTTAGTGCTTATCTCGGACTTAAAGCGAAGCTGAACATTATCATAATGTCAAATTCAAATCACGTTTTTTTTGCACGCTTCATCTGAATTAAAGAAAGAAATGAAACCGAGTCGTCCACTTTCCGAAGACAACGAGTTTTCAATAAAACGAGTTTTCTTTTCAAATTCGGAGTTTGTAAAATGAACGACAATATGAAAAAGTAATTCGTAGAGGATTAATGGCTTCAGCTACCTCTATCTGAACGAATCATAGAGATTAACTTCAAACTACCCAAATTAAAGTATAACCACTATTACGGAAGTACAAGAACGATTATGAACGGCAGATGTTTCCAACTGTCACAAAATACACATGCAGTTTTTAGGGTTAGGAATTTGCTTATGTAGGGTTAAAGTTCAAACAATGCGTTCAGATAATTAGCAAAATTGGAAATGATTTTAATATTACATTTTTCTCAACTTGAAGGCTCCAGTCGAACAAGTCCACAATTCCTGCCAAACGGTTTGTCCCCAAGGACCACCGGGATTAAACGGAAGTCAGGTAAGACCGAAACTATGATACGAAGAAGTTGGGAAAACGCGAAGAATTTTATTAAATATTTCAAAAACTAGGGAGCTTCGGGGCCTCCTGGAAGACCTGGAGAGAGGGGCCTGCAAGGCATCGCTGGATTACCGGGATTGCAAGGGGTTAGGGGTGAGCCTGGCCCGCGAGGCGAACAAGTAAGTATCACAGACCTTGACTGAAATAGTTCCATTTAGTTGCCAATTTCTTGATTGGACTATTGTTATTTTCCTATATTTACTGAGATTAATAACTTCTTTCTGTGGTTGCGAGTTATATATAAGTTTTAATGGCAACCAGCTTACCTTAGACCATGCCTAATAGCGTTTTCCATTGGGAACCCTGGTGCAGCACTTTTTGCACTGAATGCCACAAAATTGTGTGTTGCAACAGTGAATTTGTGGCACGCAGTGTCAAAAAGAGTTGCACCAGGTTCCCAATGGAATTCGCTATAAGTATAGACAGGGCACTATACTGCACACCGGGATGCTGGGGCCGGTTTGGCCTAGCAAACTTCAAGTCCCGTGTAAGCGTAGAATATCACAGCTAAGATGATGGAAGCCTTGTTATGTTTGCGGCAAAACTTAGCACGGTTAAGGTGGCAAACCACACCAGTTCGTCGTCACTTTCTGTCCTTCGAGTGCCTCTCTTATGGCGTTTTCCTTTGCGAACCCTGGTGCAACACTTTTTGCCCCGAATGCCACAAATTCACTGTTGTTGTTGAGGTTGTTTACAGTCAAGCGAATTCGTACGCACCATCTAGAGATTAAAATTAAACTAAACATTCCGTCCTAACGAACAGTTTTACTGTACAATATTAAAATTGCAATGTGTGCCGTAAACTATTTAATTGTATACGAAGAAAAGACATTTTAATTACCGGAACCCGAAACAGCTAAAAACTAATTCTGATGTATTCCAATCAAGGGATTGTCGGGTCTACCAGGTCAACTTGGACCGAGGGGCAATCCTGGGCCTGAGGCTGAGAAGGGTGATAAAGGTGACAGTGGACAACGTGGTCTACCGGGAGATCGGGTAAGCTATTTCTTCCCGAAGCTGCGTTTCTGGGACCCGTCCTCATGTAATCCATTTTTCCAAGGGTGAACCAGGTAGCAGAGCCGAGAAGGGTGAACGCGGTGACGCCGGAATTAGCGGTAAATCCGGAGTAGAAGGCCCCAGAGGATTCCCCGGTTTACCTGGAGAAGCTTCACGCATTGCAGGTAAGCTGAATATTTTCCTTAATTGTAAATACGTGTCTAATTGACCTACGATTGCAGGACCCCCAGGACCAGTAGGACCTACCGGCGAAAGAGGATTGCCCGGAAACCCTGGACTTGATGGAGCAACTGGCGCTCGAGGCGTAGCCGGTAAATACACTTGAAAAACATTCACATAAACGCATGTATGTGTTCTATTAACTTTTGCATCCTAGGTGAACTTGGACCTAGTGGACTACCCGGCAAAGATGGTACTCCTGGTGAAAGAGGCCCGAAAGGCGACCGTGGAGAAAGGGGTGTGGCTGGTGTAAGGGGACCGCCTGGAACTGCTGTAAGTTGTAACTTGTATTTACTTACCAGAGCTTTTATTTACGTTTGCTTATCGCCTGAATGGTTAATATAGGGTAACCCTGGGCCGCCTGGACCAGCAGGATCGCAATTAGCTGGACAAACTGTACCAGGCCCAATGGGTCTAACAGGTCCTAGTGGTGAGCCTGGCTTACCAGGAACTCCTGGCGAAAGAGGAGAACGGGGAGAAAGAGGTGACAGAGGTGAACGCGGACTTCGTGGCGACAAAGGTAAAAACGAGGAAGATTAAACTTACGTTAAGTGAATAATAAATAATAAATTAATAAATAATACATTAGTGAAGAATAAATTGCCTCAAACAAATACTATTATCTTTGGGCTAAAGGTGATCGTGGTACGGTTGGTTTACCCGGAAACGATGGATTACGTGGTGAAGTTGGCCCTGCCGGACCTGGTGGCCTCAGAGGAGAGAAGGGTGAACCAGGGTTGCAGGGACTTATTGGATTGCCAGGCAATGCGGGTTTAATCGGAATGCCGGTGAGAGACTTGAATACCTTAACGAATGTATACTCAACTGCTGTACTTGTTGACTTAATTTGTACACTCAAAGGGTCAACTTGGACTGGCTGGTCCACCTGGCGAAAAAGGTGCAAGGGGATCTATTGGTGACACTGGACCCACTGGAAACCCAGGAGCGCCGGGTAGAATTGGGGATCAGGGAATACAGGGATCTCAAGGTGAGCACGACTCCCTTTCATGTAATACTTACAAAATGTTGTGTCTACAATCGCAGGATTGCCCGGTCTTAGGGGAGAACAGGGAACTAAAGGTGAAAAGGGAGACACGGGTATTGCTGGGCCTGTTGGTCCAGCCGGCATTCCGGGCCTGAAAGGACATGAAGGAAAACAAGGCAACGAAGGCGAAAAAGTAATGCCAAATCATAATTTTTCCAATAAAGTTTACCCAAAAGGTAACCATTTATATGCTCTCTAGGGACCAAGAGGCGAGAAGGGTGACGTAGGTAACCGAGGACCCGAAGGACCTCCGGTAAGCTCTCACCAGAAACCCAACGAACTTTATTTTGACTAAATTAGTCGTGTTAATTTAGGGATTGGACGGAAAACCTGGCGTTCAGGGTATCATTGGCAGACCTGGACCCAAGGGCGATAAAGGTAAAGTGCATTTATTCATCCATGCTATTCGCTTTATCAAGGATCAAAATGTTGGAATAGGTGACGGAGGTAGTACAGGAGCAGCAGGCGCCCGAGGTCCACCAGGACCTATTGTAAGCAACGACAAATTAATGTTCCGAATTGTTTAGCAAAAGTTTGGGTATTAGGGCGTTCCAGGAGTTAGCGGCCAACAGGGCCCACAAGGCCTGCCAGGTATGATGGGTAGATCCGGACCTCCTGGGCCACCAGGTCCCCCAGGCCCTCCCGGTGAACGTGCAGTAATACCTTCGAATTTGAGCTCACGAGATGGAGATGGCGCACCCGGAGCCATGGGCGCTACTGGTTTACCAGGACCAGCTGGCATAGTGAGTTCTATAATGCTAGTTTAACTTGAAGTTCCAGGACTGGAGTTATAATTAGATGTCTGCAGGTTAATTTTAACTAATTAATCTCTCTTTCCGTAGCCAGGTGAGAGAGGAGCAGATGGCCAGAGAGGACCAGAAGGTGCACCCGGCAACCCTGGCGTACCCGGAGTAGAAGGAGCACCTGGTTTGCAAGTATACATGCCAACTATGCCTGTACTTAGTACTATATATTTGGTACCTTTATTTTTTTTAAGGGTGTCGCAGGTCCCAGAGGAATACAAGGTTCTCCTGGATTAAACGGCGCTCCAGTAAGGGATTTTTTTTTTTTAACTGTTCGGTTTGACCAAATTTCGTACTATAGGGTCGCAGTTACTCGGAATCGGAACTCAGAGATATTTGCGCTTCGGTCTTGAGAGGTAAGCTCAAATCACATTACATGGCTTAAATTTAGATGGCGTCGTAACTAAGGTTTACATTTACTTACATATTCCAAAAATATAATTATGAAACTAATGCGAATTAGATCAACTGGCTGAGTTGACAGCAACGTTACGAGGTCCTCCGGGTCCACCAGGAAGGACCCGAGTTGGAAAACCCGGTACTCAGGGTCAACAGGGTGCAGCAGGTTTGACATTTCAGATACATAGTGGACATACTGGGAACCGCTGACAGGCATGAAAAAAAATCACACACATGGCCGTAGATTCAATGCCTCGCAAAAAGGGGAGAATGAGCTGCATGAAAGCACTGCTTTAATTACGGAATACTTTTTTTATTGCACCTGGCATGTGTAGATCAACTAGAAGAATTGACTGCGGGATTAAGTGGTCCTCCAGGAATGCCCGGAAGAGCACGCGTAGGCAGACCTGGCCCACCAGGGTCTATGGGTATCCCAGGTATTAAACTGAATCGTCTTTACATGAAAAGCATTTAGAAAAAAAAATAACGAATGTGTACCAACCTTCGTAATACTTTGCATGTTTCGGATGTGGGAGCTTTCGGGAACTAGCTTTTTCCATAAAACTAAGAGAATTAAAACTAAACAATTTATTTTTCGCAAGGTGAACCGGGCAAGAACGGTATGCCGGGTGAAAGAGGGTTTACCGGGGTTCCAGGTAGTACTGGACCTGCTGGTCCTGAAGGAATTAGGGGTGAACGAGGTGACAAGGGTGACCGTGGACCTCCTGGAATCGGTATCGAGGGTCCCATGGGACCGATTGGTTTGCAAGGTAAAGCTACGCGGTGTACTTTTTCGATACTTGAAATTAATTTCCCTGTTTCATATATTGGTAATCTGTTTTGTTTGATTTTTCAGGACCTCCTGGCCCACCAGGAGTTGGCTTGCCTGGTCGACAGGGAGAAAGAGGCGATTCTGGTAAACAGGGTAAGTTTTTTTTAATATTGAGATTCAACTGTGTCAATAAGTTAACTAATTTATTTGTATTTATTTATTTTTGCGAAGGTGTTGCCGGACATCGGGGTCAACCAGGTCCACCTGGCAACTGTGAAGGTTGCAACAATAATAACTACGCTTTGGCTTATGCTGCTGCTCGACCTTCCATCAACAACGAGAAAGGGCCGTCAAAATAGAGCCTAAAAGCTAGAGAATTTAGCTTGTCTTCGCCAGCAACACTGCCGTTTTTGAGATTCTGAAAGAAAGGAAAATTTACTAGTGCCTCGAGTTCACCAATCAACAAGCCATATCTGCTTTTATGCACTATTTCATGGAAACTCCGTAAAATTTGGAGGAAAAAAAGAAAAAAATTCAAAGTAGCATGGAGAGAAAAAAATTGCGAAACTATCAATCATGTGTGCCTGACGATATTTTGTGTTCAAAGAATTTGCCTATATTACATTTAAGAACGCTTAGAGAAATGCGCTTGTAGACTGGTTCCTGTACATACAGAAACGAGTGCCCCATACCAAAAATAGTAATTTCCTTGACAAATCTACGTGTTCTTATTTCTTTAACGAAGAAGAGTAGCCTATAGCTCCGATACCTGCATTACAAAACCCACAAAGAACAACCAGAATTTGTTCTACAGTTTGTTCTACAATACTATACGCCCTTTATTCTCTTAACACAAAGTAATTCACAAATTTGGTACAGAAGGTGTGAAATGTTTGCACTGCGGGTATAGATTATGCAATGACGTTTTATTAGTACTTAAATTTTGAATAATGCGACGAGGTAAGGCGCTTCCTGTGCAATGCAAATGTCTAGGAATCTTGCAATTCATGCGACAACCCCCCCCCCCCCAAGTCCGTGGTGTCTTAAATTTTAAGTATAGAAACACGACAAAAGGGTCAGAATAAACCCAGCAAATAAGAAAAATAGTGGTACCTGGTGTCTTTTGTAACAAGAAAAATATTTCTAATGATACAATGGAAAATGTAATTTACAATATAAATATAAAATAATATAAAATGTAATATCGAGAGGATTCACTCATCCAAATTTTTAAAATTACAAATAATATATTGTAAACGATCTTAGAGTTAGAAATTTAATTTAAAAAATACATGGGTTTGTTTTAAAACTGCAAGACTTGTACAATGTATGCATCGAATTCTGAAGAAATTCTGAAGAAATTCTGAAGAGACAAGAGACATTTTTATAATAATTTACTTATGCATGACGTAAACGATATTCGCCTTATAATTTGATGAGATATTCAAGTTAACGACAAAGTTGCTACGGTCATCTCCCAATTGCTTTCGAAGGTTCATCCAAAGTTTCAAACAAGCCCACTCTCCCTTTCTTCGCGGTTTTACTAATCCTCCTAGCGAAACTTTTCGTGTTTCAAGGCTTTTGAGGCGGATCCTTCAGTTATTCTCAAAGAAACGCCCGAAGCAAGCCAAGCCGGCCAAACCAAAGACGTAGTACACAAAAGCACATCTGGTAAACAAGACGTTGGGTTTTTAGCCTCGATTTGATTTTCGTTTTGTTCTTAAGATAAACAAAATAACGGTTAAGGTGTGTTTTCATTATTATTCCATAGTCCTGTTCTGTTGCTTGAAATTATGGAAGACTACGAGGTTCTCGAAATGGTTGGCGAAGGATCTTTCGGTCGCGTCTACAAAGCTAGATACAAACAATCCAGGAATATCGTGGCACTGAAGTTTATTCCTAAAGTAAATGAACGCTTTATTTGACTAGCAAAAAGTACTTTTAAGTAATAAAAAACGTTCCAGATTGGTCGGCCAGAGCGAGAATGGCGAAGTTTGCGTCAAGAATGCGAAATTCAGAAGAATCTCAGACACCCCAACATCATTAGTATGTTAGGAGCCTTTGAAACGAGCAAAGAAGTAATGTTTAAACACGTACATTTGACACATCTAAGTTGCCTTTTTACTCTTTCATAGGTAGTTGCAGTAACAGAGTTTGCTGACGGAGAATTACTAGATTTGTTAGAGAAGGACAGGACTCTATCTGAATCAAAAGTACAGGAGATTGCTTGTCAACTTATTTCAGCTCTGTACTACTTGCACGCTCACCGGATCCTCCATCGCGATATCAAACCTCAAAACATCTTGCTAACAAAGAAAGGAACCGTGAAATTATGCGACTTTGGCTTCGCGAGAGCCATGGACCTCAACACTTATGTTTTAACATCTGTCAAAGGTACGCCTCTGTACATGGCCCCGGAAATTATTGAAGAAAAACCATACGACCATAATGCAGACCTTTGGTTAGTATTCCAAATCAAACTTGAAAAGCTTTGAAGATCACTAAAAAATGCCAAAAATAATTTAGGTCGTTGGGATGTATCTTATATGAATTGCTAATGGGTATTCCCCCCTTTTGTACTACCTCCTTGCTTCAACTCATTCGCAAAATCAGATACGATGCAATCCACTGGCCTTTTGACACAAGCGCTAATTGCTTAAGTTTGATACAAGTATGTACAAAATCTTTCCCTGAAAGTCTGAACGGTATAATCCTGAATTAAACTGATATTGTTTGTCTTAGGGCTTACTCGAAAAAGACAGTCGCAAACGACTAACCTGGCCAGCCCTACTAGAGCATCCCTTTGTTGCAGGCAACGTCCTCGTATTGCCTCAGACAGGCAAACTCCAGGAATATTTATTTTATTAGTATTTTTCAATTTTTTTTAAACCCTTATTTCAGACCAGTCCATGTCCATGCCAGCGTTAACCAGAATGCTAACAGCTTCAGAAGAGCTGGCTAAAGAGTTACAACGCCAAGAGATAGCCCAAAGACTCCCCACGCAACCCAGGTAAAGCCTCTTTCTGTCACAACACTAACAAAATGCAAGAAAGAAGGGTGTTTTCATTACAGTACGACTAGAAGAAAACATTTCCCTGCTTATGCTAACCAAGCTCGTTCACACCGGATTTGATAACTGTCTTCTATACTGCGTCTCACTTCTAAAAGCTAAAAGTGCATTCTTGAAGATCCCGTATAACTTAACTCGACGTAGGCGCTTAGCATGCTAAATTGGAATAAAATTCGGAACGAAGATATCCCGAGATTTTGGCATACATCTTCTCTTTGCTTGGCGAAGTGCACTACCAAAGGCTTTTTAGTCAACTTATATGCAGTTGCACATGAATTTCCACTGATTAACATCTTAATCTGCATATTGATAATTTTCTTGAACTGGAGAAGAAAATCTAGGCTTTATTTTATGCATTAGCTCGTCTAATTAACTTTACTGTTAAAAGAGTTTTCTCAGAACGTCTCAAAAAGTTGTTCCGAATTCCGGCCGTTCCGGTTCGGCCGGGCTATCGTCTCATCCTAAATGCTTTTGCACAGGAATTTTAGCATGAGGAAAATTCCTTGTTTTATGCCCTTTTTAAAAAAAAGCCATCGTGGGTGCAAGCTGTCATCAGTGTTGCGCCAAATCCATATCTTGGTCCTGTAATTAACCTTAAAGGAATCATAGGCAAATCAAGGTAATAAAAGTAATACGTGTTTCATTCTAGGTTGTTTGCTCGAGCGGCGCAGAAGCTGGAAGAGTATGAACGACGTCGCAACAGTGCTCCTACCCAAACCGCTCCAAGGTACCACGGCCAGGTCCAAAAACTAAATGCGGACACGCCTACTGCTTGGCCGTTGCAATACCCTACGGCTATCAGTTTACAAGGACCGTTGCCGTTCGCCAAAACCACGTATGACAACCTGTTACCCGCTCCTGTCCTTACATCAGCCCACGCGGAAATTTCGCCTAAAGAATTAGACATGACAGTCACAGGTGTGGACGTCAGCCATCTCCAATTAAACCCGAGCGATAATGTCGCAGTCCCTGACGATACGGCAGCCATGCGAAGTCCCTTTCCCCTGCACAGCCTCACGTCAGACTCTCGCCCCCTCGAGAACGACGAATGGCTCGAATTCCTTAATTCAACGTTAGAAGATGCGTTGGATAGCTCTCCCAGCATACTAGAACAGCGCAATTTGGTGGCTGTCTTAGTGAGTCCGTTAAGAAATCCTCAAGCTGCACCCGCCGTTTTGGAACGCATCGCGGTTTTGTTGTCGGTACCTTTTGCAAACGCTGACTCCAGTTCCGATGACACCTTAGAGCCGATCTACCAGGTGTACCTGGACAACAAGGTGGTCCCGAATTTGCTGTATGCGAGCAAGCTTTTAGCGCGACGGCGCGGAGAAAGTGGGGGCGACATGGAGCCAATAACAGAAAGTAAACAATCGTCAGAAAGTGGCGACATGGCTGACCACAATGGCGGCCCCACCTTGCCAGAATTAACAGCCGACGAGTTACAAGCCCTTGACATGTTGTTGGCGCTGCTGACCCGGTTAGTGCACTCACAAAGAGCCGACTTTCTGCTCCAGTTCTGTGACGCCCTTTGCGTGCTGGGAGCGGGGCCTTTACTGTCGCGATTGCTAGCGCAAGATCGCAGGAAAGTTCGGCTGGTCATGGATATCCTAGCCTTGCTCGCCCACGTGCTCCGATCTTGTCCTGATAACGGAGCTGTTGTCCAAGAAGTCCTACTTCCCGAAGGTAATCTTACGCTTTATTTGGTTCGAAACTTTCCTAGGCTCTCACATAATAATGTTGTCTTAAGAGTTAAGATAAGATATCACAGGTAAAAGCAATTGCGAAAGGGAGAAACATAATTTATTCCACGTGTGCGGCAGACATGGATAAAAATCAGCAACGTTGGCGATTTGTTATCTGTGTTTTTTGGCGATTTGAAAGGTAAATTCAGCAAGTAGGAACTGCCACAGTGATTCTGAAGAGTTGTGGAGCGGTCACTACGATACTGGCGCTGCAATCGCCTGTGATTTCGCCAAATTGAGTCGATTTGGTTTCGGAATTTTTATATCTCACCCACTACCTTCGATTAGTTGTGGGATAAGTATCTTTCGCAACATATTGGTTCACTCTATCTGGGTCGGGGAAAGTAGTCATAGTTCCAATTGTATTTTATATAGAATTTGAGTACTTGAATTTTAAATCTAACTAGGACAAATAGAAGATGTCAAATAGGGTAGCTAATAAGAAGATTGTCACATTTTAGGGCCTTGAACCCAGCCAGGATGCAGTATTTTTGACTGAGTTAACGACTTAGCTTGTAAAACTGACAGAACATTTATTTTTGAATCCAGGTGGGAGCAAACGAGTAGATCTTATGCGACTGTTAAATCATCGCCAAGCTGGCGTCCGCGCAAGATGTTGCACGTTGCTGGGTTACATGGCTCGACGAGGAAGTTCGCCATTGCGTCAGATGTTTCGCCAAGACGAATATTTAAAGAAATTGCAGGACCTCCAGAGTGATACGGATGCGCACGTTCAAAAGGTAAGAGAGGCAAAACATATTATTCTGTTCTTACATCGTTCTGGACCGCAATGCCGAGGATTTGCATGCCTAAATATGCTAATAACCGAGTAAAAGAACGAGATTTCTTGGGCCTTTTAAGGAGCTTATGGGCTAATTCATGGTTATAGGCAAAAGTCAAATCGTACTCGACGTAAATAATAACAAGACGGAAAGATTTTGCCTTGTAACCTTGACTAGTCCTGGTAGGAGAGGGAGGTTGGAAGATGGATGATGCCTCGCTCAGTACACTCAGTCCTACTCAATTTCCCCAATTTTCCAAATACATATATAAACAAATCTCTTCCCATTTTGCCTCGACGGAATAGTCCAATCTCGGTAACGAATTTCATATGGTTGTCACAAGACGAATGACTTGGGGGGATTTTTGGGACGTACCCATACCAGTATCAACTATTTAACAGTGTTCTCTTTTTTCTTTTGTTTTCCTTTCTCAACTAGAGTGCTGTCTTTGCTTCCCACTTCGTCAGCCGCTGCCTCAGTCTTACAGGATGAAGATGTTATGACAATGATTTGCAGCCGATCCTTGAAACTTGCGATAAGCGAAATGGCTTACGACCGTTACGACGGGTCGAATCTTCAACCAGAAGTTGCTAAGAGCTTATAAAAAGCGGAACAAGTGAACTTCCCAGAAAAAAAACACAGCAATGAAAATGAACTGTTAAAGAAGGTTTGGGTGGGGACCCATCACCACACAACACCTTCTTTTCAAAATAAAAAGAAGTCAAAAAGGCCACTAGGGTCTTGGCAAACGTGTGTGAACAGTAAGAAATTAGGAAGGAGTGGCCGGAAAGTAAAGACTTGGACGTGCTAGAACATTTTAGACAGGCGTTTGAGGGAATGCGAAAGGGGAAGATGCGTCTAATAATTCCTTCGAAATTGTGGCATTAAAAAGCACCACCAGTCCAGTCCACTTCCTTCCCTTCACGGAGCATAAAAAGCTTCGAAAACCTAAATCCATGGCATGTAAGAAGCTATGATGACCACCTAAACAGCCTTTTTGGCTCAGAAGAACGTGATTGTTTTCAAGTATCAGCCGCACCTTGGAAACTCGCGAGGAACGATCTCTCTCTCTCTCTCTTTCTCGTATGTGTCTTCTATATAGTCCTAAATGAATTAAAAAATAGCGTGGCAAAGGGTTTGGTATAGTAAATGCTAATAGGAAATCTTGGCATTCACAACAAAGAAAAGGATAGGGAGATGAAGGTACTGTAATGCCCAGAAGGTTCAGAAGGGGCTCTAACGTATTCTGTAAATAAAAAAATAAATAAAAAAACTCATTGGCGTATCCAATCAAGCTTAGAGTATATGCCCTGACTGTATCTAAGTGATGCCGCTGCAAACTTGCTTCGCCGGTCTATGGAAATGCGCAGCATCTTGTATCCCCGTGAAAAACGGCGGGGCGTCCCACGCACGTCAGGACATCCTGGGATTTATTACATGAAGCCGAGAGCTCAGGTGTCTTTCTCGAGACATTCGCACATCAGGCTTCCATGGGCACCCCTGTAAAGATAAAACCTTCCCCGTCCATGAATGAACCGCGTGAATGAATGGTGGAAACCTGGTACTGAAAAAAAAACTTTCCCAATTGAAAATTGTTCTTCGCAGCAACTAGCCTATCCCATAACTGAATGAATGAATACTACTATTCTACTCGAGCACCTGAGCAATTTCCATGGGAAACTGAACCAAACTGCGTTGGTTATACACGAGTCAGTTGCTAACTATTGTGAAACATGATCTTTGTCAATACAATTTATTTATTTATTTTCACCAAGAGGCGCCTTTTGAAACTGTTTGGCAGCAATCGTTGTGATTGTTAAGGTACAAAGAACAGCAGCCAATTAACGGGAAAGAGAGAGAGACAATATGCTGTAGGCTGCTGTTTCTTTTTTCTCTTTATTCGAAATTATGCATCAACCCTCCTCAGCGAGGGACTTCCGGTGCCTGGGCGCTTTTGGCGGGCATCAATTCGTGTTTATCGCTTATGCAAATGAACTTGAGTGAAAGAGGATAGTGCACCAGCATAATATGGACCATTGCCACGAGATATGGCGTGTCCAGGCACGCGGACAGGCAACATTAGGCCTCTCCTTAAGTTTAGCTTTTTACGTCTGTATCTTGAAATTTGAATCGAACGCTTTTAAAACCATTCCAACATTTTACGGGGAGGGAGGGTAGGGATCCTTAACAATCCCCGAGAGCAGTCCTGTATAACAACCTTCAATTCTACACACGCCACCTTATCTTTTAAATAGGAATTCTTAAGCAGCTTCCGTAGACACCATCGCCAATACTAATGCAAAACACGCAGCTCGTTGGCATTTGACAAATTAAAGAAGGATAAAGGGGGGATATACAACTGTTCAATTGTTGCTTCCGAGGTCGTCCAGAGGAAACTATGGCAGTGTGCGGATGCAGTCAACATCCTCAATCTTAATTCCTGACTAAATTTGGAATCTGAGTGAAGGCCATCCAGACGTTCTATGCATCAATTCACGACAGAATCCCCTAATCGTGTTCAAAGCATTGGGTTTGGCCGGGTCATGTTGAAAAATCTCGGGTAATAAGAGGCTTTGCTGCGGTTCCACTTGAAGTTTCTAAATATTTACATCACATTTCGAAGAATTTTCTTGATTTGGGGGCTTTTATACCATAAAATGACCCAAAACGGGACCGGGATTGCCCCATATGCTCTCGCAACTGTTTACGTTACCTGACGTCAAATTTCATGGCCAGGTTTTCCTTTTAACACCAGAAAGTAAGAGAGAGAGAGACCTCACAACGGCTGCAAACATATAAACCCAAGAAGACCCCGGTAGCTATAGCGCCCGCGAAATAAGAACAAAAAAAAAAGAACAGTGAGCAACTATGAGCTCGACATGGTGCATGCAAATCAGGCTACCGGAAATGCACGTTCAATTCAGTCAGCCTTTTCTTGACTTGCTGACGAAACCTTCACCGCCAGGTCCGCCACCCAAGCTATATTAACATGCACTGCAAGCGGAACTAGAACAAAATAAAAGTCCGGAAATTCCTGTACAAAATCCCCGTACTGCCATGTCCTGAAGGTGTTTAATGAAAGTGGCGGCTTCTGTGGTTCGACCACACATTGCCTGTTAATCATAGTTCTTTCCCATTCAACGCATGGCGTCATCAAGATTCTTGGAAAGTACCTAAGTACCACTAATAAATGCAGAAGTATTAAGCAGGCATAAAACGGAAAGTAAACGAGGTTTTCCGAAGCAGGGACGCGTGAAATCATAAAATGAAAAGAGGTTAATGAAAGCGAAAGGCTGCGGCTTCTATTCCGATGTCTTCATACGGCACAAGGTGAGAATAAGGTTCCGGAGATGGAATCTCGATCAAGGTAAAAGATATCTCTGCTTTGGCATCAAGGTATGAGTAGAACCTACCTACGCACAAAAATATCCGTAGCTCCAGGCGGTTAAAACAAACTAAAATAGTAGAAAATAAACGAAAAGAGTACCAGCAAAAGAAAAGAAAAGACAGTTTTAGCTACCGACACTCACGCGATTTCAGCGCCAGCTTCGCATCTATCACTCTGCGCTTTCATCTCCCTTTTCATTTGCTTATAATTTGCTACCACACCTTCTATTGTTAAACCTTCCGTCAGCTGCTTATAAAGTAAATCTTTAACATGCACCGTATGGTACTAAACAGTGCCTAAAAGTGTCACGAAATGACCAAAAGAAAAGTTTGTAAAGAATAACTTTTTTAGGGTTATTTTCCCTTTATTTTTTTTTTTAAAAGGATAATCCCTACGACCATGTTTTGCTTGAAAATCTCGTTAGTTCTTCGCCTCTTGCATAAACAATGTCTCCCCGATTTTCCCGATCCAACAAGTGAAAACCTTCACCTGTCAGGGGTTATAAACGCGGACTACCCAAAAACAGCAGCAGAAAAGCCGTGTCTCCTGAAACAGGAAGGAAGGAAAAGAGGAAAGGATGTTGTGTTCCTCTTCGGGGGATACTCGAGCCATACAGCGCTATCCGCTATGCGTCTGCATATATACAAGACCTGATCCACAGCTTCCCCTCCGATTTCCATATAATCAAGGCAAAAACGCGACCCAGACAGCTAAATTGTAAATTCTGATCCGCACGCGACCACCAAGGATGTCGCAGATTTTTATACCGTACAGTACATCGTTTAAAAAAAAGTAATCAGAAAAACCTGTAAGACAACACAATACCTGATTACCTTTCGGTTCGAATAAACGTTCGAGGTTTCTCGTGAATTTTGGGGACTCCTTCCCCCCGCCCCCCAGCGAAAGCTCAACTTTGTATATATCCCACTTTGTCAAAGAGGTGCCCAATAGCCTTTAGACGGATGGAAATGGAAGTTGGAAGGTGAGGTAAAAGTCTAGTTGACTAGATCTTTTTTTTTTATTTATTTTTGTAAAAAAAGGAGAAGGTGTTTAATATACACGTGTTTCAAACTTGAGTTTTCAAACCTGCACATCAAACATCACCTTCACTCGGTCAAGGCAAAACATGGCACGCATAAAGCATCTGTGTAGCTAACAACAACGACCCATTTTGGGAATGTCTTGATCTCTTCTCCCCTTGGTCCAAAAAATAATTTACATAACTAACCAAGCAATTGACCTGGACCTGCCGTTTTATTATACACACCCTGGACCCACAGATTTAATACGGGGAAAGGTAGGATATCCACCTCCTTGACAACACCACGGATTTTTTTCGCTTTTTCGTTTTCTTTTTTTTTTATATAGATATATATTTGTATATATTATGCGTCTTCTCTCTGCATGTTCTTCTTTAGACAAGTTTTCCTATACTTGACCTTAGTCAATGTCTCTGAATACGTGCCAGTTCTGTGTTCACGGGTATTCCTTTAAAAAAAAAGAGAAAAAAATCGAGTCGAGTCGTTCCTCGAACCTGTTCACTTTTAACGAAAGTCTCAAGAATCTTCAGTTCATTTTTCATTTTCAGTACAGAGATGCGCCTCAGAACAATCCCGAATTACCCGCGAGCACGTGGGTTGTATGGGAGCTAAAAGCTAACAAAAGGAAACGAAAGGGATCGTGTTTCTCTAAGAAACCGCCGGTCTGTAAAACAATCCATTTTTTCGCGCTGAACTTTCTGTACCGTAAAGGGTCCGTTATGGAAAGATTATCGACCACAGATCTGGTGGCATACTTACGATTTTTTTTTAATAATAAAAAGTTTGGGGTACTGAAAGGAAGAGGGAGAAAGGACTACCATGGTTGATTATCTACGTCGCAAAAGGCCAAGATCACGTTACCGTTGGGTCATGCGATGGTAGCATGACCGATATTACTCTTTGGGTATTGATTCTCGTCCGATCCCTCCCAATATAAGATGACCTTTCACGGAATCCTTATCACACAAGTCAACTCATTCAATATTGAGAAGGCACAACTCGTCCCAAATAGCAACCGAAACTCCGCACCGACATCACGAATGTGGGTGGGTATGGTCTCTTTTACATGCAAATATCAGCTGTTCAAATCTTAAAGCTCGAATTAAGGCGAGCGAAACCTGATTACATAATTAAACCCTCACCACCTTCAACCGCGACCCTGACATTTTACCCTATAATGAACCATGAATCTCCCTAATTGCCAAGTCTTTGGGGCTTCCTGAGATGAAAGCTCAAGTTCACCCAAATGTATCCCTTTTGGCACTCCCACGTTAACCAACCTACATCCATGCTATCAATATCACAAGACACAAAGTTGAAACCGAGATCAAGTACGTACACGCTATATAACACGCGAGAACTATTTATGCTCGTGGCTTCCTCACATAGCAACCTATAAAAGTCCCATAAAGCGTGCGAAACGACTTGAGGACCCCCCTTTCTCCTAACCGCGATTATTCAAATCAAACCATCTCTGAAATGACTTTTTTTTTCTTTTTTTCTTAATCAGCTGATTTTACGTTCTCAAAAAGAGACAAGTTTCGCTTCGTTTGTAAAGTGTCCTAATGACCTTGTTCAATGACATACAAACATGCAAAGGGGGGGGGGGGAGGGGAAGTATTTAAACCCGTCACGAGTTCACACAATAATAACAGAATTATAACTCGGAAAAACGGTGCAAAATATCCGCTTATTCATATCTTGTCAAGGGAGGTGCTGTGTCATGTTTCCCCTCAAACAAATCTAAGAATCACTAACAAAACGCGCGAGCCAAAAAGCCCCTTTTTTGCTTTCAATAAACGTAAGCCCAGATTTTCAGTTTCGTTTTCTGTATTTTTTGGCCGAAAACTCAGACGAGACATTTTCCTTTTGCACTCTACACCTCGACCAAAGTCTTCCGACACCTTTCTAAAAATAAGCATTCGGAGAAGCTGCGACTTTTGCCAGCTGACCCTATTCCCCCCCTTCCCTTACATGTGTGGCCCTATATTAAAACGCGTCTTGTGTTGAAACTCCCTGACAAATGGTTCAGAGATATACCTTTTCTCTTCGCAGCACCTGGAAAAGACTCGTTCTGAAAAATATCCCTTTCCAGAACTCAGTAAGCGAAGATCGAACGTTTTTCTTTCAATATATCAATTTTCCGAAGCAAACAAACCACTATTGCCTAAGTTGTATTTCTTATTATTTCAGAGGATATACATGATAATAAATTCCCTATAGTTATAACAGAAGTTTATTTTTTGTATATGTATATAGTAACTTAAAGATTAAATAGTAAGTCAATGCAATGAAATGCTGGGAAAAAAATAAAGCGTAAAAAGTATTAGTATTTAATTATTTTTGTTGAATTAATCCAATATTAGATTCATGTATATCGCACTTTTTTACTTTAAATGGAGTGCCTGATTAAAAGGATTACCTTGATAGGTTCCATAAGCTAGAAAAATACCTATTTTGGGTGGAGGTCGGGGTGTCAAAGGAGGTAAATACAGAACAAAATGAAAGAAAAGCAGCTATTACGCCCGCCCTTTCCTGTAACTATCGTACTGGTAATTGTCAGCATCCATCAGGTGTTTATTACATCGCAGGAGTGCTCGGGACTCCTTTATGTGGGAGTAGATTGTATTAGTATTCTGGCAACGTGCCTTTTAATAAAACTCTGCGAATGCACAAGCTCCCACGCTTGATAATGTGTAAAAGATTCGAGTTACACACACACGCACACCTTTTTCCTTAACTTCTCGATTGCTTCCAGCGCCCAAGTACTCGCAGGCTTTTCCTCTTAAGATTGCATTTCCAAATCCCCGATATGCGACAGGTTACAATTCTATAACCACAGGTGTATATACATATAAGAAGAAGCCCCTTTCCTCTTAAGAACAGTCACCAAACCTTCTCTTCCTTCATTCCCCCCGAGAGCCCAGTATCCCCCTTGGCCAGCAGCATGTGGGCTCTCTTCCCCAAGTCGGAACGATATACACCTTGGCCCAAGACTCTACGTCGCTTAAAGGCCAGGACACGGGACCAAGACAGCAGCAGTCCACGCTCAACATCTCACCTGAGAAGACTGAACGTATGTAAAACGTTTTAGATTCACTTTGTTACACACCACTCCCTTGCATTGGAAACATCAAACGTGGAAAAGTTGTTCGCAATCAAAACGTGCTTCATTTCGCCACCTCCCGATTCCTTTGAATCACTCCAACCCGTCGACCAAGGGACCAACTTTGATACCTTTGTGCCTTCTAAAAGAGTAACGTTGCAAAAGCAAAGGTGGACTCACTAATAGACAATTTGGTGTCAGAGACTTCTAGAAGAATCCAAAAAAGTCGTTCAAAAAGTGAGTCAACAGTCGGTGAAGTTATGAGACATTTCGATTAGAAACAAAAGCCAAGGACCGGATTTCCCCTATGATCCATTCGTTTTTCACTCCCTACTCTGGCCACAGGTAAGCTGAAGTTCCTTCTCATCACACACACAGTTTTGTCTAAAATCCACGGCGGCTTTCTAATTCAGGTTTTGCGTGAACATTTCAAATCGGGGCCTCTTTAGTCTGGCATACGTCTACGGATACATAAATCTAAAACCCACTTGGTCGTTTTCATGACGAATTAGCCCCCAGTTTGTCAGTTCGTAAAATTAGCCTTGATCTGTGTTCTAAATTGTGAAACAATTATTTAGATCCACGAAAAGTGGATTATTTAGCTGATTTATTATTTATTTTATTATTATTATTTTTTTACCCCAACCAATCCACAAAGGGAAAGCGAATGATTTTTTCTTTTAGTAAGGGTCGATCCAATTTAACTATGGTAATTTCTATACGGGATAAGGTGTCTGTCTTTATATAGCGTGTATGTCTATAGTGTACCGTACGGCGAAAAGATATTTTAATACTTTCTACAGACAGAGACACGGCCAAGTCTCTCATCTTCTCTTCTCTTCTCTCGCGCTTCAGGAAGTCTTTTTGCTCCGTTTCAACTGTCTTGTTCTTGTCTATGGAGCGGATCCCAGAATATTCAAGGTCTAGGAGAAGGCTAGAAAAAGGTGTGCGGCAGTTTCATGAGAGGGGCATTACACGGGCATGAAGGCAGACCAAAAAAGGGGGCGTGGTGGTTCGCAAAACCCCAGCCCGCCACTCCCTTTAATATTACGGGCACGTACACCCTATCAGAGGATTACTGCAACGAATAGTTTAGAATTCTGAATGAATAACCTCACTTTGGGACCTTTGGGTTCATCTCAACCTTGGGAACTCGACCATATATATATATATATATATATATATATATCTCACGAAATCCCGACATTTTTCAAAGCCTAACAACTTTTCCACTTCCTGACTCTGGTTGGCTCATTGATTGAAATGATGGATGAGACTATAAAGAGGCTTGCCTATGAGGCGAAAAAAATGACGAACGTCAAGATCTGAAACCTCCTCTGACGCCTCCATACAATGCTTCCCCCTCTGTTTTTTTCTCTCTCTTTTATTGTATGATTCTTTCTAATCTGGTTCTTTGTTGACAAAAACCCGTTCTGCATAGTAATTTGCGTTCGGGATGCGTCTATGCCAACCGGTTACGGCCTCTCTAGGTTCGCAACTCGTTCTCAGACCCCACGTGTAAAAATAAGGAGCGAAAAAAGGTGAACTCGACTTGGCCTTTTTAAGCATGTGAAAATAACTGAGTTGAGAATGAAGACTTCCACGAGGTAAACACACACGCAACAGGGGAAGAAACTAAAAACAAAATAACAGTTTAACGAATTCGGTAAGTTAATACACAACCGAAAATACCACCTGGACGGTCCGGGCTTGCTGCTGTGTGAGAAATGGTCGTAGCAATACGGTCCTCGACTCCATTATCAGGCCTGGGTCTTCCCCCTGTCTTGGCGATCTTATCAGCTGCTGGGGATCTTCCTTTCCTGCAGATATAAAACCCCTTTACAGCTTCACCGCGAAAGATCTAAGGACTATTTTTCTCTTCTTCTCCTTTTCTTTCTCCCTCTTTTACCTTCTGTGCTTCAAACGCTTCAAACGTTTCAAACGTCAGCTTGCTAAAACCTAAAACCAACAAGTTAACGAGGAAACTGGCTTTGCCTTTCCCCCAGATGTTCGAAACCACATCGTTTGGCTTTTGGTTTCATTTCAATATTTACCAAAAAAAAAAAACTAAAGGAAAGAATAAGCGCTTTCGGTGTAATTTCAATAAAAAAATCTGTTTATTTTAGTTAATATTCTGTGTTTTTTTAGTTAGCATGAGAAAAAATAAAAGCATGGCTTTAGAATTTGAAACCTTCATGCTCACAGGGATCTTCACAATTTTTTCTACGTCACTAGCATCACTGAGGAACTTCATAAATGGGCGCCACGGCCAAGGCCATATACAGCAGAAGAGAATAAAAGCATGAAAGCAACCAGTTGATTAACTTCTTGGAGCACTTGAGAAATGCAGCTGCAACTTGCGAATTGCTCCCACTAAAAATTATATTGCTCTTTACTATCTTACGTTAGAATGTCGTATCTGTGAGGTGGTGGGTGTGGTTCAACTCGGCGAAATTATTGCTCTCCATTTTTGTCATACTTCCTGAAACGTTTTTGTACTTATTCTTAGTATTTCTACATCTTTCTAACCTCAACTTGGTTGAAAAGTTTGTAATAGGGATTATGATTACACATCCTGCGCAATGTTAATTCATTTCTTATTTAAAGGGTAATAGTCACCAGAAAGCAGCTAAAAAATGGCTTAAAAATAGAGCATGAAGTCTAGTTTTTAGTCGTATGTTTCTTTCCACCATGCGCCAAGCAGTAATTAAGCTATTATAGTGAAAGCTCATTTCCAGAAATAGGTTCACGTGACTTTCTGACATCAGAGATGTATCCATGATTCTCGCGAGCTTTCTTTTATATTTAAAAAAAAAAAATTAAATAACGAAATTAACAGTAATAATTGTGGCAACAAGCGCTCTAAGACATGCCATGACACGTCCATGACGTGATTGACGACACAACCCAAAGACTACAAGTCCGTAAATATTAGCGTTTGTTTTGACCAAAGTTTAAGCCGACTCAAGTCTACCCAAGACTTTGCGCTTATAAGCGTTCGAAATAGGTAGACTTCGCTAAACTTTGGGCTTATAAGCGTTTTCTTTAGCTAGTCGACTTAAACTTTGGAAGTCGACTTTTAGTTTTGGCCCAAAGTCATGCAAGTCTATAGTGTGTACTCTTGTGCCTAGACTTAAACTTAACCCCGCCTCTTGTTTATATATCTCCTTGATATCGAACAATTCATATATTGCTTTTGTTTATTTTATACAAGCCCCGCCCCATGGGTGGAGCAATGGTAAACTTTTGCTTATAAGCGTTCGTTTTGACTCAAGACTTTCCAAGTCGACTTCGGTAAACTTTCAAAGTTTAGGCTAAAACGAACGCTCGTAAGCAAAAGTCAAGGAAGTCTGGTAAGCCTTAGTTTAAGTCGACGGTGCAAAACAAACGCGGCTATTGAATTACTGTTCAAAACAATTTGGAGCAAATTGCATCGTTTCTTTGAATAATGTATACTAAGAGAATCAATAACAATCTCGACACGTGATTTTAGGTAGCAATTTTCTCTTTATGAGTTTCACTTTCTCAGTGATATTGGGTAGTATATAGTTTGCCAGCAGTTTAAGACTTTAGGTTCTCGAAGTATTGCATCGTAACGCTGGCATATACGGACCACAGTTTAAAAAATAAAGTTTTGAAAATGAAAAGAAATTCGAGGCAATATTTGTCCCAGGACTTATATCCACACATGGAGCCCGTATATGTACCTCGTATCCACAATAAATACTGGGAGATGACTCTCAAGTCCGTTAATGGAGATAACGTATGAATGAAAAGTTAAAAAAGCGTTTGGCGGCGACTCAAGCGGTCCATTCGCGTCTCCCAATGCAAACGCACTTCCTGTACGATAATTAAGTTAGCATAACCGTAAAACTTTTATCCTTTCCCGTCATGGGTCTATATTGTTTTTGGATGCCTCTGAACTTATCTACAGTGTGCCAAGGTACTGACCACGTGACTCTTCACAAGTCTTTCAACAATCGACTTTGCGTGACAAAAAACAAATTAGGGCCACTTCGGCACTCCAAAAGTGAAACAAAAGCGTCCTCCCACGCCTAAGCACCTAGTTATTTTCTGAAGCGGACGTCACAGGAACCATGTGCCTTAGTTCCGTTTTTCCGTCTTCAAATGTTTTCCCTTTTCTTTTGTTTTCTTGAAAAAAGAATGAAAAGGAAGGAAAAAAATGCAAAAATCCGAATGACTTCTTTCCCGAAATAGAAGATCAACAGTCGGATGGCGGATGTCACTCGTACGTTGTCAAGCTCATCTACGACGACAGGTTCAACGGGTAACTTTTGAGCCTGTCTGTTTAAAATTATAGAAAAGGAAAACGTGTGCAATAGTGTAAAATTAAGCTGACGACATCCCAAATTAATTTACAAATCCACGAGGATCAGCGATCAAGAGATTAAGTACGTTTAAAAGTTTTCCTTTTTTCCTGTGGCAGGGTATTATATTACATACGTTTCTTGCCCTAAAACAAGGCTCTTCTACTGCTAAGAGGCTAATCATCTACGTTCATCACGTGCCAAGCGTGGTATTGCAAAAAGTGGAGGCAAAAGACACTGCCTCAAAGAAGTTCAAACCGAACCGTTTTTTGATTTCGTGCTTGTCAAGGAGCCAAACGACATTGCCGGGAGTTCCTCCTGATCCCCAAACTGTATTCTTTGTTAAGTCCTAGACTTCCTTTTTTTAGTCTTTCCCTTTTTTCGGATGCACTATGTGGCCTACATACTCAAGAAAGATAGCCTTGCATTCTTTCTTTGCGAAAACCAATTGCGTGGCACTAACGTGAGAGTTCAAAGGTGGCGCGCAGAACGCTGACTAACTGTATAGGACACAAAATAAAACAATAAAATTTGCCTAAGATTCTGACGTCAGAAACCAAGCAAGGGGACCCCTGCATGGAAATCAGCATATCTGGATCTACACACACATGCACGCCCTAAAATCTCTCTTGTCAAAAGATGACGACCTGTGATGAACTTTTCAAACTTTAAGTACTTTTGGCGGTACACATAGCGCTTTGGGGAACGAACTGCGAATGACAAACCTGACAAGGGTAATCAATTTGCCCGGTGAATGGTGTGCGAAATATCTGCACGTTCTATCAGAAAGGCGTGCGAAGAAAGTCGGGTTTAATAGCTACGCAATGAAGAAATCTTAATATGAACGTTTTAGAAAGGAACCGCAGATGCGTTTGTGTCTAACAAAAAGGAGTAGATTTTTGGGAGGTCGTCCTGCCTTGCTCGTTCCGCTCTTTAAGAGAACGAGAAATTGATTCCTACACTTAAAAAGGAAAAAAAGGTGGGTTCACCGTACATAAGAAGAAAAAAACGTATACAAACTCCGGACTGGGGCTGAGGGATGCTTGAGTAGTGATAAAACCCTATTTTTTTATTATTTTTTCCCAACTTGGCCGGGATGTTGGATATAGCCATATGGCACGCTTGGTGACCGATATTTCACATGTGAGTCAACGATTCAGAGCGAAACCTAGTGAAACAGTTACTTTGACTGAAGAAGGGTATTTGAACGCGTTTTTCACCTTGAAAACTTGGCAGTTAACCTGCTTTTCGGCAGTTTCAAATACCAACTGGGGAGGGGCGAAAGCTGTTGCCACCCTGTAAATAAAACTTCCCAGTTTTTCGGGTCTTCTTTGCTTCGCAGCTTCACGGGTGGGTCTCACGTTGCCTGCAATCTTGATGGGATTTTTTGGACAGCTTTCAGCCAAGATGTTGGGTAAAAACCTTTCTGTGGTTTCGTTGGCGATAGGTTAACACAAACCTTCAGTGGGTTATTTCGTCTCAATTCATCAAATCATGAGAGCAGAAAGATCACCGCTGCGAAGAGAACACTCATACCAACTTAACTTTTCTTCTTTTTTTACGCAAAGCAAACAGCTGCAATGACATCACTCAAAAACTAAGCTTGCCAAAAAGCAATGTAAGCGAACTGGGTTATTCAGAAGTGTTAAAAATAGAAACAGTGTGATGGGTTCCTCAGCACATCAATCATATGCTCTGTACTTGGCTGAATCTAATATAACCAGTTCTACGTTACCTGCCTGCGAAAACGAGCAATAAACTGGTTCTTACAGAAGTTTAGAAACACTAGATTGCAATGGACAACAGGCTAGCTTGAAATCTGGTCGCAAAAATTCCCGTTTAATACAAATTGTTCAAAGTTTAACTATCTGAGTGCCGTCACAAGTGTGATGTATGAGTTTGAAGCAGGTGCTTATGGCCTGAATTGAATCTGAATGAATTAGAAAGTTATCTTAGACTATTGAAAACAACTTAAACGTAGATGATTAACGAAATCGCGTATTTTTAAAAGGAAAAATCCAGCAGAAGCTTTAATAAAATTGCCGAGAACAGGGTTGGTACTGGAATAGAGGACAGGGTTGGCACTGGTACAGTTTTAAAGTGGTTTAACTGTGGAAACTACATGTACATGAGTAAGGTAAGAGAATAAAGGACAGCCGTTAATTGTGTCTACGCAATTGCGTCACGTCACGTCAATTGGGTACTCGCCACAGGTGTGCTTGGTGGCTCTGGTGGATTTTACGGTGATAGCATAAGTTTAGTGGCCTTTTCAACAACAGGTTCGAATACCTTGATTGTAGGTTGGCGTGACAGCCTCCAATCGCATCACGTCTCCCGAATGACAGTGTTTTACAGATAAAACTTCTTTTTAGGGGTGCTACTTAAGTGTTTTAACGAGTTCGCTCTCATCACAACTTTGACACGCGTATTCCGAAACTCAATTCCCTCTAACGGATAATTCATAACTTACCACACCGACACAGACAGGCTTGGAACAAACCACTCATCCAGAAGATCCGCCTAAGAACCTCTGGAACTATCAACTTTCGCCTTCTACCTTTCCTAGAGATCCCTTCCCCCTTAAAAAACAACACAATATTCTTCAAACGCGCATATCAGATATATATATATATATATATATATATATATATATATATATATATATATATATATATATATATATGAGACAAGCGCTAAGCACAAAAATGTGCCATGGTTTTGTGCATGTATTTTGTTCGTTATGGGCACGATGAGGTCTTTGTTTCTACCGCTATTATGCAAACCAGTCCTTCCAATCTGTTTACTATGCGGCGCGACACGGTTGAATGGCAGTTTCCGACTCAAGAAATGGATGGAGATGGGAAGGAAAAGTACGATGGTTTCATAAGAGGCGCGACTTGCTGCGAAAAAGGACATCCCTAGCTTGGACTATACGCTCCTCAATATGTAGGTCGGGGACAAGTTACCTTATTAGTCGCCAACTTTGAACTGTATCGTGCTTTAAACCCCATATTGTCCTTAAGAAACGAGGCAACTTTGGAGCCCCTAAGCAGTCGGGTTTATGTCATTTATATAAGCTTGCTTCTCTAGCTCCCTATATATAGACAGATCTTTCGCCTAGACAGATTACCTTTTTTGGGAAGTTGGAAAGACAACAGATACAGAATAAATTATCTTCCGTATTCTAATGATAGCCTACCAAGAGAACACAATTCTTAGACATTCGCAAATAATTCGAAAATTTTATGGAAGGAGCAGACTTTCTGGTACCCTTCGCCGTTCCTTGAAATCGAGTAATTAACCAATCTTCTCGTCTGGTCTTCTTTGATTGAAACATTGTCGGATTTTAAGACCTTGACTGTCACGCAAGCCTGTTTTAACTTATAGAAAGAGTCTCGATGTCACCCTAAATTTATCATGTTTTTTGGAAAGATATTCTTTCCAATTTTTGCAAAGTTCAATTCCGTTTTTCGCGTTACTGTGGGGAGTTTCGATGAAATTGAGGGTTGGGTGGAAGTCTGAAAAAACAGGGTAATCGCGTACTCAAGTTGTATGAGTATTCATTTGGCAATTTACATCGTACAATGTTTGGATGCTCGAAGCTTGCCGTGGATCTGCTGGAACGAGACCCCCAAATCTTGTCAGCGACTTTTCTTCTTATTGGATCTTTACTTAACGTGTTATTGTCACTCCACCAGTTAGCTCGAACACTATAGTAACTAAATAGAGTATTTTCTTACTAAAATATTGCTCATCCATAAAATTTTGATGTCTCGAAAGATCTTGAAGAATTTTAAGCTTTCGAAAAATCTACTGGCGCTTTGCAGGTGAAGCGAAACCGCATTTCCTTGCACAAATCGGATACTTAACATGTGTATTTATCGCCTTTATAGTATATATAGTGTTGGCATGTTTTTCCATGACATCCGAAGAGAATTAAAGAATTTGTCTAAAAACAAATAGTTAAATAATCACTAAATTAATCTTAAAATACAAATAAAATGTATTTGATTTTTCTCTCCAAGTTTGGTAAAACAGAGGGAACTCCTAAAACAGACAACCTTGTTATACAACCGACCTTCCTCATGTGCTCGACGACAAGGAGTAATCTTAATTGATTAGCTAAGCAAATGCTGATATCCTTGCGCTGCATGACTTGACTATTCATCGCTGTCATTGCCATTTTCGAATGTCACCAAAGGGATTCTATACCGTACACTTTCGGTTACATTGGGACAGAAACTGTTCCCGGAGGTCAAACCCCTCCGTCTTGTTAGCTCAAAACAGTGTGGACAACTTTAACTGTTTTAAAGATTCCATATTAGGCGTAACCGTAATGCTTGCCTTTTATCGCGAGTCTCTTTTTTAGTCCATAAAACCATGCTGGTTCCCAAGTCAACAATTCCCAGGTCCCAATCAATTACACCCGAGTCCCAATAGTGCTTTTCCAAGAATCTCAAATCATGCTCCCTGCGCTCTCGCTCGTACCATTTCGCACCCTTAGGAGACCTTCTGAATCACCTATCGCTTCATAACTTGTAAATCACATACCGAATTCTCCTTGACTTCCGACGATGTCAACTGTGATAAGTCTGGTTGCATTATGGCCTTGGACTACATGCTTTCAAATGACGTGTAGACAAGACAAGACAAGACAAAAAACGCTCTAGAACAACAAAAACTGCCCACTCAAATGCAAGAATAGAGAAATCACAACAAGTCATTTCCTGCTGTGTCACCCATCTTCAAACGCTTACCTAAACCGTTCCGTTCTCACACGTTTTCCTTTAATAAAAAAAAATAAAGAAATATAGATGTATATTATTTAACATGCTTTTCCTGAACTGGAGCAAGTTCTGGAACTCCGCAAGGGACAATTATATGCATATATTTTCATAACGGTACCATATCACTATGTCCAATTATCGTCAATTATCGGATATCAGAATAATTTTAAAAATTACTAAGACCTATTACTTAATTACTAAGACCAAGGGAGATGTTACGGGCAACAGACATGGTTACTACAGTAACGCCCCGCCCCTTCCATTCGGGGATATTTTCTTCAAAAAATTGTCAAAGTGGTTCCCACGCTCAATCCCGTCTTTTTATCTTCCCTTTTACAGGACAGTTTTGCTTTTCCTAGCCGAAATCGAAATCTAGAGTCCCAAAGACTATGGAAATGGAAGCTGGAGTGAGTGCGGTGATGCAAGCGAGCTTAATCCTCGTTTTCATCGTGGGCACGGCCGTCAACTTGCTGGGATTGATTATTTTCTTACGCCGACCTGCATTAAGGACCCTTTCAAATAGGTATGATACAATTTTGAAAAACTAAAAAAAACAACATGTTGGCTCGTTTTCTAATCAAATAGTTATACGAAATCAGTTTTATCGAGGATACGTCATATTTGCTGGAGAGAGGTTTATGCATTAAGGAAAGGAATTCCCTCGTCGGGCACATATCTTTAATCTCAGGAGTAAGAATTTGCCCTCACGACAATGTACGTAAAAATAAAAAAAGTGATCTTGTCTTGGTGCTTGCACATTCTCTTGTACGCAGACGCAAGAAACCTGGGCAGGTCATTCGTGTACCGCTTTGAGCCACGAGAGCTGTGCTCTCCCCAACAGTTCAATAGCACTTGATGAATGTTAGAAACATTAAAATCGCCTACAGCCCTGGTAATTTTCCCCAACCCAACAAGAAGGGACCAAAACGTATGCATATAATTTACTTAAAAAATATCCAATCCAAAAAACATCTAGGAGAAAACAGGAGTCTGTAAAAAATATTCTTTATAACTAAAAACAGGAATAGTGATAAATAATACATAATAATAATAATAAAAAGTGGCTCAATCTTCCTATGAAATACCTTCCGCGGAAAGAAAATGGGATTTTTTATATACCGCCTGGGCCTGGCATTCGCATTATTGCAGCAGATGATCGAATGATGGGTAGATAGCACTCGGCGGCAGCAGTTATGCAAATTAACCGCTCAAGGGGGCGCTCCCGCACGCTATACCAAACGAAAACTACCCCCGGAAGGCTTTTATCATCAACAGTTACCTTTAAGACTTTTTGGGAAACAGTTGCCAAGGTGCAATAGATCCACCAAAAAGGATCCCACGAAGATCTTAAGATCTAAAAAAAGAATCTGATAGGAAAAGAATGCAAAAAGAAAAAAACGCACAAAAACTGATGGGCAACACACACACCTGGGCGAGACAGCTTGCCGCCGACCTCCTGCTGTTAGTTCTCTCCATCCTTATAATCATCATGGATGAGAAACCCTCTAGAGGCCTTTTAGTGGAAATCTCAGAGCTGAGAATCTCCGAGAAATGAAAAGGGGATGGTATTTTACCAGGGAAATTAGAATAAACAACTGGGGGAAAAAAGTTGTTCATATCACCTTATAGCGTCGTCTCGCACTCTCATCCAGATCAAGTAAGCTGCGTATACAGGTAGTCCCAGCTGCCACTAGGAACAGTTCTGGGGGTGAGAGAGAAGACAGCCGCTAGGGCACTTCTTGTTTTTTTTTTCAGGAGTTCTTGACGATAATTTCAAGTGTCAACCTCTATGAAGCATACCAGCAGCCTTTGCCAAACGTCAGTCATCCCGAGTCAACTAAGATTACACCAGACAGAATCAAATTGAACAAGGGTTTAAAAAAGTAACATGCCGAAAGGAAAATAAAATCCAATGGTTGTACCCAACTCAAGGCGACAGACCGTGTAATCGTACCCAGATTGGGTCATCCGAGTGACAGTATTTTCATCAAAATTTCGCTACGCCTTTCGTAGTTAGAGGCGCTCATTTGACCTACAGCGTCGAAATCGTGCCAGATTTTTTTTCCAAAAGTTAAAAAACAGCAACACAGCCAGGACTTTTATCCAATTCTGAAGTTCATTACTGTAGTTCAAAATTTGAAGAGGAAGTAACCAACAGATTTGGCTACATTGCAAAAGAGCCTGGTTTCTTTTATGCCAATAAGATATTATAAACTGTGTTATGCTAAAGAGATCGTAACAGTTAAACTTGTAAACATACAAGACTACATATAATGTATAAGGCACCTTACAGAAGAGCTTTTTCGAACATTTTGAGCTTTTGCTCTATTGTGGTAGGTATACAAGCGGTTTCATGCCGGAGCACCTACATTTTGCGAACGTTTTTAGTCCTGGAATTTACAGCGTTTACTACTGAGTATTTATTGTCTAGGCTTTACTAAATATAGTTCTAATTGCGTACAAGTTCAAGTACAAATACGAAGTACAATATCCAATTCGTATCTTGTTTATTTTCGACAAGCACCGCCCCATGGGTGGAGCAAACCTAAACTTATGCTTATAAACGTTCGTTTTGGACTCGAGACTTTCCAAGTCGACTTTCGTAAATTTTCAAAGTTTAGACTAAAACGAACGCTGATAAGTGTAAGTCAATGAAATTTGGCTAGTCTAAGTTTAAGTCGAACGTACAAAACGAACGCGGCTTAAATTTTAGTTATGCTTGAGTCTAAATACGAAGGCGAAAATAACCAATCAGAGCCCGTCTCCGCGACAATGAAAATTGTGCTTTGCGGGGTTAACCTAGGGTAGACCAATGACTCTCACTTCCTGGATTTTCTCATATTGCAGTTTTCCGGAACAAACTGCATAAAGAATAGCGATTCTATAGCGTTCGCAAAGTTGAGACAAACTTTTAACGGGAATTTACATAGAGCTTCGTTTAACTCTAGCTTGGTTAGATCCAACTAGATGAGGTTTATATAATAGCCGTAGCTCAAGCTATTCTGTTAATTCAACTCACGAGGAGAGCCGTTGGCAAAGCCAGTATATTCCTAAGCCAACTTCAGACACCAGGAACAGGCATGGGCTGTTCTTTTTGGCAGTATTTCCAATCTGGTGGGCTCCTTGGACTTGTGCTTCTGTTGCTAACGGCCTCTTTCCTTGTCTCTACAAGCCATATAAGCGTTTCCCGTAAACACGTCTTTCTCAACCCTTTGTGAAATCCTGTATGGCTTAACCCTACGTCAAGTCGGTTTCCTATTATCCAAAAACACACAAAACACAAAAAGGCCGTTAGATCTTGGTTAGGCCCACCTATTTATAACTCACCGATAAAAACGGTATTTCCACTCTACCTTTCAAAACATAAATAAAAACCCAACGGAATCTCCCGCTCATATAGGGTTTACAAGATGATCTTTCCTTATATGCATCCTACAAGGCCCCTCAAGTAAACACCATATCTTCAACTTTTGCCCAAACGTAGGCAGACATTAGTTCCTAACAGTAGTTTTCTTAAACAAAAAACGCAGTAGGGGCGAAAGAGAAAGTCGTGTGTGTGTTCTATGGAGGTCATGGTACAATATACCAACCCTAGACAGAACCCTTAGCTTCCTTCCACCGGGTTAGGTGATTTACGATAAGAGCGGCCAGAGAGGCCCAAATATGAGTCAGACGCTGGGTAGAGTCACGGAGTCTACGCTGGACAGACAGGCAGAACACGGCGGGCAGAAGGGGTTTTCTTGCAACCGGTTGCTTTGTTGTGCGTGAACAAATAAATTGCCTCCTTTGGAATCAAACGAGCTGTCAGCAGGGACGTTGCTAGTCACGATCGCCATTGTGTCAAAAATCTGTTATTTGGCAATTAAATCGCAATCACGTCATAATTTCCAAACGACCGACCGTTTGCCTGGGCTTCTCGTCGGTAAGCGGCTTTTCAATGTGGAAAAGCACAGTTCTCTTTCGATTCTATCGCTTACTGAGAGGATAAACGGGTATTACATATCCTGGAGACATGGACACTCCTCATTTTCCCTCTTGCCTCCCTATTACAGTTCTGAATAGAACTACTTCTTACAGTACAACTCATGGAATTGTTCATTGAATTCAAACATGTTTCTCACTGCAAGTTTCACTTCAAAGAAATAGAATTAGGTCGATTGTTGTAGTGTTTCGAAAGATATGAGTACAGTTGCTGGACATTGACCTAATTTCACTCTCCTTATTGTTTTCGCAGATTTGTTATGTCGCTATTAGTCGTGAACCTCCTAGCCACTTGTACGCTACTCCCATTGGTCCTTTTGGATGGTTTGTTGGATCACCAGGGCGCGGAAGAGACCTGGGACACTTCGGATATCCTGTGTCCGTTGGGCCACGGCGTAACGAGTTTTGTGACGAATGCGTCGATTGGCGCCGCCGTGCTCATAGCGGCGGACCAGTTCTGTGCTGTCATGAGTCCGCTGCACTACCACCGGCTCGTGACCAAGGTCCGCGCTGGCATGATGTTGGCGGTCCAGTGGGCGGTTGCGATTTTCATGGCCGGTCTCAGCATTCAAGATCGGGCCGGGCGACATCTGTGGCGGAACTGCTATTCCCAAACGCGAGCCGCCAATTTCGTTCTACCAGAGGCGATGGCCGTTACGTTCGAATTCCCTTACTACACTACCGATACACCTTTGGAAAGCGAAGGGGAATTCGAGACCTTGGGCACGACCGAAGTTGAGGTCGTTAGCGAGTCGACCATAAATGTGACCAGCGAGATCACTAGTACTGAAATGTTAGTCGGATTGGACGTCTGGACGTTGGCCTTCTTGATACTCTCCACGTTGTTGTACATTGTACCCTTAGTCCTGCTGACGTGGATGTACGTCCGCATCTACAGCGCCGCCCGCAGCAATAGTGAACGCACCCGCCGAAATAGTCTGACTCACAGCGCGAGCGAACTTGTGGTTCAAGGCTTAGGCGCCGCTGGAGCTGCCTTGATCACGACTACCCATTGGGGTAACCACCTGCACCCGAGTGTGGGCAACAACATGGACAAAATGGGCGGCAGTGAGGGACCCGCTTCTCGTGCGCCCTCGCGTACCCCGTCGCTGCGCTCGACGTCCAGTCAAATTGTGCACCAGTTACGCTATCGCATCTCTAACGCAAGTTTGTTCCTGTACCGGGAAGAAGCTCGCGCCGCCCGGATCTCGGTCCTGGTTCTCGTGGCGCTTCTCGTCTGTTGGTTACCCTACCACGTCATGCTTGTCCTTCATGCGTTCCCGCAAGGGACGCTCACCCTACCCACCTACGTCAACGATCTTGCCTTTGTTGCCATTTTGTTGAATTCGCTTCTGTCGCCTTTTCTCTACGCCTACCGTTCCCGCCGAGTCCAGCGCGAGGTACGGCGCTTGTTCGGTTTGCCCAGCAAACACACGAAAGACACCCGAAAGATGCTCAGTCGCCATCGACAGTCGCCCATGCAGCGGCGACCGACGGCGACCATGTTCCGCACCGGTATGGCGCTCACGCCTGAAGAACTCTTGGCGGCTTTAGCCGGTCCGGCTGCGTCAGCCGTTCCGCCACGATTACGCGTCGAAGACACGTCCCCAAAGCTAATCCGGATCGTCAACAAAGCCAAAAGCTTTTGGTACAGTCGGAGCGGTGATAAAACCTCCTCACCATCGCGTAGCTGTAGTTCGATCCCGGTGGCGCACGCATTGGAATTACTAATGGTGTCCGGTGAAAATTCCCGCTCCTCGTTTTCTAGTTGTACGTCACCGAGCGTGACGGCGGATAGCGATGTGAGCTTGTGACGACAATGGCCGGGTCTCCACCAGCTCCGAACTCCACCGCGTCGGTTGCGAGATCGGACCTGGGACGAGGCCCCCGTGTGAACGCTCTTGAATTCCACCCGGTCTTGTGTTCTTTTTCCAACCTCCCCCCCCAACCCCTCATATGTATGGTATATAGTTATATTTGCTGCCAAAACGTTGTGACCCCCACCTTTTCTTTTTCTGACATCACTAGGTCTGATCTATTTTCTGAAATCACGTGATCTGATCTTATTTTACGGGATAAGAACGTGTTACCTAATTTATGTCGAGATACCTAACTTGTCGAAGCGCACGATTTGTACATTAGATTCAACGTATTGCATCATGTGGTTTGGAGAAAAAAACTCGTCTCGGTTCATTTACGGCTGTGTGTTGTCTTGTGTTGCTCAAAGGGCCGCCTCAGTATTCATTCTAAACCTTTTTCATCATTCCCCTCCTTAATCATAACTTGGCATTTGAAAAGCGTTAGCAATACATCAACTCCCCAGATTGTCGAATTGAACAAATTTCTTCACGTCTTTCTTATATTCTCGTCGCCGGAAGTTAGTGAGCACGTTCGTTAAGTCCGAAATGAACTATCAAGTCCTGTTATGATCGCTTTCTTTTCCTGTTCTCTCTATAAATTTCGTAGTGAATCACGTTTTTCAATACCTACTTCACTTGGCAAGGACAATTTTTTCCCCAAAGTTTAGATTTTTCGAACTGTTATATCAAATAATGTTTACCGTGTTTTGGAAGTAATTGATCATTTTTTGTCAAAAGATGGCACTGATGTCATAATCTCATTGTAATTGTAATTTCTCATTGTAATTTAATAAACTTTAAGCACGAAATTAAAAGAAACCGAAAGAGATACTGGAAAAATTATTTGTCAAAGAATATCTTTGGAACAAAATCTACTTTACCTGCTGCTTAAGATTTGGATTAATCATGTATTTAAAATTTTCAAAACTTGAACATTGTAAAAAATTAGTGAAAAAAATACTAAAAATGAAAATCCGCAGGTAAAGTAGACTTATACATCTCATGCATTACTGTCACAATACAATTTCATTACATTACACAGAGAAAGAAAATTTTCGAATCAAAATTGGCCGTGCTCTAGCGCCACAAGTGTTTCCAGTATACCGTGTCCTTTTTACACGTGGATCACTATTTAGCCAAGCTCTTTATCCGAAGTTATTGAAAGTCGCTTTAAACCGAAAAATACTCAACAATAAAGGAAAACATAAAAAATTCTTGTTTCACGTAATCGAGATCTTAAAATTCTCACCTCGACTTTTCCTTCTACTCCATTTTTTTATATTTTTTTTTTACATAAGCGTTCCCGTGTGACAATTTTCCTGTTCTATTAACTTAGCCTATTTTTTGTGGTTCATACACTTTCCAGATTTTTCAGGTAAAAAACTGAACCGGGAGCCTAACAAGCCTCTTCCAATCAACTCGGCCTCACCTTTCGCTTACTTTAACCGCTTTGTCCTCGAGATTTGGATTCTGGGAGGTTTACCTTCACCTTTATACAGCCAAAAACCAAGTTCTCTGTTCATTATCCTATATCTACACACAAGGTCAAATACTGTTTGTTTTTTTCACCCACACTTGGTTGCAACCTTTTCTATTCATATATCATATAGAAAGATCGCCATGGCGATAACCTACCGGAGAGCACGGGATATACTAGGTCTGGCATCCATAGAAAAAATGGATCCTTTTGGGAAATCGGCCACTAATACGAGCACGCTAGGTAAGAGGAAAAACCCTGCCACAAGGGCAAACAACCTTTTCGGTTTCCTACGTGTATTTGGGCTAGTCAGAGGTGATCTACGGCCATCTCTTCCTGCTCAAATTGCTAGACTTCTCTCAACATAGTGGCAAGGAGCAAGGAAGAGTACATTATATGTATACCGAGCCTGTGTAAAAGGGTCTCAAAGTGCTCATTGGTATGCTACCAAGCCCAAAGAACGGCCACCCATACGTGAAAAACTCCTAATCTACAACACCTCGCCCTTGTTGCCCCTTCTCTCCTTTCTCACGCGAGAAAACTCTCCAAAAAAAGACGCTTATTCACGCTTCCATCCAGGCAAAAAGAGTTGTTTTAACTTGGAAAAATCCCTCTATTTGAAAATAACTTGTTTTTTATGATTTTAAAGAAAGTTATTTATGCTTACGATATGATTATGCTCCAGAAAATTAATTATAAACCGACGACTCATCGTACAAGTTTTAGGACCCATTTTCCTTTATTCGAACGTTCACGCCGAGTTTGACAGCCGCGTGATGCCTTGGAAAGCCGTACGACAATGACGGATGACTTGAAACGTGTGTGGATATATGCCCATATCGTCCTTTCTTTTATACACGTTGAAGAGATCCTGCTTATTATGTGGGTTTGCACGTGTTCGTCTAGTCTTGGCAACAAGGGAAGAGAAAAAATAAATAAGAAGCGATTTTGCTCTGCAATTATACAACTATACGCAAGTGAATCCCAGTCAGTTGTTTCTTGGCCACAGCGGTTTAATAGCTGTTCCTACGTTACCTAGCCAAAATACACGTCACGTTGGAGAACTACTACAATGGTCTACTCTCGACGTGTGCGGTTCGTTACGGAGTGGGCGCAGTTTTTTCTTTTCTTCTTTGATCGTATTTTAAAACTTTGCATAATAAATTGCCTATACGACGAGCACTCCTTGAGCCTTACAAAAAAGACTTCCTTATATAATACACACAGATATACTCACCAAAAAAAATGTAGAGGGGAATCTTGCCGAATACGTCATCACGGATCTGAGCTCTATTGTGAAGTTAAATAGATAAAAAGTGCATCCAAAACGGAGAAGGCTCTAAAAACTCTTGCCATTCATAAATATACATATGCATATCCAGTTTGGACTCTATACTGGGAAAGGAACGTCAGAATGTAAAAGCTCTTCGAGTTTGGAAGCTCATATGAGAACCAGCAAATAAGGATGTGAGAGAACATGCCATAAAGATATAAAGGCCCAAGTCATTCTGGTTCAAAGCTGGGGCTGCTGTCGCTGTTCTCAAGCTGATCTTTTAAATGATATTGTTGCACGGATATGATGTTACAAATGTCGCAGCGCAGGGAAAGTTTTAGCAGCCTCATGCGGAGAACGCAATCAAACGCCACTTAACAGAACAGCTTCACTTGTAGGGACCTGTTCTACTTATAATTTTAGGCGCAGAGAAATCCCAAAACTAAAAAAAAAATCCTCGCCAAGTCAGGGTAATAGGCCCACGGGGAACCTCTACATTTATGGTAAAAAAAATTAAAATAAAATAAAAAAATAATGAGGGTTCAGTCTAATCTTATGAAAAAACAACAACACTTAAAAAGGGTCCCGAAAAGGTAAAATATAGCATCAAAAGAACGAAAGTCAAATTAAGTCTAAAGTTCAACGAAATCCTTAGTACTAAATAATACAACATTCGCTTTGGCCAGTAAAGTGCGTTGCGTTACTTCAGATTGCACTTGCAATCGCAGTCCTTCAGTTGTGAAATAAGATATCGTACCACTCTTGGATTGCTAAAATACCCCGCCAAAAAGTATAGTGAAAGAATGATACTTTGAATGGCTTATGGTCAAGAATTCGCTGTAAGAAAATTGCTAAAAAAATATCCCATTAGCATAATTAAAACTTACGGAATACCTTTAAGATTTTTTTTTCACCATTTTAAACTTGGTCAAAATGTTTTTAATTGAGGGGGTCCGCTATTCGCACAGGTGAAACGAAAAGCCAAACCAGTTTTCAGCTTCTAAGCAGAACGCAATATATTAATATATAGCTCATTTTAAATCGCTAAAGGGATATTTCGTAGTTTGCGACAGCCGAGTCCAAGGTGCCTTGCCTTTATACCCAAGGGCCTTAATATAAATGCAGCGAAATTTTCAATAGCATCGCCAAGAGCTATCAGCATGATACACACATCTGCTAACACCACCCCGGAAGAGTCCTTGAGCTTTAAAAAGCATAATCAACAGAGCTGTTATCGTCTCGCTCACGAACTGTACGACGAAGCTTGCACAAACTTTGCTATTTTTGGCGGTGGACAAATGATTACTATTGCTACGAAATGTACCCTGCTGCCGAAGACCACGCTGAATTATCTGCTTAGTATAAAGCTTATCATTTGTCACGGGCCATGAGTTAAACACGACCAGACAAAATATGTCAAGGTGTCAATTCTGGACATACATGGAGGAGACAAAAAAAGGGGTATTAAGTAGGTACGGATAGTTCTGACTTACTGAAAGCGGTGTACAAAGACGACCCGTTCGCTTGGGACGAAGACTTCTAAGTTGGTAGGGCAAGCCGAACAAGCCTGGAAACATGACGGGGGAAACTGATAATGCAAAGGACAAGTTTCCAATCATGCAACTAAGAAAGGGGAAAGAGGGCATTCCACTCTTCAGGTTTCGTTGTCTTGCGAAAGGGAATGAGAGTTTTTTTGGCAACAGTTGCGAGAATAGCCCCATGGATTATGGTAAAAGTCTTGGCAGACAAGGTGGCGCCCCGACCGAGACAATGCGGGAAGACACTCGTACAACATCAATGACGACACGACACGTGCTGTGTACAAGAAAAAGGTGGAAAAAAATGATTGGTGAAATTAAATAAAGAGCTTTAGTACCTTTTTCTTCTAGAGAACCGTGCGAATGGCAATCACGTGCTAACTTAGGAGAAATGTGCAAATTTGTAATGAGCAAAACCAAGCAATCTAAACCTAAAGAAATAAAATTTCATTAGTGTGATGTTAATAAAAGCTTTCGAAAGAAGTGCTAGTGTTCAGTAATAAGATTTGACATTGCTAGGATTGTAGGAAATTAATTTGGTCATTTTAGACGATCTAAAATGGCTGTATACTGTTCCAATATAGTCCCACATACGACGCATAAAGAGAACAATTTAATTACACCTACAAGTGAGTTCACTCACACCAGCGCTCGAGAAATACTTTTGCGTGCCAAGTTCACTGACCACACCCTGAACATGACTCTGCTTTGGTGGTCTTAAAAACAGGAAAGAAAAAACGACAATTGTAAATCTAGCTAAAATGTCATCGCTAAAATTGCTCTAATGTTAGTATGCGGTCCCGGGATGTAAAGTAATACTTTAGATTAGATTGACAATTTTTACCGAGTTTCACTGACTTGCACACAACCAAAAAGGTACAATGAAGTGAATTCAACATATAAACAAACTTTGGCGCCTTTTTCTGCCTCAACACAAAACGGACGGAGCAAAGTGGGATAAAATCGAGACTCTGGCGCGCTCTCGTGTAGCAAACTAGAAACGAAACAAGCTGCATTGATGGTAACAAACGTCCAGGATAAAGGGTAGAAAACACGTCACTAATAACAAAAAGTGAACCAAATCCATATAATCACGAACAGAAGCTTTCTCTTAAAATTCTGAAATTCTTAATACTTCAATAACCATAATTTTTTCATCACATGACGCAAATTTTGGCAAGAACCTTTCAGTTTCACATATAAATGGCAAGGCCTCAGCTTCATTTTCTCGCTTTTCGTCCGTTTCTTAAATTGTTTACAATCTTACAAAACGCAACACTCGTTCCTCCAGTTTAAATTCAAAAGCGCAAAAAGAAAACGTAGCGTATCAAACGAAACGCAATGGCGTTTGAAAAGATCTTGTCCTGCCTTTCAATGGGGCATAGCTATAAACTCCAGAAAACGTGAGCTAAAGGTCGAATGAAAAGGAGCTTATTTTTGCAAAAACCACAATCGCTTGGCAACAGGTGAATTCGGAGGCAAGCCGACTACCCATTTTTTAAGTCCAGTTAATAATACCGAGCACGTGACAAGTAAAGCCCCTATAAGAGATAGGAGCCCTGGGATCTCATTAAAAAAGACCACTTGCCAAATGAAGGCGAAGACGATATCCACCGAGCGGGCTATAGCGACGGGCCCCGCCTGCTCTCGTTGCAGAGCCATCGTTAAGAGGATTTGTCCTGCGAAGGAAAAGATAGCGAGGAGTATCATAAGGAATCGATCCCTGCCACAGGCCGGTAGACAGAGTTCTCCCAAGCTCCAAGTCGTTAGAAACGTTTGTCCGATGGCGAAAGCGCCGAAAGTGACCATGATGACCGAAAAGTGGAGGCCTTTGAGGGCGCGAATCACGACGTACACATTGGCCGCAAACAAGGTGCCACACAAAGCAGCAGTAGCGCCCCAGAAGGCATTGTCATAAACGGAATTTTCCACATCCGGATGGCCGAAGAGAAAAGGTGGCCGGGCAATGAGAACGCAGCCCATCAAGGTGAAGCAAATGGTACAGACGTGGAACAAACCGCAATCTTCTTTAAGGAAAATGCGAGCGAAAATGGCCACGAAGACTGGTACGCTGAAGATGATGACCGACGCGTCCGCCAAGGGCATGTGTCGGATGGCATAAAACTGGCTCATTAAACTTGTGGCGCCCAAGAAGGCGCGCAAGAGGAGTAACCAGCGTTTGCCATGTGGGAAAGGGTCTGCTTCCTTGTAGATCACGATCGGGATGCTGGGTAGTAAGATCCCGGCAAAGCGGTAGGTGGCCAAAGCGATCGGGTGTACGTTGGGTACTAATTTGACGATCAAAGAGCTCAGCGAAAAAAAAAGACTGGACAAGATGGCGAAAATGATGCCCAAGTGCGGTAAGAAGCAACCAGCGAAAGCCTTACTGCAGGGAGATCGGGGTGAAGAAGACGAATGCGGCGATTCCTCCCCGTTGGTCAAGGTCGATGCGGTCAGTCTTGCTCGTAAAGATCGGTTATCATCCTCCATCCCCTGGAGCTCCATATGCTCAAGCAACGGCGTGGTCAGGGGCATGTTAACGTCTGGGACTATGTGCCTTTTCCCGTACAACTGTTTAAAAACCGGTTTAAACCTGTTTCCGGTTTAAAAAGTCCGCGGTTCTACCTTTAATGAAGGAATAATACTTTATGCAAATGCACTGAAAGGTTTTAGTCTAAACTATGCCTTTTTTCACAACTAGCAAACGTTAAAGATCAAAAGGGAGCTAGAAATCTTACGAGTCGGATACATTTAACGCAATCATGAACCCATCGTAAAAAATGAATTCATGATGATATACCTGTAATGGTGTTGCGAAGGTCAAGCAGATATTAAAGGGCACGTGGAACGTGGAAAAACTTTTCCTCACTACGAAATATGGAAACCAATTCCATCTAGGCCGTGTCCAAAAGATCCACACAATAGGCCCTATAAGTTCCCGACTGAGTGTGAGATCACTTCGTGGCTTCAGCCGGGTCAGTTATACACAAGTATGGACTCGCACCTATCCGTATAAACCTGGGCTGGTTTATACGAACCAGTTATATACTGGTTAAACCTGGGCTGGGCCTTCAAGAAAGAAAAAACGTAAACACATAAGTACTCTTACGAAACAGGTTAAAGTCAGTTTAGCTACAGTGCTCTTTTTTATTACGTTAGCTTCCCGTTGTTGCCTGCAGCTGGCAGAAAGACGCAGCTGCGTACACTTGTTTAATTAATGAAAAGTACCTCATATTGCAACAATTGTAACACGTCCTCCAAAAGATAAACGTTGGCCCTGGGTAAATACGATAGGAAAACCCAAAATACGTGTTTTTTTGGCGCAAACTCGTTTCATTTGCGAAGGGATAATAAATTTCGGCACCTTCCTCTTATGACACAAGCGTAATAATGTACTTGAGTAGCTTCATAGAGAGCCAGGCGAGTAATTTATTGCTCTCATTTAGTTCGGCGAGGGCCCACTGTGTACGGGTCACCCGGGCGAGAAGAATAACATGTGTTTACTTCTTTCCTGGCATTCTTATCTCTTGCTACCACACACAATACATTTTCTGTTTAAAATTACGTGTCCCTGAAACTCTTTACCCACCACTCATATCACATGAAAGGCAATCGCCAGTATGAGAACTCTCCCACGCTTTTTTTCTCAAACTTACGAGCTTATATAGCACATTACCACATGAACTTATACATGACACAATCCGCTGCTAAGTAAAGAAAACGCTAAAACCATATATTTATAAGGTATATAAAATAATATATTTGCAAGGAATAAATACGATAGTGTTACATAACAGAATAAATTACATAAGATGTATACCTTCAATGCTAGATGTCGTAGCCAAAGTATTTTTATTCTACATGCTACGTATACTGTACATTATAGAACCACACTAACTTTAATAAATAAAACTTAACTTACCATAAACATAACACGATTAAATTCGGTTTTAGGGGCGTTCGACAATGTATTACACAAGAAACTTGTCACCGAATTACGCCAACGTAAGATTCGCTTAACGCTTAAATTAACTAATTGGATAGAAAGTTTCTTGAAAAACAGGCATGCTTTTGTTGAAAATGGAGCTGACAGAAGTGACAATTGTAACATTTATAAAGGAGTCCCGCAAGGTTCCCCATTATCATCTATATTGTTTCTGGTCTACATTAATGGGGCTTCATTAAAAGAAAAAGAATGTTGTCCTGGGCCTTTTCTGATGATTTACTTTTCCACGTTTCGGGACCCTCCATGAATGGAATACTCAGTTCTTGGCAAAATAACATCATCTAGAAAAATGGGGCAAAAAGCTACACCTCGATTTCTCGAAGGAGACGCTCACAGGAGGACGCCCCACTTCTTTGGGTAGAAAACACGATATTTCCGAAAAAAGCAGTTAGATACCTGGGCATCATTTTCGACAGTCAGTTGAAATGGACTAGCCATACAAACTTCCTAGCAGCTCAGGTACATTCAATCCTACAACGTCTGAAAAAACTGAAATCCTCAAGAGCAATCACCTGCAAACAACTCAGAAATGTTGTTCAAGCCACTCTACTCCCAAAACTGAGGTACGGACACGCAGCTTGGAACACCATCTCACAGACTGGTCTACTCCGCAACTAAGGACGACACACTTCCCAACTAAATGCTACTTAAAGCGAATTGCTAAAACGGACTCTGACATATGTGCCTGTCAAGACCGTTCCAAGTTCCAAACAAGACCTACCCCACTTATTGTTTCACTGCCGAAGAATTAATAAGGAGAGAGCCGAACTTCTACGGGAACTGAGTAAACTGAAAGTTCATTTTAGTGTAAATTCTATACTTACTACCTCGAAGGCTTTTCCCGCCCTTGTCATACCTTCATGCAGAAAGCTATTGATTCTTGTCGCTAATTTTAAGCCCTGTTTCACAAACCCTTTTACTTTATTTTTATCTCGCACCCATCAACCCTAGTCGTTTCCAATAGGTTCAATATTCTTGGTTTGCTTATGCGTTTTTTTTTGCTTTTCCCCCCAATTTGAACCATGTCAGCAATCTACCCAAGTTAAGAGTGGAACACAAACCCACTCATTATGTTATGGTGATTATCGAAATCCAGATTGTAGATATCGAAAGAAAGGCAATAGGCATAAGACTTACAATACATTTTAAAAAATCGGGTTTGATATGAACAATCTGAATGCGTATAATCTGTCCTCAAGACTGATGACTTTGTGTTTAACAATGCAAACATGTCATCTACGTTCGAAAGCAAGACACAGTAAGGTAACAATATAGGGTAGCTTCCCATGGAAAGGTTTTGGACCGACTTGCGCAGTCCCAGAAGTAGATTCAGGCAAGAGGCCAGAATCTCAAAGGGTAACATTCTCAAACCTCCGAGTGCAGTTCAAAAAAGCGCAAAGTTTACAAAAAAGTTTACAACGCGCAATACAGATTAGACCTACGGCAGTCCAAAACTCCCTGAGTACCCGAAAGAAAGGCCGCGAGTCCCCGTTTTGGAGAACGTTTTGTTCTCTTCTCGAACCATTCTTCTAGTACATTTGGAATGCTTACTTGGGGGCCCAGTCTGTGAATCCATCCCTGCTATGTTCCTTTGTATACCCGCATATCTTCTTGAGACCGCGAAAGCCGGTCCCCAAAACCTTTACATCGAAAGTAAACTTATATAATGAGGCATAAGATTTTCCCTGACACTGCTTTATGATGAGAATGTTCCCTATCCCTTTTTCATATTCTAAAACGTGGCTCCAATTAAAACACTCACTTCCGCACCAATCTTTGGTTATTTCCAAGTTTTACCTCTGTCTTAACTTATTAACTTCCAAACTTCGATGCTCGCTGGCTTAATGTGACGTAATAAAACCTTGCAAAAGCCGGCAGGCGAAAGGCAAAATTGACAGATTCAACACTCCTCTAAATTTCATTTCTTCGAATAGCTCCACTCACAGTGTATAGGTTCATACAAGGGATCGTAATAACTCCGTTGGTAGGTGTACGAGGGTTAAACTTTTGTTTTAACCAAAAGAAATCTTAGGGTTAAACTGTTAAACTTAGTGTTAAACTGTTAAGTTAAAAAGCTAAAAAATAAGTTATACGCGTTGAAAAGTTTAACATTTTTTAACAGAGTGGTCAGGGTGTACGAAGTTAAACACGAGTTGCGAACCCCTTGGGTTCATATAAGGTTTAAGACTATTATATGAGCACAACTATTTCGCGTGCACAAAGAGAAACATGAATAAACAGTAAATTTTTATCTTTTGGTAAAGTAAATTCTTACTAAATGTTTGCTGGTGATTTCTATTTTTAAATAATTTTCAAAACATGCATGAATAATTTTTGGAAAGAAACAAAGCTTTTGCCCTAAATTATTAACAGCTTGCTCCCTTGGCCCAGAAACGCTCATTAAGCTTGCAGGTTTTTGGTTATGCTTTCTTTGCCATTAGGAACAATTTTCATCTCCGGGTAATCAAAAGAGGACCGTACTAAAACCATATATGGTTGAATGGCCATATGTTTTAAAGCCCTCTAAGAAGGAAACATCTTCGTCTATAATCTTATAAGACTTGAAGATTGCCCTGGATTTTTCCCAGGCGTTTCCTTGAATTCTATTCTTTCGCCTAATGACCGACATAGTTGAGCAGAGATAGCGGACATCATGTGCAATATGGCTTGTAGTTTGTTAGACTTCCTAACATAAAGCTGGACAAAAAACTCCAGGAAACTGCACCTTGAGCGAAGATCGCGGAGTTTTATCTATAAAAGTCGGACTGCCTCGCAGGACTTGTCTGCTTCACAGTCGACTTTCAACTAGTGTTCACTGGGCCACGCGAAAGAGATGCTGTGAAAATCAATGATACATCATACGTTGTACAGTAAATCGATGGTGTTAAAACTAGGGAGTAACAAAACGCTGGGTTCCCCTCACACTTATTTGTTACTTTCACGTGACCTGTACAATAAAGCATGAACGGAAAATAAAAAGGAGTAAAAAAATAGCCAAAAAGAAGTGCTAAAACCAGTTTGAAAGGCATGTGTGCCTGCAGCCTTGCCCAGGACTACCTCGTCTTAATCTTCTCCTGAAAAAGCTAGCAGGACGTTCATAAAACAGTGGTAGTTTGGGTACAGTGTGGTTACGTTCGCGAAGTCTATTGCTAATTCTTCCACAAACCTGTCCGCCCAGGACTTACGAACTTGGTACAGCTCGGAGCCAACCAGCAGTGTTTCCTTGTAAATGAAAACTTGTTAGAGGACTGCTGTATATTTTATCTAGATTTTAACAAACAGCGATACGCAGTCAAGTTGTGCAGTTTAACAATGTGACTCGTCGTGTAAGTTATGTATCTCCTTAGGTTGGGAAAGCTGAATGTGTGTAAAAGATGATGTGGATTTAATTTTATAGACTAGAAAAAAACGTACTTGTAACAAGCCAACCTGCTTAAACCCTTCAAAATTCGCAAAATTTCCAGTTACAGCAGTTTTAGTCCTCCCAAGGCTGCCCAGATATTCCTGCCTTATACTACTTGTTATATTAACTGCCATCCTGTTACTTCAATATCCATGTGAGTTGATAGCAAACAAGTGTACCGAAGAATATCCTACTTCTTTTCCATCTTTCTGTTGGACCTTGACATACAATGCTCCCTCGCAGATTTCATACAAGGTAAGTGAGTCGAAACGCCGAAGTAGTTCATGTGTTATTATACTGATAGACCGAAGAAACAATTATTAAGCACTATAATCTACAAATGCTTACTTCCTTCGCCTGTAATGTCAGTCCTATGGGCTCCCATCCACTGAACACAGTCTTGACGGAATTAAACGTCCACTTATAATAACAGGAGTTTATCACAAAAATTGAGTAAAATTCTAAAGCAATCACAGTGGCGCCATCGGCCAAAACATTACATTAGACTAGAAATAGGAGTACAGAAGTAGGGCGAATGGTATGGTGGGGACATGGCTGTGCGTTTTATGTGCCCATGTAGGTAAGGTATGAAGCGCCGACGTCGTCGAAATCGAAAGTTCTGCTTCGAACAACGGGCGCTTGCGCCAATTTTACGAAACGGAGCACTCATAGTTCTTGCCCATTTCTTTTATTTTGTATGCGAAACTCTCTTTCGTTTCTTTTAGTTTATCATGGACTCGTTGGCTGTTCGTTCTCAGTTCCTCAATGACCTTCCTATTCCTGTTTTACGGCACTCTCACTTTCCGCCATGATCCAAGCCAGCAGGAGCAGCTGGAATTGTGGTCAGGTCGCAAAATATCCGCAATGCCCAACAAATTGAATCAACAGGGAGAACCTAGGTCAAATAGCCTTCTCCAGTCGGATTCGCAGGAAGTCGAACATGTACAGAAGATAGTCAGTCAATCCTTTCCCACCCCGCCTCGATTACTGACCACCACTACGCAACGCCTGGCTTTTGTCAATTCAACCCCCAAAAGCGAACCGATCACCAAGCCAACGAGTAGCTCTTCTTCCAAAATCTTTATAGTATGGGCTCAGGATGGATCTCAGCAAACTTCCTTGGGTCCGTCCACTTCCAATTCGCTTCCCGACCCCACCAAAGTTCCTGCGTCATCAACCACTTCGAGTGTTCCGCCACCGCCACCGAATCCGTCCTCTACGACATACAGCCATAATATGAGCACTAGCGCTATTAGCGCTATGCCAAAGTTACAAAAATTCTTGAGCTTAACTTCTACAAAGGTTTTACTTTCCCCCAAGCAATTACTAGACCAAAAGCGTGAATCTTTGAAAGTACAGATGCAGTCCTTTGGCTTCGTAGTCGGGTCTGCGGCGTTAGTACCGGCAAATACGACTACCTTGAACCAACAGATGAACCGCACCGTAACTAAAGACGACATCAAGTAGAACCGGATTTGCGTGTGTTGATAAGCCGACCCATTCAAAAGAATATTTCTTTATTTCCACAGGCGAACTTTGGGTATTTTGAGCCGACGACTGAATGACAGCCGATGGCAGCTTAAGTCTGAAGTCCCACACCAATTTTCGTGGAGTAGCAAAGAACCCACGGTTCTCTTGATCGTGACTACTTGGAGATCAGGTTCTACATTTTTGGGTCATATCCTAACGAGCCATCCAGGTGTGTTCAACCACTACGAGCCTCTCATGCACGTGGGAATTAAGCAAGTTCGTCAAGGACCTGAAGTCGACGATTCATTACAGTTGATTACACAACTTACCCAGTGCAAGTATTAGCACAACGCTGGAAATTTGTCAATTCGGGTAAGACTAATTTGCTGGGGCTTCTTTTTTTTGCATAGATACACGCATAGTAAATACCTACAGCAAGTTGCCCAGAACGTGGGCGATATGGTGGGCCACAATGCCCATGTGTGGGAGTCCTGTTTGGCTGGTCCAAATCGTTTAACGTGCACTAATGCCACTTTCCTTGATCAAGCGTGTAAAACCTTTCCTTATCAAACCATGAAACTGGTTCGTCTCCGGTTGAATCTTACCGAACCTCTCCTTAAACTGCCTCGTTTAAAAATACTGTACCTGGTACGAGATCCACGAGGTACTTTAAACTCGCGTTCCAACTCGGTTAAGTGGTGTACCCAGTCCGCGGATTGTATTCAAGCCTCAAGACTTTGCGAAGACATCACCAGCGACTTGAATGCATTCGAAAGGTTTGCGTTGCAGTTTCCTGGACGCGTGGCCTTGATTAAGTACGAAACTTTAGCAACGATTCCTCAACGAGCCTTCAAATCTGTTTTCGATTTTGCTGGATTGCATTTCACACACCAGCTTCAAGAAATGGTGGCCAAGCATACTTCCCGCAACGAAGATCAACCTTGGAGTATTACTCGCAAATCCTCGGAGCGAGTGAATCTCTGGCAGCAGAAATTGACCCCAACGAAGATCAAAGATACCGAATACGTTTGTCGCGACGTTATCAAACGATTAGGCTACAAACTTACTAGCTAAAGCTCCTTTCCTTATTGTACCTCACTTTTCAAAATCCCAAGATAATTCAGGGTAGAAAATTCTGAATATGGAAAAGTTGGACAAAATAATTCCAAATACGTTTTCCCGTGTAAAAGTGCGCGGTGTTTATATTTAAGCATATTACCATTTTATGGCTTGCGAACTATTATACGGCAGTACTATAATGTTTACAATCAATCTTGTTTTACCCCAAAAAACGTTTTACAAATTAGAAACGGACCAAGCCAGGAATGTACTTATCAATAAGCGACTGGTAATAGGGAACTAAAGCTTCCACATCGGGCGATTCGTCCGACTTCGTGTACAAATCAAAAGGACTATGAAAATACATATAAAAATTAATTAAACTCGTTTCTTTTGTACCACATTAGACAGTATTATTTGTAAAGAATAGAAAGCTGTTTAACCATTATATTCTATAGTATTTACTTGAAAAGACGAACCCATGCCAACATTCGCATGTCCTTTTCGTTGCAAAGATGCATATAATCGCCCCCAGAATGCCACGGATAAAACGAATGGAATCTGCCACGAGGAAACGTGAGCCCAAACACAATAATATACAAGTCATTTAGCATGTCGGTCTAAGTTAATAAATACCGGATGATGTACAAAGCTTCTTCAGGCAAACTCGCTTTCTGGTTGAGTAACAGACGGTAGAGGTACTCATCATGGCCCCAGGACATGGTAACATTTTCCAGTCCGCAATTAGCCTCGTACACGCCAAATTTAGTGCTGTGCAAAAAATCCCCATAGTTATTCTGCGGTGGGGAATTCCGTAGTTTTTATCTATTACTTGTATTTGGGGTTGGTTAAATCTGGATTGGCCTGGAAACTACTCTCGCGATAGACAATAGACGGCGCAAAAGAACATCCTAACGGAAAAGTATCTCCAACGACCGCCCACTGAGGTTCATAGAACGCCATGACCTTTAAAATTTTACACAAAAAATATTTTAATTAAGTCCTGATTCAGTTTATGTGCATACCTTGCCCAAATCGTGAATAAGACCTGTTAAATGCAACCAATCCAAGTCAGGATGGGCTTTCCGTAATCGTTCGGCTGTTTGGAAGGCGTGAATGGAGTTGGGCATGTCTACGTCTGGATCCGATTCATCAACCAGCGAATTTAAGCGACCTAACGCTTCCAGGATCGTAGATTCGAACTTATCGAACTTGAGCCAATCTGCCATCTACAAAGAAAAGATATGTCATTCTTTAAAAAAATCCAATTAGGATATCTTGATCCCTCTCACCTTTCGCTTAACGAAGTCCGCCGTTTGGTAAGTATGCATATCCAGGTAAGTTCGCCGAACGCGAGCTTTGATGGGATCCTCATCATCGCACGAGTAATCGCGGAACGCTTCGATAGGTTTATTGGCAAAGATCGCCTCTGGACGGAGCAGTAGCGATGGGTCTACGAAGGACACTTTATTGTTCCCAATCTAGAAAGGAATTATAAGATTACGTTTTCAGAACATACAACGTAAATTGAAAGTTTACCTCAAAAAGTCCTGTGACACCCATGTTAGTAACTCCACGATTATCGCCGTTTCCTTCTTTGTCGGGGCCACTGGATTGACTAACCCGAACCAGTTGACCGCCGTCCAATGTCAGATTGGGGGGCGTTTCCCGTTGTAGTACTCGCATAGTGCAGGTTTGAAAAACAGGGTCCACAGAAGGTCACGACGAACTTTGGTTGCTGGGTCACACGTGCAATGTCAAGGAACACTAGCACTGAAACCACTGAAAGTTACGTCGCAAGTAAAAGTTCGCTATCTAAACTGTTGCCTTTATATGTAAGAAGCGGCAAAACAAGTCCATTAGTCTGGAGTTCCAAGTCCGTTCCATGCCTGGTCATCTCTGGCGCAGTAGAGAAATCTGAAAGGAGGAAAAAACTCGTTTTCCAGCTCTCCTTGAGAAGCTAATTATTTGAACGGTAAACCAAGGCTCAAAACGAAAGCTACAGAATACGGAACAAAAAAAAATATTGCTTTTTATTCAGTCATTTGGGTACATTGGGAGGGATGGGTGAAGTTGGGTTTGAGCCGAAGACTTTAGCTCGCACTTTGGCCAATAAACCCTGCAAAGATTTTCAAAAGAAAGCAGGTTACTGCATGGTTCCTTCTAACCTGTTTGAACTGGAGAAAGTTGCAATAATATTTACCTCGGCCAGCTTGGCAACAACGGGTTGTTGTAATGAAGGAGGTAAAGAATTTTCTCTTGAGCCTGAAGAACTATCTGGGAATACTTTACTACTTGAATTCGCCAGAGGTAACGGTGAATTTATTAGAAAATCGTTGGACGGGACCCTAAAAGAAGGTAAAGAACAAGAGCACGTTATTCGGTAAACCCTCCCCATTACGCCGTAAAAAGGCAAGCTATTTTTTTTTACCTAGCTTCCCCTTTTTTCTGTTCAGCCTTTTTGCGCAGAATATCCCACTTTGCTTCTATGGCAGCACGTTTATTAGGTAGTTCAGGATCCACAGAAGGTGATCTGGACACAGAACTTGAGCAGCGACGAGATTTGCGAGATTTCTTAGGTGACCTAGAAGGCGAATCTGTTCGATCCCTTGACCTTGAACGATGCCGGCGACGCTTTTTAAGACGTCGCTGCCGTTCGCGTTCTTCCAATTCTTCACGTTCACGTTCTTCTCGGCGTCGACGCCGTCTTTCTTGCGATCTATCAGAAAACATGCGTTACATTCAGAAGGTCACAAATCCAAAACATCTTAAATTACCTTTCTCGCTCTCTTCGGATACGTTCTTCACTCCTTTTCCTTTTATGCCTCCTTTCCCTAGATGAAGAACGCGATAACGACCTCCCTCGAGATCTGCTTCCACTTCTGCTTCGCCTACCGAAGCAAAAAAATTCGACATGAAAATTTAAGATAATACTAAAAGTAAATAATTCATCGTACCGTTTATGCGACTTTTTGCTATGCTTATGATGCTTGTTCTTCTTTTCCTTCCGGGAGCTCTCTCTCTCTCTTTTTGGCCTGTCTTTACTCCTCGTCTCCACCCGTTTCCCAGCCTTTTTAGTTTCTCCCACGATTTCGATATCAGAATTATTATTATCCTCGTCTTTTTCATCTACTACTTCTGCTTCCTTTTCCAATTTCGGCGATTCTGAAGCTAATATAACTTTCTCCAGTCCATCCGTTGTGGGCTCATCTGTGATAGGCTCCTCTGTCCGTGTTTTGCGAGACAAGGAAGGTGAAAGTGTAAGTACAGGCGATGCCGACATCACTACTCTGTTCTCATCCCCTGGTGGTGCAATGTCTTCTTCCTCTTCGGCTTCCTTGCCGCTGGTGTCGTGCATCAAGTTTTCTATCAATTCTTCAATTCCACTGGTTTCATCTTCTTTGTTGGTCGTTCTCGTCTCTTCATCGCTCTCTTCGGACGGGAAAGCACTCTTATCCAACGCTTTGGCTGTTTCTCCTTTGCCCTTGATCGAAAAGCTAACCACGCCAAACGAAGTTTTGGACTGCGCGTCAGATTTGCCATACGATTCCAACTTGAATAAGTAATACGCATGATGCGGACAGCTTGGATCAAGGAAGTCAAAGCGCGAATCGCCCTTGGCTTTCACGATTTTCTCAAAGCCTTCCCCATTCTTAGCTACATAAGATGCCATTTTGTCAATAAACGCTTCTACGGTTGGGGGAGGGACCAAAACTGGCTTAGAAGCTGTCGTCGCTGGAGGCGATGGCGGGGCTGGAGGTGGCAATGTGACTATCGCAGCTGTCTTTTCTTTCAACTGGGCTGCTAGACGTAAATAGGCCGAGTCCGCGGGCAGTTTATACAATACTGACGATATCTGCTTTAAAAAAGAAGGAAAAATAGATTAGGATTAGACTCGGACTAAAGAAGATTTCTTACTTGGCTCGCTTGTGAGGAAACTCCTCCTGCTAAACTTGGGTGTAAATAGTGGTCTCCGTCGCTGTCATCATCCTCTGAAGCTTCTTGATCTTGGGGAGTTTCTTCGCCTTCTTTAGGAGGAGTGTACCTGCCTTCCTTGATGGCTAGCATGACGTGTTTATAATACAGATGAAGGACATGGTCGAAAGACAGGAAACCAAAGTTGGGATTGTGGGCTTGCTTGAACTTTAAAATAACTTCCATCTGAGATCCTTGATTGACGATAAACTGAGCTGTACGAGCGATAATTAGGGCCAACTTCTGGTTAGGAGGCTAGAGAAAAAAAGACGATTTAACTTTTGTAAGTTAAGCGTCATTATGAGTTAAGTACCAGGTCTATGTCTGGGGGAATGGCTAGTGCTGCAGGGGGAATAAAGGGGGTTTCCGGTTCGACTATTTCTTCTTCAACAGGCGGCGGCTCGGGACCGTGAAGTACTTTGTTAGAGTCGTCATCGTACGAAAAGGCTACTTGCTTATACGATGCATCGCTGCTCAATTCTTGGTGCAGTCTTTTGATCTCCTCCTCTGAGAGGAATGAAAGAAGGTTAGGGGGTTATAATCCTTTTTTTATCCAGTGGAATGGGACCAATTACCTCTTTTCGCTTCTTGCTCTATCTCATCGTTATACAATGCAGCATAACGCTCTTCATCGCACAGTTCTTCAATGCGTCTTTCTTCAACTGTTAAACCTTCGAAACGATGATAACCGCCTGGAGGGGCTTCATACAGTTGTAAGTTGTGAAGAGTGCCGCGGGCATCGTACCTAAAAAAGCAGATCAAGCGAGTATTAGTTCCTGGAGGTACGGAATCAAAAGGAAAACGGAACAATGCAAGTAATATAAAAACCATGGGTGCAATGCAAACCTGCAAGTTGCTCATCCAGACCCGATTTTGCTGAAGATATCGAACTCTTGGGTTCAGTTCCATAATGCTTTTATCCCAGCTGCCATAAGATAACCTTAACTCTGCAAGTTTTATTAATTAATTATAGTAGAATACTTACTTAAAATGAGTACATGTCAATGTATCATTCAGGCAAGATAAAGAAAAAAATTTCTGTTACAGAACGCCTTATATTGACAAATCTTGGGTGTTTCTTGAGACTTGACAGTCGTCTCATGAATTCAGGGAAAATCCTGATGCTGATGTGATGAAAAGTGTTCAACTGAATCTCATCCTCATCTCATGCTTCCGCGCTTTTCAATCATCAACCACTGTTGACCTACACTTTATTTTAGGGAATTTGGGCAAACATGGGGAGTAGAGGCTTTGGAATCAGTTGGTTAAAGTAGGAGTCAGGGCAAGGTTGGAAATGGAAAAAGGCGAATGTATTTACACAATGGAAAAAGTACAGACCTGTCAATCTTTAGGTTCTCATCCCCCATCCACGGAATTAGATGTTTTCCCTGATCAATGTATATTGCCTTCGCGTCATCACGAAATGTTTTACAAGCATATCCAAACACTAAAAACTCGTCTTGCTTGTCTTTTCCTTCTAAGGAACCAGGGATTCCACCTCTTCGAGGATTTGTCGCCATTTTTCTTCTACTGCTTGCAACGTTGCCCTTCTTATTATTTATACCTAGTGTATACAGTTACATATTACCTAATAATATATATATATATATAATAATAAAAATAATTAGTAAAACAGAAATTACGTTCAACATCTGCACAGATTACACAGTTTGGTTGGGACTATTATTTATTAAAACATTGAATTTTACATGAAATTGGTTTACGCACGATGCTGCACAATGTTATCTTGCGAGAAATATCCAATTAAAATATAGCTTAATGGAAGGAAAGAAAATCAGCCATGAGTGGTATCATCTTCAACGAAATCGCGCGCTTCTTCTATCGTCACACATTCAATATGGCTAACCTTGTTCCTGAACTTGACTCCGTAAAACTTGTCTGCATGCTCGAGCAATTCAGGCCTGAAAGTGGTGGTAATAAACTGGGCTTCTTGTTTTAATTCGCAAATCATATCGGCCACAGCTTTCCTATGCTGTGCGTCTAAAGCCTGTACAAAAGAAACGCATGATGTTTCACACTTTATCACTCGACGCAAAATATACTTGGTCAATTTCATCAAAGAGATAGAAGGGCGCTGGGTCACACTTTTGGATGGCGAAAATTAACGCCAAAGCCACCAACGACTTTTGTCCTCCTGAAAGCTGATTCATTTCCTTCATCTCTACATTTCCGGTGAAGGAAACTTTGATTGAGACTCCAGAATAGTTATCCGTACTTCCATCATCGTCAACCTAATATATAATCATTAAAAATAAATTCTTATAAATTATCACGCTCGAGATGTACCTCGGGCGTTAGTGGTCGTCCTCCATCTTCATCAGTGTTTTTGAGGTGCAAAGTTCCGTGTCCAGTTGGTACGAGCTTCTGGAACACTTCCCCAAAATATCTCGTCACTTGCTTAAACGTAAACTGCAAAGCTTCGTCTTTATGCTGCTCCAATGCTTGCATGAGTTCTCGAATTTTCTCATATCCAGAATCCAGTTCTACTTTACGAGCCATCAGCTTCTCTTTTTGCTCCGAAAACGAAACAAACTGATCCAACGCTTTCTTGTTGACGTGGCTGTACTTCTTCAACTCCGCATTGGCTTTTTCCAGTTGTTTAAATAACTACACACAGGATTTGACTAAACATGAAAGATTTTAAGTACGTTAGAGTACAAACCTGTTTAGAATTCATGGTCGCATAACGGTCAAATGCATCGGATGGCAGTGAGCCCAGATCGTTGATCTTCTTGGTGCAATCTTCAACTTTCTGTTGCAAGGCAGCTTGTTTGGACACTAAACGATCCAAACCTTTGGAATCCTCATTCATTTTCTCCTGAATTAACCGTTCGTTTGCTTTGTGTTTTTCGCACTCAGATTGCTTGGTTTTTTGCTACAAACCCACCCAAAGAAACAATACTTCAGAATCTAATTTCACCATGAAAGAATTCTACCTTTTTCATTTTATCGTTGAGTTCCGTCTCAACTTTCGATAATTCAGTATTGGCTTGAGTAATTCGCTCGCAGGTAGTTTCTAATTCAGACTCATACTGCAGTAAATGTCGCTTACGATCTTCCACGCTGATCTCTTGCAACGCCTAACAATAAACAAATCCTTTTAAAAAATACTCGTAAGCAGGAGTAATTTACTTGTTGCAATTCATCCCGCCGACGGATCAGATTATTAGTCAACATATTCTCCAACTTGTTTTTCTCCGCTTCGTGGCGCACACGTGACGTAAAAGCCTCCTTATTTTGCTGATTAATCTTACGGATTTCATCGTTCAAACTATCCATCTTTTGCTGATCTTGCGAAGACAACTGAGTCATCAAATCCTATAAACAACATCATTAGACCAAGACCAATTCATTCATGCTTTTTGGGACCTGATTAAGTTCATTTCGTAAGCCTTGAGCTGTACCATTCATGGTTTCTAGCGAAGACTTGAGCTGTGCTAACGAACGCTCTTTAGGCTGCTTTGACCGCTCAATGTTGTTTAATTCCTCTCGTTTTAGACGAATATCTGCTTGGACTTTATCAAAGCTATCCCTGTAACAAAACAGAAAGACAAAATACCGTTGTAACATAAAAGACACAACATATATGTAACATAAATGTAACATATTGCTCCCTCCAAACATCTTACTTGGCTTTAGAAAGCTTCGTTTCTAACTTCTGCATTTCGGACACGATTTGGTTGATCGTCGTATCTGTGGCATTCAGCTTATCTTTCAGAGCACACAATTGTGCTTCTGTTGTAGTGATCTTTTCCAACAGAGAAGTTCTGGTTTGCTGTGTTTCCAAACGTGAACGACTCGTATTGAAGTAGCCACCCGTCAACGAGCCTTTGCAGGACACTTGGTCCCCATCTAAAGTGACACAATCCAATCCCGAGGTCCTAGCCAAATCCGTGGCCACTTCCAGACTTCGGCAAATGAGTGTTTTCCCAAATATGTAGTGGTACGCCTTACTGTACTTGTCTTCAAAGGTCAGCTTGTGGACCATAGGTATAGCATCCTAATAACCCCCAACTTTTCAAACTTACTCTAACTACAAACGGAAATACTTTACTTGGCTAGTGGGATACTGCATAGGGCGCACATTCAGACGGTTGAGAGGCATAAACGTGACTTCGCCAGGCAAATGTTGTCGGTTCATCTCCTTCAGAATCTCCGTACCCACCTTATCTGAGTCAACAATATGGTGAAAGAGGCGGTTACCAGCTGTCACTTCTACGGCAGTGTAGATGTGCTTCTCGCAGGAGAAGTTCTCGATCACCAAGCCGTAGTATAAGTTGGCAATATTCGAGCGTGGGCCTACTTCATCCCGGAATATATCCAACACTTTGCGCACTGAATCTCGGCCGTTTAGAATGGGCTAAAACGGACAAAAATCATTAGAAAAACTCATATGAAAATAGATTCTCTGGAATGAACAGATTACTTTGCCTGCCATAGAGCGTAGAACTTGATCAGCTCGTGACAACTCGTCTTTCAAAGTAGAGAGTGTTTGTTGTAAGGTTGTTTCTTGCCGCCAAAGCTCACTAAGACCAATTTTTTAGAATTTTAGAACATTGTATACCTTAGAACCATATAGCATGACTAAAGATTAAAAGCTTATTCACTTTCGTTCGCCATTATGTTTCTCCTTATCCTTCTTGAGCTCGTAAAGACTTTTGGTGAGTGTTTCAATAGTTGATCGCTGTAACTCCATTTCTTCGGTCATTTCCTACAGAAATTTAACGCGTTTTAACTTAAAATTCAGCTTTTTTAAACACTCACATTGATTTGCTTGTCATATTCGCTCTTTTTTTGCCCGTCGGATTGTAAATCACGGGTTAATCTATCAATTTGCTCGTTTTTATCCCGGATGGCCTTATTCAAGGCTTTCAATTCGTCATTGATCCACGTATCTCGCTGCTCCTTCGAAGTAAATTGACTGCTTCTTCCTTGCCTGGCGTATAACTCTTTCCGTTCTTGTTCCAAGCGAGCCAGCCTATAACACAAAGCGAAACAATTGATTTAGAATTATGTGCTTCTTTCTAGAATATTACTGTCTGGTTAATTCTTCTTCTTGGCGCTTCTTTTCTTCATATTTGGGTTTGATTTCTTCCAGTTCCTTCTCCTTCTGGGAGATAATCTCCCGTAACCTATCTAACTCCTTTTCCGCACGTTCCTAAATAGAAATAGTAAATATAATAAATAATAAAATTAAAGTAGTGTCCGATAAAGGTCTAATAATCGATGAAGAAGCCATACTTTGGAGCCTTTGTCCACTTTCACTTCTTCTTCAAGATCTTTCTTGTTGAGCTCCAACTTGGTCCTTTCTTTAACAAACTGGTTTATTTCAGCCAACAAAGTGTCTCGTTCTTCACGTAACGCATGAACTTTGATTTTAATTTCCTTGAGTTCTTTAGAGGCTAGTTTGCTGTCGCTGGACACTTTACTCAAGTCTTTCTTCAACTCTTCTTGTACCGAGCCGGAATCTTTGCGAACTTTCTCAATCTCTTCAAGTTTCTTGCGGGTTTCCTTCAGTTCTTTGTCATGTAACGCGTATTCCAAAGCGCGGCGCATTTTGTCCCACTTCTGGTACTCTTTCAACTCTTCTTTTTCCTCCTCCAAGGATGACAAACGCTCTTCAATGGTTCGCAGAAACTCGCTGATCTTATCGCGTTTGCTTTCCGTATCTAATAACGTTTACCGAAATATAATAGCTTCCAATTACTTGGGATTACCTAATTACCTTTGAGAATGAGCTTGGATTCCTTTCGTCGGTCGTCATACACACGGGTTCCAGCCACTTCCTTCAGCAATTTTAAGCGATATGAATCAGGGGCTGTAGCCATTTGATTAATCTAGAGAATATTGTCATAAAAACATAACGTTACAACCTCTCGTTGTTATTACTTTGCCCTGCTTGACAATATAGTAAGGATTGGAACGCGAAAATCCGGCTGATTCCAACAAATTCAACACGTCGCCTTTAGAAACCATCTTTTTGTTCAAAAAGTACTGATCTTTCTTCGAGCCAATAACTCGCCGCAATGTTACTTCATTTTTATCAATCTAAAAATCATAAAAATTTTAATTCACTTCTCAAAGCATCAACAGTAAGAACTAACTGGGATTCTGCCATCAGCATTATCAAAAATGATTTCTACGTAGGCAGAGATGACACGGGGCCCTGTGCCTTCATGCAATAAGGCTTGGCGTTGTTCCGGGCGCAGATGATTAAATTCATCACTAAGAACGAATTGAATAGCTAAAGAAGAGAAGCTTATAGTCATTTTTGGGGAATGAAATATGTTGTGATTGTTACCATAGAAGAAGTTACTCTTTCCTGAGCCATTACGACCGACCACTACGTTATGTCTTGGACTAAATACGTCCACGACCGTCTGTTCTCTGTAGCTTTTGAAGCCCTGAATGATAATCTGTGGAAAACAAGTTCATTTCAACGCGTCAGATTAACGCATAACGGAACGCTTTTAATCTATTTTCTACTGAATATTACCTGTTTGATGTACATGATATAAAAGTTCTGGCTTCTCCCAGAAGCTTATTTTAGCGTGAATTCACTCGTATTATACAGCACAATAACCCAAAATAGCTAATTTCAGAACTCGAACTAAACAAAAACAGAAGCTCTCAAATGGCGGGAATGGATTGGTATCGATTTTCTGAAGTCGGAATCGGTATAGTTCCTTTTTTCCCAAAGCAATCTCTCTTTTCGACCGATACCAATACTTTCCAAATATTATTGCCGCCATTTCTCCCATCTCGAACTTATGTTGGTAATTTTCAATTAATTAAATCAACCGTGTAATAAGAACAGTAATTCAGTGAAGTTTATCAGTTAACATCTAAACTAATGGGGCACTTCAGCACAATATGCATGTGTTGCGTTGCTAGTGCTCTATACAGTGTTGCTGCGGATGATTACTCGGAATTTTATAATGCATCTAAATTCAATCCCTTGGGTCCTTACGTCAAGTGTCATTTCCTGTAAGTACGCCATATTCGTTGCTTGTTTTCTTCATCTTAGTTTTCCATTCCATGTATCCTAATCTCACCATTGGCTCTTTTAAATGCACCAAGTCCCGTGGACTTTCTGGATTGTGAAGAGCCGTTAGACCTAAAAGGAAACAAAACAGCCCAAGAGGAACTGGGCTATGGCTGCGTCAAAGTAAATGGCTACTTTAATTTTATCTAATTAAAAATTGTATTTCTATGTTTGAAAGTTGAAATTAACTCTGTAATATAATCTTTTACAAGATGGGCGGGCAGAGATATGAAGACGTAGAAAAGACCAAAGTCAAATGCACAGTATTGCCCTCAATCGAATGCTACGGTGAACGAAGTTTCCTGCGAGATGATGTCCCTTGCGTCAAGTACACTAGTTCATTTTCTCCATTTCTGCACTTGTACTACCTAGGCTAGACGGGACGCTAATATCGATGAAATATTAAGAAATATTAATCCCCAGAACGGGGACTTATTCTTGACTGAATCCAGACGACAAGCGGAAGGTTCATATTAATGGAGCTTAAGCCTTTCCCATTCTTATTATTTACACTTAAATCGTACATGTGAAGGTGTAGGACACCTTCGTGTCCATACGTCAAGAGTCCAGCGTGTCCATACGTCAAGTGTCCAGCATGGACACCTTCGTGTCCATGCTGTTTATTTTCCAAACATACTGTACCTGGGTAGAACTTTTTCCGAAGGTGTACCACCTTCACACGGTTAAACACTTTCACGTCAGAAACGGTTTCCTGTGAAAAGGATGGACGTTTTTGCGAACACGTAAAGTGAAAATGTTTTTACAATAAAAAATGTTGAAATAATGTAGAGAGGGTGCTTCCCTTCTGTCTGGATCGGCGATTTGTTTTGCTTTAAGAAGAAAGTTATTGAAGCGAAAAGGGATCCTTTCCTTCATATCCGTGTTGTTTATTCTCCAAATGTATGTATACCTGGGGAAAAACTTATTTCAAAGTGACGAAATATGCTTATTCTTCAATTTGCGATTAACTTAATGAGCATTAAGGTTAATGGACTTTAATCGGAATGAGCTGATTTTCGTTAAAGTAAAGAGTTGAATTGGAAAGTTGAATTGAACCTCATGAATTGGAAAGCTCAGTCAACTGTTAATGCTCGTTAACCCGAACGGAGTTGTTCATAAACGACTCACTTAAGTGGGATTAACTCAGCTAGGAGTTAATTGTCATTAACTTGTCCCGTCTAGCCTATATGTCCCAAAGTTCCATAACTTTAGTGGGCTCTTTTTCTTGCAGGTACAACGGCCACTACTTCGTCACGACGCTCCTGTATAGTGTCTTACTAGGATTTTTAGGGTTAGATCGATTTTGCTTGGGTCATACTGGCACCGCAGTAGGAAAATTGCTTACTTTAGGTGGTTTAGGCATTTGGTGGATTGTAGATATAATTCTCTTAGTCACTGGTGGTTTACAGCCAGAAGATGGATCCAATTGGGTACCCAACATATAAGGAAATAATTGTACTATATTTTTTAATTAAAGCCTTGGATATTTGTAATAAAACCCTGGATTACATATAAACGACAGTATTTCTGTTAAAAATGCCTTTCGTGCTGGCTTTGACTAGCAACATCCAGCATACTTATCATTCTGGACTGGCAATAAATATAACACTGGGACAATTAAGTCGAGTGGACGCAATGCAACGTAATAATTTATGCTTTTTTTCTCCCATAATAAAGCCAAAACTGTTGTCCGTCGCCTTATCTTCATTTCGCGGTAAACAGACCTGGTTTAGGTTGTAGTCGCACTATATATAAATACCCGCACTAATGTAATGAGTTTTTGTATCAAAAAGGAGGAGTGTTGGAAAGAGAGGGGAACATGGGAGGAAACAAACGACGTAGAACGATGATTATCACACTTTTTTAACGTTTTCAGACGACATGTCTCTGTCCTGTGGATGTCGTTGAAGCGGCGCACATACGGCAATGGGGATCCCGTTGGTAATTAGTGAAATGAAAGCCAGAGTCAGTGTGGCACGAGTCAAAGGTATCGTCAGCCAAACTGTTCATAGGAACTCGAGTAGGTTCGTTATGGTGTTGGGAGCGATAAGAGGGATTAGGGTAATGTACGGTCACGTAATTATTGGGCTGCAGTAAACGTCGCTGCACATCGTAAGGCTCCGAGTAATGGCTTTTGACGATAGGCTGAGTGACTTGACAGGAGGAGCCCGTCGAGGGGTTAAAATGGTTCGTGACGGTCACAGGCAAACTTTTGTTCACATTAGTCGCCACTTGATTAGCCTTTGGCTTGTTGGGATTAGGTTTTCTACGAACGTAACAGGCCAGAGTCACGCTGACGATAATTACCGCTCCCGTTACGCCCAGAATCAACGCAAGGGTCAAATCACTGCCCAAACCCAAACTCCATGAGCCGGAATCGGCTGTAAAATAAGATTTAATTACTTATTAAAGAATTTTCCATTTTAAAAAAATCGAAGAACCTATAAAAATTGTCACTAGCCTTTACTTCGAGTGAATGTATTTTTTTATTATTTATACTTATTATTTTATTATTATTATTATAATAATAAAGAACTCTATTATTGTTATAATAGTCGCAAGTCTTTACTTCTAGCTAATTTATCTTTAATCTTTTTATTTTTTATATTATTTTTATTTTTTCATTTTTTCATGTTATGATTTAAGTTTATTATTATTTATATTTTAGTTTTATCCTTGAACGAATCAGAACATGTAGCTACGACATTATTTGCACTGTTTTGTACAGAGCATTACATTTTGTTAGTACGAGAATATGTTTGGAATTGGAGGAGTGAACATTACTTTTCAGCGCGTCGGGTAGGACTTGAAGTTCAACTTTCCGGTACACGAATCCAGCTGTGCTGATAGCTAAGCACATGTAGAGCCCCGTATCCGTCAGTGTACTCCGTGGAATTGTCAACTTTGACAAATAGTAGCCATCCAGGGTGGGAACACCCTCCGCGGAGCTGAGAATCTAATTAAAGAGACACCCTTGTATGTAACAGGTTCAGGCTCTTTTAGCTTATTGCATAGAAAATCGATCATTTCACGTCATCCTCAAGTCTCAAATCTCAACTCTTTTTTTCCTTTCTTTTTCGCTTGTACCTTGAAGTAAGAATTGTCCACTCGAATCGTTTTGTCGACGATAACCGGATTATTAGTGTTCACATCCAGCCAATTGATGTCATCTCCAGTGTCGACCCGTTTGAGCCATTGGGTGCTGGGTGGGAGTTCGGCTTTGACTTTGCATTGCAAATAAGCCGTTTCGCCTACGGTGATTGACGTGTTAGCAGGATAATCAGGGTGCAGCTCTGGCTTGTCAAAGACGCGATCTAAAAAAAAGTTTCGTTTTTAAACGGTTTAAGAGAGTTCTCGTTTGACAGAGGAAGTTTATCGGGTTGGGTTTCTTACCGATAACCTCCACGTTGAAAGACGCTTCGACGTAGCCGAGTGAGTTTTGGGCTCGACACGAGTACACGCCCGAGTCGTGGGCGGTTAATTTGGCAATCTGCAGAGATGCACGGGAGACAAGTCCCATTTCGCCACTATCAGCGTTATCGGTCCGGACTTTCAAAGCCTTCGTGTTTTGCTTAGGTATAAGCTGACCATCCTATTGTCAACACAAACATGATGAGATAAGACAAACTTCAATCTGTCATCAGAGTATTAGGGTACTATCCTAAGCTTTAGAATTCTGGGTTTCTTTCAGTGATACGAGTAAACACACCAACCGTTTTTCTTTTGTTCTATAAATATGAGTTGGATGCTCCTTAGAAATTCGAGTTTATACTTTCGAGAATACTTTTGAGTTTACAGATTAAGCGAATTTTGAGTTGGGGTCGCCATTTAGCTATAAAAGTTATTATGATTATTGACAAAGTTAATGACAGCACTTCAACGTAAATGTCTTAGGGCTAAGAACGATAAGAAAAAACGGATCCATTAGTTAGATGCTCCGTGTATCTAAACACTTTTCGTTTGTCTATAGTGAAATCAATGTGTCTTAGTTTGAGTACTGAGAAGTCCTGACAAAACTGATACGGATATCGACTGGTAACAGAACACGAGACCAGATATACTCATATCTTTGAATTCAGACATCCTGTTTGGCAAGGCTCTTCAATGTTGTAACAAAAGCCTACTCAGGACAGTCCGAGTGGAGTGGTCCTTGTATCAAATTAGATCAATCGTTTGAACTTTTTCCCAACTCTTGAAAGTCTTTATAGCATTCTTATGATAGTCATTAGGCCTAACTGCAGATCAGTCCCTCTGTAAAAGCCGTCTGGAAACTCTTTGGATTGTCTAATATGGTTAAGGCCATGGTATAATATACTGGAACCCCTTATGGCGCTACAGCGTTGCAAATTTGCTTCACTAATAGCGAATTCCATTGGGAACCTGGTGCAACACTTTTCAGCACTGAGTGCCACAAATTCACTGTAGCAAGGTTGAAACACACAATTTTGCGGCACAACACACAATTTTGTGACATTTAGTGCAAAAAGTGCTGCACCAGGGTTCCCAATGGAAAACGCTATAATTTTCATTGCCCTGTGCCAAACAATGAAATTGTATTGTGACAGTCATGAATGGGATCTATAGATCTATTAAACCTGTGGGGGTTTTTTCGTGTCGCTTTTAATAAACGTTTTTCATGGTATTCAAGTTATGAAAATTGTAAATAAATCATATCTAAATCTCTTGACGAAGTCTACCAAGGTATTTTTATTACGATATTTAAAAAAAAGGAAATTTTCAATTGTATCGTTAAACTTCTTTGAAATTTTGGTTTAAAGTTGTTTAAAATGTCTACTTCTCATTGTATGACAACAGTGCCATCTTTTGACAAAACATGATCAACTACTTGCAGTACACCGTGGCCTTAATTGTAAGATCTTTTGACAAAATTACCATTAATGTCATTATTTCTTATTACAGCTATATAAGTAAGCATTTTTGTAAGTTGAGTTGGGTGATTAGCGCAAATGTGTGTGAGAAAAAAAAGTCATTAATTTCGACTAGTCATAAATTTGTGACAAGAGTCGATAAGGGTGTTACCTTGAGCCATAAGAAGTCTGGTAGAGGATCTCCAATAGCAATACACTTTAAGCGTAGGGCTGCTCCAGCAGGCCGCATCACATGGGAATCTTCATCATTCGGCAAAACCTCAATTAACTCAGGCAAGGAAGACGATGAAGTCACTGGGTTATGGTTCTCTTCATCTGTATCTTTTTCATTGTGATCAGCATTTTCTGAATTAGTCCAAGAAGTGTCTGGATAGAAGTTCTCTTGACTCGCCTCGCCTACACCTTCACAAAAAAATAGTAATGAGTTTTGCAAGAAAGTTAAGACCAACTTTTTATCCCATAGTCAACTCGTGACAATTAAAAGAACATAAAAAAGCCCCGCAAGAACATAAACAAATACCCCAAAAATATGATTCTCCGAATTGTTAGTTTACGATACGAAAAGACACACAATGCGTGTTCGACTTACTCAGTATCTTGAAATGCATCGAGACTTCTTGGACTCCAAACCCGTTAATGCCGCGACATAGGAAGGTGCCTTCGTCATCTGCATTCACGTCCTTAATTTTCAACGCAGTCCCACGGGAGGTGACGCGATAATGATCCCACCATTGACTAATGGAGTCCCCGTCCTAGATGATAATGACAGGAGCTGTATAGATTTGTGTGTATCTATATACACGGCTAGGGCATGAGAATTTCTTCACAAATTGAGTCAATTCTTCAGCCACGCCCTTTCTTTTTATTCTTTTTGTTATTTGGTACCTTGTACCATTCCAACAAGGGCTCGGGGTTTCCTACAATGGGGCAAACAATCTTGACAGTTTCCCCAACACGAGCCACAATTTTCGTCGATATGCCTGGCTTAACTTCAGGTGGACCTAATTAGACAATTTTGGTCCATTTCCAGATTCAGAAGTTGAAGAAATGGTTCCACGCTTTATTACCTTTAACTCCGTCATAGACGGGTGCGTCTGCCCGGGCAACGCCAACAATACTTATTATCCCAGTGGCAATGACGTAGCTGACAATGGCTCCGTGCATGACTTTTGCTAGGCAGAAAGCAATCTGGCGAAAAGTTTGGGGATTCACGGATGTTGGAAGAACGCCGAGGCAAACTTGTCTAAAAAGAAAAAAGGAATTATTGACATGGTATAGATTGCTATTTGTATGTGTTTTCCGTACAAAAAGAATGAAAAGAGCTTTTTCCCGTCTTTCTCTCCCTCGTTATGTGTGCTCTTCATAAGCGTAGGCAAATAATAACACCCCTGTGTAGATATAACATTTATACTTGAGCGCAAGATCCCATATCGTTGGGATGTCGAGAGATAATGACTTTTGACGTGGTTGCTATTCTACTTGGCACTTTAAGCACTGTAATGGCTTTTGCTCGGTGTCCTGGTTATGGTTCTTATGGCAATGGCTTTGCCAGGTTTCTGTCCAACTAATAGAACCGCCACATACGCATTAGATACGCATCTATCGTGTATGTGCTTGCAAATGCGCGTGAAATTGCAGCACGCGCTCAGATTTAAGTGCAGGGCCAAGTATGAAAAGGGTAAAGAGTCGTTTACCGAGGTAATTAGAAGTAGATTTAGGGAGAGTTAGTAGTAAATAAACAAAGCACTCAAAAGGACTTATCAACTCCAGCTGCTGTAAGAGGGGTATATAATAAAGTAGAAGTTTGCGTGGACGATTACTTTGTCAGTCTGGTTCGTGTATAAAACGGCCCTATATACTGTGTGTGACATGCTGCCTACCGGGTTTCTCTCATCGAGCCAGGCCATAAACATATACAAGGCACGTGCCATTTGTTTAGACTTGTGCCATGGTGTATCTAACCACAATGTCCAATTCGAGGACGAGTTTGTTTGTTCTGGAACGCCTTAGAAAAACGCGAGCGATGAGAAATTGATGGACTCCAAGAGCAAGATTCGTAAATGCAGTCGCCTGCAATGTTTCGAACAAATAAGACTTGAGAGTTTTTCCATTTTTCAATGCAGGAAGAGAATTTCAGAGGCTTTCCTGGGGAATTCTGTCGCAGTTTGCCTTAGATGTATTGACTTTTCATGTTTCGGATGGACGCCATCAATTATTTTGAGAACTTATAGGAGAAGGCTTTGTTTTGGTTGGGGTTCATAAAAGCATCGAGAACGTGTTGGAAGGTAAACGTTTCAACCTATTTTGCATACAATTGCTACGCTGATGGTTCCACCTGAGCTGCCATAGTTGCCCCTTGGTCTCCTAGGAACTTACATTAATGCCACATCACACTCGCTTTTGCTTACATTACCGTGTTCAAACAGAAAGATATAGCATCCACTGATCCACACCACTAGAACGTTAGGCGAAAACCAAACCAGGTCGTTACTAGGCAAAGTTGCAACATGAGCTTTTTATAGTAAGTGAAGAGCTTGAAGTTTTTAACTCGATTTTTAAAGAATTCGATTTTTTAAAAATCTTATTATTCTAATAACTCAATTACTATTTTTCGCGCAAAGGAAAGCATTATATCGCTGGAAACTAGAAAACTAGATTTGTTTGCTCTATTTTTAAAAGTTGTTTTATGGCGGCTATTACACTTGCAACATTACAATCAAGACAATTAATGTTAGAGGCTTAGGGCCTTAGTATTCTTCAAATTTTAGTTTTTATACCCAACCCTTTTTATGAAGAAATAAACAACGGAAACAAGTACAAGCCGTACTAATTATTTTTAAAAGTGTTGAAAGTTTTAATACGAATTTACTGGTGTATTTATGGTTATTTCTAATGGGCGCATTACCCAGGAAATTTTTATTCAAAGTAACGAAAGCTATGGTATATTCTGACGTCATGAATATACAATTTTTATTACATTTTTTAAAAAGCGGGATATTATTTGGATGCACGTTCTTGGAATCGTATGTCTTTTTGTTTACTTGCGCGGTTCAAGTATCAATGGAGTCCTGGCGTCACAAGACTAACCCTGAGTAACGCTACGAGGCTAGGAGCTGAATTCGTTCGATTCCCTTTCTTGTTCGCTGTTCAAATGGTAAGGTGAATTAGCGGTTACTTCCTCGCAGTACGACTTTATTATTCATTATTGTGAGTAAACAAACCTTTTCAACGGAAACACACTTGTTCATTATTTAAAATCTTCGATATTATCACGTGTAGTACAATGTGTGCCTTATTGGCAAGGGGGAATTGAGAAAAATGTGCAACGAAAGGTTGAACATGCTTTTTAGTAATCCGAAATCCGTAGGCGGACATAGGAAGCAATAGCAGGGCAAGGTAGGACTTATCGAGAATTCCTAATTGGGAAAGATCAAGCCTTGACAGCGAAAAGAGAGTACTACCTGACCGAAGGAAAATGTTATTGAAAAGCTATGCTGGACTTGTGTTGTCTTCCAGCTCATGGGATGCTTATCGGATTTTGGGTGGGACGTGGGAGAGCGAGGAGTTTTAAGATGTCCAGGACAGCAAAGTGTACGTGGAGTCAGGACAGTTTTATCGGAAAATGCATCACATCAGGTAGCACCAGCCTGGCCACAAGTCTCAAGTACCCCAAATCCATCATCAGGGATGTAAATCCGCAAGAAAATGAAATAGCTGTTGGTCTTTCCCCCCAAACTTTCCAGGATGATGATGGTTGTTGCTCCGAAAACCCCCAAGAAACTCTTATAATGCTTTTAACTTCCACGATAAGACAAGAAGCGCTTCTTTGCCCCAAGAACAGAAAGCAATTTATAATGATGTCCATCACAAAGTGCCAATGTTGTGTAGCTTTGCAGCCTAACATGAAACGGCAGTCAAAAAGTAGACACCAATTTCATGTTTCTTTTCGAGATAAAAAGATTCATTCCGAGTTCCGTCTTCATTTTTAGGCAAAATTTAGTTCCCAGAAACTTTGGGGGATAAAACTTAGATTAGATTAGGGATAGGACAAAGAATTTGTTTTTCTTGCCTCTAAAAAGTAGTTTGAAATTTTTTTCTTGTCTGACTTTTTGACTTTAAAACTCAGCAAGCCTTTTTATCCCCGAAGCTTAAAGTATAAGAGCGATATGGGCGAGCGATTACAGAGCCAAAGAGAGGGAGAAGTGGGGAGAGAGAGCAAAGCAGACGAGCACTGATAATAGCTTAGATTACAAGTCAATCATGTTAGGGTATATCCGTACTTGGTTTTACTTAGCAACCAAATTGCTCTTCAGTTCTCATAAGTTTATTTTCATTTTTTTCTATTTTTGAATGAGAAGAAAGGACGAAAATTTGATTCCAGACTTTACGCAATGGCTAAAAAAGCAAGCTAGAAAGAACTTATTAGGGAAAGAAGCTTGAAATCTAATTTCACAAGTTGAAAGCTGCAGATTTTCATTTTTTCTTTTAATACCGCATCGAATTTAGAATTGAAGTGACAACACTGCACCTTTTTTTAAGCCTAATAATTGCCTCCTTTATGGGTACAGATTTCGTTGAAAAAGACACCCTTTGTCACAGACTCTTCTGCTTTTTTGGCTAGGCGGGGCTCTTTCCTGCTCTTTTATCGCTAACTTATATTGCGGGTGACAAAAGAATTCGGTGATCCCTTCTAGCCCCCGCGCGCTTCCGTATTTCGCACCTCCTCGCGTTTAGTTACACTAGAAGAATCAGATTGAGGGTCAATGATGCGCAAATTTAAGAGGGGTAGGGTTACTTTTACGAAGATCACATTCTATATCGCTTCCGAAGTGTCCTGAGCTGGAAAGATGACAGATTGATGTCTCATTCCGGATTCAATGGTCCGTTTCCTAACGGCTTATTGCTCTCATCGTGCAAGTATTGTTAACGTACCTTATCTAGTATCGACGGTTTCCCCTCCCCACCACCGAAGTAGAATCTAAATTTATTTATGTAAAAAGAAAATAAAAAGCACTCGAGACCGGGCTGTGGTAGTTAATGAGTTTCAAGATGTGATGATTGGTGGGGCACATAAGGTGTCATGTCGACTCAAGTTAGTTAATCAGTCTGTCGAGATAGAGCTTTTTCACGTGGTTTTAATCCTGCAGAAGTGTAATGGGAAGACAAGGCAGTTGGCTTATGTCAGCCGAACGAACGCACACAGGCATGGACAATGCGCTTATCAGTGGTTTGTTGTATGCTTTTCGAGATCAAGGTCCTTTATGCGATAGATAGAAATCATAGCAATGATGGCGAAGGGGTGCAAAAAGTATCTGTATCGCGGGATATCAGCTGATAGACCAAAATAGGAGGAAAACAATACCCACCCACAATGCTTGATTGTGTAACTATAACTCCCCACCCAACCTAAGGGGGGGGGAGATAAACGTATAAGCTCCATTCTTACACTCTATTTCATGCAAATCTTCAGAGGCCTAAATGATCCTGTCGAAGGAGATCACTTGCGGTGGCAGGTCACGTGACCCCCTCTCCCCCGTGCCCTGCTATTGACAGCTTTTTTGATAGATCGGCTGGACTTCCTATGATTGAATACATTGAATATATTCCCACAGTAGTTGATCCATGGATGGAATCACGTTTGATATTACTACGCATTACCGGTGCTTTCTTAAGATTATTTGTCTTTTGTTGTGAACAATTCTTTAGGATGCATATGAGACGCAACACTTGCTCTCGAAGTATAGTGAGTGGTTCGTGCTTACCTTTTGTTGGCTGATCTTTGGTGATGCGGTGGAAAACGGGCAAATCACGAGCCGAGGATCAGATGACAACAATGTGGTCGGATAGAATTGGAAACTGTTTAGAACTTGAAGCTTTTTTTAGAAACTCTATTGCCTCCTCACGTGATGCGTGACACGAACACTTGTTTGAATCAGACGTTTAGGCTGTTCAATTTAAAGAAAGCGAGTTGGTGTGTATTCCGTGTACTAAATTTTCCATTTCACTGATGAGTTGTTATTATTAAAGTTTTTGCATGGCTTGAGCACGTTTAAACAAGTCCGTACGGTCGCATCGCAGGGTATTTTGTTCGTTTTCCCAGGGGCTGCTGTGCGCTGAACAGGCGACCAACTTGGCGAAGCGTCCAATTCACACTGACTGTGCCTTAGGACCGAACGATCGCCACTACCCTCAGAATGAGTGGTGTGAGTACGAGTAGGTGGCCGGAGTTGGGGCCGTATCTTCCGTATGTGTTGTGGCTGTGGCTCTGCGTCCCAATCCATAATCTCTTTGCCGATAGGCGATATACCTTCCAACGGATGTGACGTTGGTTATGAGCTACTCTCTTCCTTTCATTTCTCTCCCTCGCTTTCTTTCGTTCGTTCTGTAGTATTCTCGGAAGATGTGTGCACCCAGTTTAAACTTCATAAACTCGAGTAGTAGGATAGTTGAAGGTGTGAAAAGGGCTTAACTTGCCTTATTATTGCCTTTGTCAGCATGTGGATAGGAAGTTTCTTTAAGTAAGTAGTAGAGCATTGCTTCCGACATTTTGACTTTCGTCATAAGCTTCTCATAACTAACTGAATCAGCTTGGTGCATGCAGTGATACGAGCACTCAGCTCACGGACTTGCAATTCCACGAAAAGCGTATTATACCTCCCTAAAGATTCAAATTCAATTTAAGGCATTTTGTTATAGGTCCCTCTCGTTTTTCCCTAACAAGCACTATTTTTAAGGAATATAAAGCGAAAACGAAAAAGACATGTAGAGGAGAGCCCGTATAGGCTTTGGGTTAAATATATGGAAAGTTTTTTTTGTTTTTTATATGGAACGCATAATGATGTGTACGGAAACGTCATTAAAATGCAAAGCAAACAACTGCCAGGAACAGCGCAAAGCTTAGATTTGATGTACATTATTGAGTATTCCTAGCAACAATATCTGTATGTATAACGAACAGGGACCTTTTTTTGTAGCGTGAAATGAGCCACGCAAGCCACGTGACCTGTAGCACGCTTCACTTTGGTCTCAATGTTCAAATAAAAGCGACTGCTCCTCTTCGTAATAGACAAGTTGCTGTGAGTTCCATTGCTTCCTTTTTTTAAGAGAAGGATAAGTTGAGCAGCAATTGCGTCTCAAACTTGGCTGACTAGGAAGTAGTGATTGGCTGTTTGAGCTCGTTAAGTCCTAGTTCTGCCAACTTGAAGGAAAGTTTTGATTTTTTGAAAAACCAGCGAGCACTAACTTGGAGAACGGATCGCTAAGGTGGATTGTGACAAGGTAATTACGAACATTTCGTGTATTGAAATCTATGTTCTAATAGCTCTTAATATGACTCTTATTCGCCAATTTTTCCCATGATAGTTTATTGCCAAATACAATAGGTTTATTGTACGGTATGAATTCGCTGCTTAAGGCTGGTCTCACGATCATTTAAGTGGTTGATACTGTATAGGATCGCCATTGCACGAAACACCCTCCCCCCCAAAAAGGAATAAAAGGGCTTTTGTTGCAGCATGGAAAGACGAGTATTATACAGGTCGCGTGCAAAGTCAGTACCAAGTTTGGCAAATACTGGCAGCAATAGTACAATAATATTTTTTTTTAATTTTTATAGTGGTGGAAAAGATTTCCGTGATTTGTTGAAGCGAAACCATTTTGGCGATCTTCCTGATTATTAAGTCTTAGAAATATTTAATCGGCGTAAAAGGTCTTTGTATGCTAATGAAGTATTGTAAAGTATTTCAAAATGTGTAAAATTGACAATGACATCTTTGATTTACAGTGTAGAGCGTAATCCATTACTGAAATGAGTAGATTTACGAATAATATATTACAATTAAGAAATCTAGAAAAATTAAATACGTTTATTTTAAAATTGTAATGACGCTATTGCAATTTTAACATATTTATTGACATTGTAACTCTACGTTCTCAATATTGTGTTTTCAAAATCAGCTTACGTGCAATTAGGCGAAACTTTTTGAGAAAATAATTCGGGTTGAAACTAGAAATTCTTAGTCTGCGAATGTCTGTTCGGCTCTAAATGGTACGAAAGTTTAGTATAATGGTGGTCAGGGATTATGACCAAAGTATACAGGCGTGCGGTTTGACTTCTCTGCCGTTGACTTTAGTTATCCATAATTCTGTGCATTTCTATGCTATAGAGTTATTTGTGTGGTATCCTGGTATGCCACCCCCAGTTTCGGTACGAATCGCGTGCATTGCAGCAATTTTGCTTGTGTGTCTATGTATGCTACTTGCAATAAAGCTGCCTGGGCTGTCCTGTTGGGAAGCTCGGGTATATCCATACGCAGATCGATCCCATACGTAGATTAAAAGGTAGCAAGACCTAGTCTGCCTTTTGCCTAGCACCTTTAAGGCTTACACATCATTAATAACTGTCCGCAAGGGGAAGCTAGCTAATGACAACGCCTGACGGCGACCTCCCACCTACCCCCTTTTATTCTTCTTATATAAGAATCCATAATTGAAGAGTCGCACACCCATACGGATTTCTGGGCGAGCGATCCGGAATTTCATTTGGAAGTCTTTCCGTTCCCAAGACATATAGAGAAGAAGCTTCAACGGGAAAGAGAGAAAAAAAATAAAATAAACAATATGGTTCTCGTTGGTTCCTTTAACCCATGTTTCTGACAGGCAAATTCCATGTCGAGGATGTGTTTAGGAAGCTTCATAAACAAAACTACTATACTACAAGGGCGTTAAGAGCGCAAGCCGTAGGAATAGAGATGAGTGCCAGGCTGCCAGGTGTTGGGGAAGTTGACCTCTCGACCCTTTTGACCTGACGCCGTGTTGGGACAGGGTCGATATATGGGGTCTAAGCGAGACTATTCTCGTTCGCTAGTTATGATTTCTTAATGGGTCTGTCACATTTAGGGGAGAAGGAGTCAGACCTAAAAGCTTCCTTCAAAGTGAGTTTTCAGTTCCAGAAGCGTCTGTCACACGCAGTCTTGCCAGACATGTGAGGTTATAGCAGTGAAGCTTCGCAACAAGCTTTCCAGGTAAAATGTGTTTCCTTTTCAAGAATAGAGTCTCTCAGTTAAGGCCTTTTTATACCTTCGACATATTTACTGTGCACTTGAATAGCTGAATGTGGCTGCTCGAAAACTGTGTGCTGTGAACTCTCACAAAGAAAACACATTACTCGAGCTCAGAGTTTGGTCAGAATTTCAGAAATTCTGTACTCTACGGCAGTCACTTTCTTGTTTGTTTTTTTACGAGACGAAAAAGAGATGGAAAGTATTACAATGTTTAGGGTAATGCTATTTCTTGTCGAGTCATTAACGAGCATCGACATTCTCTGAAAGTGGGTCTTTTGTACCGAAAGTACCATCTTATACCAGCGCATCTTTGGGCATGACATCGGCACAATTTTCGCAGGAAGAGAAGGGTTTTCGTTCGTAAAATCTGTCGCATTCTGGCGGTATGGACTATTGAAGAATAAAATAACAAAAATTAGAGAGCTTTGAGAATGTCCAGGAGGGTTGAAAGAACCCACGACCGTCCCAATGACTAAAGGAGAGCTAATTTGGGTTTACATGGTAACAGTTGGTGGTACGGCGGTGCCGACCAGCCCAAACTGTTATGGTGTGAGTAATGACATATTTGGAACTTCCTTAATGTAAAGGCTACTTCTCCGCTTTGTAATTCCGACATTGTTATGCCATCCGCGCTTGGGCCTGGAATCCCTCCCCCTCCCCACAGTGTGAATCCGAGCTGCTCATGGCATCTTGTAGTAAACAGAGGAACGAAAGGAAAACTCGCGTGGGTTTGCCGTGCTGCGCTGATGAAATGTCGTCCGTTGAAATCTCCGTTGAAAGTTGTTCGTTATCCACGCAAGAAAGCTTGTCGTTTCCGAGTCAATGTTGGCAGAGGAAGATAGGGTGACCCTCGGAGTTTCATTGTTGATTTTGAGCCGAGCACAAGCTGGACAAATCGATCTTTCCTGTCAAAGAAAACTGGAAATTGACTGGCGAGAGTGAGGCGAAGACGGGAAAGAGAAGGTTCAGATAGATTCATACTTTTCTTAGAAAAGTAATGTGTATTCACAATTTCTGAACTGGGTTATACGTAGAAGCTTAGTACATTTCCTTGAAGGTAGTAAGGCGAAATTAGATCACTAATCCCTTCTCATGTTCATTGGGATTTCTGGATACGGGAATTATCCATTTACGCAGTAATTAATTATCCAGTAAAGGCTTTTTGGTTTGGAAACATAAGGCCCAAAAAGACTGGAGAGACTTTCTTTGATTAGTAATTCACAGAGTTGGATCCTTGGTTGCAATCATTGTGGCTGGGGCGAGGCGAATAATATTACATATTGAGCAACATGTTGTAACAAAAAGGAAAAAATCCAGCCTTTCAATTCAACTTGATGCGGCAACGGCCGTTCGAGTTGCGGATCAAATTCATGACGTAGAAAGACTTGTCTGGCCGTATTAGCGCGCTATCTTTTTCTTCTTGGTTTTGGGGGCAGTATTTGATGGTGTGGGCAGTGTCGCCTTTGGCACCGCACAGTGGGCACGTGTATGCACGAAGCACAGGGCAACAAATTTTCCGGGTCTCAGCATCCTTGAGCACATGGCTGGCGTACACACTCGGTGTTTCCCCATTATTCTTGCAGAAAACGCATTCCTAAAGAAGAAGAGGGGGGTCAATACATATAATTTCTGCTTCTAAGACAACTGTACTACTCAGTCCAAAATGAAGGCTACCGATGTATCCCATTAAGTTAGTCGGGGACTCGTAGCGTTAGTCCGGTCTGCCTTACCAGTGCCAGTCGACGCAAAAATGAATAATGAAATGTGACCGAGCGAATCTTCGTTGCTAACCGGGACTCGTCTGGTTGTCCCGGCTTGATGTTACATTTGTTCGATAGCTTTTCGGGGGGAGCGGTATATTACTGTTCTGCCCAAAGGAAAGGCTACGAAGCGAAGCAACAGCAAGCCGGAGTAACACAACGAGTCCCGCTTTAGGAGCAAACATTTGTTCGGAAACCGGTAAGTATTCATTATTGGGCGTCCTTTTTGTTCCATTTACAAGCAGGCCGAAGTAAAGCTACCCGGCGTAACCGAAATGGGAAACGTCGGCATCTTTTCGTTTGGACGGGATATTACAGTAGAAATTTAAACATACCAAGATTTTAACGCCGACTTTCTTGGGCTTCTTTCTAAATACCGGACGCCCTGGTCCCATGTTGTTGTGCGTAGTGTTTAGGTAATCGGGACAATACTCGGAATCCCGCCCCAAGCTACGAAATTCTTCTAGTAACGGACTAGTACTAGGTACGTTGATGGCAGCACTTGCAATTGGTTTCATATCCTTGCCCGTGAAAGTGCCAACATAGGGCCACGTGGTTGCGGTAGCAACAGGTGTTTTGTTTGAATTGGATTGGATGATTTCATGGGTCATGAAGAGTCGACATAAATCTTCCGCCAAGCTAGGGTTGGCGGGGAAAAGTTGTCTGAAGTTGATCTGGGATCGGTGTTGACCATCCCTAGAAAGAGCACACGTAAGAACAAATACAGTAAGTGCCACTTATTTGGTCATAATTTGATCATTGGTTATTAGAATTAGCCGCATTATAGAACCAAATTTTGCAAGACCGATTCAAAGTGAAACAATTCATAGCATTTTAGTCGGTTATTAGAATCACACCTCCGGACATTAGTATCAATTTCAAAAGCGTAGGAGCGGGCTTCAGAGGCGCAGTGTTAAGCCTGTTGCACACGGAGTGTCGTTCATGTCAACATACACAACATACGACAAACAAACCAGAAAATTTCGGCACAAGCCGACATAAGCATTCTGACATCCGAGTTGAGCATTGCTCAACTTTTGGCACACAGGCACAACTGTGACATACACCGAAATTTTCTGGTTTGTTTACTAGTCGTATGTTAACATAAACGACACTCCAGTGTGCACCAGGCTTTAGCTGTGTTTTAGACGTGTGGTTATGTTTTAGTGGTTATGTGGTTATGTTTAGACGTGTGGTTATGCTTTAGCTGTGTTTTAGACAGTGAAACTTATGGCAAGTTAAATTGAAAGATGTAGGCACATGTTTCCGATCTGCGGTAAGTAGAATCTCCGTTTAACAGAATCAAAATTCACTTGACACATGTGATCACAATAAGCGGCATCAACTGTGATATGAAAACAGTCAATCTGGAATACTTACATGTTTACGGGAAGTAGAAGAGAATATTTGAGACGAGTACAGGAGCGACGGAATTCGTTACATTACAAAAGAGTGGCGCTGGTAAGCAAAAGAGATGCTTATCTAAGCGAGATAGAAAAGAATGGAGGGATGATCCTAGTCCTACGACCAAACCAATGCAACTGACTATTTAACCTGTTGAAAGTCTTTTTCAGTAGGTGGTTCTGGTCTTATTCTCGGTTCAGGGTGGAAGAGGTAGAGAGTAGTAAAACCCTTGTCTCTCTTAGAAGGGGAGAAGGCGAACAGCACGCAAAAGACAAGAGTAGACCCGAAGTAGCGATAAAAGTACGTAGTTTTCTCTATTTCAACTTTTCTTTGACACTGCAAACCACCGACGATACACAGCAAACAAGACAGTATGGTTCTATCCAAGCTAACAGATCTCTTACACATAGGATGGCAAGTCAGAAACATAAAGGGGTCACGTACGTAGTCCGGAGTACGCTTACGGTAGGTTCAGAACCATGGGAAACTAAAACTTAGGAACAAATGCTTAAAAAATTAGAAGAAATGGCACAACGAACATCTTCATGGATCTTAAACAAAACGACTTTTTTCTTTCCACATTTGGAACATTAGTTTGTACAAAAGATGCTTGACTTTTTTCATTTATTTTTTTAGTATTTGTATACGCGTTTTTCTAATAATTGTTATTATTCCGATTTGGAGACGATGGGTTTGATCATAATCTTACGTAGTTTCTTGAACGGAACTGAAGCGTCAAACTGTGGAGTGACGTAGTGCTGGTCTGGCTCACCGGGATTGTTTTCTTTCTTGACGATTTTGATGACTTGTAGAGGAGAGAGCAGTGCTGCTGAAGGTTTGGGCTGGATGGGTCTAGGAGGCTCGGACGCTGAAGCGGAGTTGGAAGGGGTGGAAGCCGTACTAGCAGGTGCGGCGATCGTAGGATGATTCGGTGGGATCGCTGCGCTGGAATCGTTCTCACGGTATGGAGCTTCGGCATCTCCACCCTCCATTTCGTCATGTCTTCCAGAGTAAAAATCGGTTGCGCTGGCGTTCGCGGGTCCCAAACTGTCTCTTTTCCGGCCTCGGGTACTGCACCACGAATGCTTTAGGTAGCCGTAACCCTCCCGGTATCGGCCGTACAACGTGCCATAGGACACGCCCAACAACTTGGCGCCTTCCTTCAGATCCATTTCGCGTTCATGCACGCTGGCCATTACAGCATGAGTAAAGGGCTCTTCCCAAAACTGCTGACGTGTACCACGCAGCGTGTAAAAGTCGTAGCGATAAACGGGCAATCCTTTGAAGAACGCCGAGGGTTCCTCTCCTATTATACATCCACACAAAGAGACAGTTTTTAGTCTTTAACACTTTTACCGCTTATTAAAAAACACAATAAAGTTGATAAATTATTACCTGCTTGGGCTAACGTATTGCTGAAAAAGCCGTTATTTATAGTCCGTGCTTCGGGACTTTGGGATTCAGCTTCAGCTTCGGGACTTTGGCTTTGCTCGATCTAAGTGTACATGTTTGAATAAGTTTGCGATAAAAGGAGCTTATTTTTTGTTTGTTTACTTTTAAGGGTTGCTGAGATTCAGATACCGACAGATCTAAGGCATCCGAAGGGTCCATGAGCAAACCCTCGTCTTCTGGGTCGAAATGGGGGTTATCCTATACATTTCAATGTTAATTTGAGTCGACGAGTTACATATTGGCACACATTATTGCCAATAACTCGTTAACAATTGTTTTCAGCAATACTATTGGCACATAAGTACATGTTTCGTCATGACGTCATAGACGCACCATGGCGTGGCTTTACGACGCTTGTTACCATGGTTGTTATTATTTATGTTCTGCTGGAAAAGAAAGTTTAAGCCGACTTCATAGTCTACCCAAGACTTCGTGCTTATAAGCGTTCGAGACAGATACACTCTGCCAGACTTCGGGCTTATAAGCATTTTCTTTAGACTTTGAAAGTCGACTTTTAGTTTTGTTCTCAAGTCAGGCAAGTTTATAGCAAGTACGATTGTGCTCAGACTTAAACTAAACCCCGCCCCGTGCTGATTTATTTCCTTAGTCGATATCGAACAATGCAAATATTGCTTTTGTTTACTTTCTACAAGCACCGCCCATGGGTGGAGCAATTGTAAACTCGTTTTGGATTCAAGACTTTCCAAATCGAATACTATAAACTTTCATAGTTTAGGCTAAAATTAACGCTTATGAACGTAAGTGAAGGAAGTCTGGCCAAGTTAAGTGAAGTTAAGTTTAAGTCGAAGGTGCAAAACGAACGCGGCTCATGTACACAGATACGCTTGTGACGACAGAAACGAACGTGATCCTATTTTTGAACTTTCTTTCATGTTAACTTAAATTACTACTTCCCGTACGATGCAAAGAATACTGAAGAAACGAGATATTTTGCTCTATTTTTAAGAAATTATTTTTTTTGGCTACTGCCCTCTAAGGGCGGACTAGGGCAACAAAAAATAAGTGAACTTTTGACTTACAGCAGTGCTAATGACGTTTTCAATGCGAGGTTGAAATGACTGCTCCAGGTCGGAGTTGTGAATATGGGAAGGAGGCGGGACTAATAAGTGTTTCTTTCGCGGACGTCCTCGTTTGCGTGAGAGAGCAGCATTCCAGTCAGCTATTGTTACAGTGTCATTGAGCTGAACCGGAGTGTTACCAGAAGCAGCGATAGGTGTAGACGTGGCATTGGTATGACCATTGTTAACACTTGGCTTGGTTATGACAGACGTTGAAGCGCTGTTGGGGACTGAATGAACAGAACTGCTAGGTTGATGAACACTGTTGGCCTGTACGGGAGTATTGCTGCGTTTCCAATCGTCATTAGGTGTTGGGGAAGTCATCGCCACGTCTGACAAGCCCTTGATTCGTAAACTCTCGGCGGTTTTCAACAGCGAGTTCAAATTATCCTACAAAGACAATTTTTTTTTGTTTATTTTCTAAGTTTATAGTTCAGTTGGGGAGCAACAATACGCTTCTTTACCTGTGATACGTTGACTTCACCTTTGTACATGAAATCTATAACGCAATTCAAGTCAGAGAAAGGTGTATCTCTGAGGATGATCAACAGGGGACTAGCTTCATTGTGTTCAAGGAACAGTTGCTCGAAGTAAGTACTGCAAGCGGAAAGGACCATCTAAAGCGTAAACAAACAGCGTTTTTAGCGGAAAATTGCAGTTAAGTGTCGTCAAATTACTTTGTGGACCCGGACGCTGCGGCCGTCGCAACATAGCGTCACGTCCGTTAAGCTTTCATTGGATAGAAGCCGGCCGAACACGCGCAGCATGTTATTTTGATGGTTGTTCCATCTCAAGCAAAACTGCTGGTTTTGCATGTCGGGAAAAGATTCTTCCCTTCCTGTGACAATGTAAAAGATTATCATTAGATTTCTCTTTTAGTATTAAACAAATGAAAAACAGTTATTTTGTAAATATTAAGAAGAAATGTGGCTGTCTCGAAAATGCCCTGCGTTGTGTTGTGAGGATAGTAACTGACACAGGGACGGTAAAAGAAAGAAAGGGGCACTATGTATAGGGTGACAGTACACGTGGAAGAATAGAAGAACAATTCGAGGGAAAAACGACTACAGGTCAAAAATAAATATCAGGGTCAAATGTGGTCAAAACTAGTTGTAAGAGACAAACGTCAGAACAACGACCCAAAGAGCAAGACGCAAACGGGTCAGCCGTTTTCGTCACAACAGTCGAACAGTGGCATTAATTACAACAGAATGAATTGCAATTTTGAAGCCGTTGAAAACAGCTCCAGAAGACAGTTTTTGTATTCTTTAAAGAACAAAGCGAAATCACACGTAGATAAAAAAGAGGTAACATAACTTGGTACTGCGCTCAAATTAAAATAATTTGACAGTTTTGTGAGTGTAATTGTCCACAAAAATTCTGGAATATAGCTGCCAACCATTTCATTTTCCCCAGTTTTTTTTCTCATTTTTTATGATTTTTTCATTTTTATAGCATCTTGACAAGAAAACAGAAACGGGGGGAAAAAATAGAAACCCCAGAGAGAAGCTCGTTTATTTTCTGTGGGATATTTTTTGTTATTTTTTCCTCGTCCTCCTTTTTCTCTGCCAAAACTTTGGAAAAGGGGATACGTACGAAAACCGAAAAAGGAAAGGAGAAACGAAGGGGGAGCGGAAAAATCAATAAAAATGCCTCGAGCTGCGCTTAATTTTGGTCCTTTCAAAATTTTAGGGTCTTAGGAAAAATTCTAGAATGTCCATTACGCCCCTTAGGGGTGAAATGTAAGCCATCAGGGGCTTTAAACTAAACAAAAAATTGTAGATTTCCTCAACCAAAATTAGTCAACACCCACCCCCTCTTCCCATTTTAGTTTTCGCTTCGCTTTTCCGCTCTCTCCTGATTTTAATTTGCGAGTTTTTCAAATTAAACATTCTGAATCCTTAGGGGTTGTCACGGCAACATTCATAAGCCAATCGATAGCCTCCTCCCCGGAAGTTTTGTCATTTCGTTCTAATATTATAAAGTTTTATGAGGTTATGCAGGCGTCAAAAGTTTAAGGCGCTATTTTATTTATATTCAAAAAGTTCCTCCAAAAAACGCTAGTTTTTTTATTGTCCCTTCCCTAAACCCACCTTCCCACCCACTTTTTTTTAATAAGCCCTTCTGTATATTAAAACCAGACATGGAATTTCCAAGTCTTCTCCCAAGTCCTCTGGAAAAAAAGTCCGTCACAAAGAATTCATTTTCATGCTCTCCCAATGCAAATGACACCGGGAAAATACAAAACAAAACCGAAGCAAACGCAGGGAAACTTGACAATCTTAAACTATTCCAGCCACAACACTTATAAACGCCCCAAGGTTACTGCTAATAAACAAATGCTTTTCTTTGTCCACTATTCGCGCAAATTGGGTGTTACTACTTCAACCGGTTTGATGTGTGATATGTGCAACAGGCTTAAATGCCGAAATTCTCCTAATCCTTTCCACGACAACACTTTTGCTCAAATTTTCCAACAGTGAATTTCGCAACTAGGTAGTTTGGAACGTATTTCTATTCGGATGGCGTTCGGATTAACTAGAGTAAACTATTGTACCTAGATTTTGGAAAGCTGACGCGAACGATGACGCGTTTCGTTTGAAAAACACTCACTGAGCTAACACATGCACACAATCCGAGCGAGAACTGGCTCGAAAATGCGGGAGGAAAATTTTGCGGGGTGGGACTTGATCGTTTTCGGCGGATTTTTGGGAAACCGCAAACCGTTTTGAGAAACCCAAAATCCGCAGGAAAAGGAGGGGGGTAGAGTGGTTCTTTCCGAAAACGTTCGAAAAGTTTGTATGTGTCTGTGCTCTAGCTTATAAGCTCACCTGCACTTTTCCGGCGTGCCTTTAGCTCCAGTGTCCAATCCAAAATGGAACCAACCAAATGCTTGCGTTGGTTGTCTCCTCTTTTTCCTCCCCTTTTTCCCTACCCCACCCAAAAAAGCGTTAAAAAAAACTCGTTTTTATCTCTCTTTTTTATTTTTGGTTCAGGGCGGCCCCCTTTTTTTGGATAATAGAACTTTTTTTGGAAGAGCTTTTGTATTTTCTCTCTCTCTCCTTCTCTGGCTCCCGAGTTTTTCATTTCCCCCCCTTTCCTACTTCCAAAAATTTTATCTGCGCATTGCCCTTATTCCTTATACCCCGCCCCTTTTTGGGGAGTGAGGATTTTGGGGGAGACGACTGAAAAATCTCGTTAGTTTTTTTCCTCCTTATTTCGTGCGTAGTAATCAGACCCGAAAATGCAACGATAAAGGAGAAAGGAAAAAGATACCCACAGAAAGAAGGAGAGAAAGAGACGGATGGAAAAGAGGTAAAGAATAAAATAAGCCGAGAATTTTGTAAGGTAATTTTGAATCTATCATGCTGGTAGTTTGCCAATTCCGTGCTAGACATTTAAATGAAGGAAATACATTGGGTTCGAGTTGCAACATTTTAAATATTTTTAAAATTAATTTAATAGTTGCTTTGCATTCTTTTGTTTACCTTGTTAGACAACGGACTAGAAGAAACATTTAGCATTCTTTTAAGAAATTCTCATTTCTCGCAAGAGAAGAATTGTGGATCGAGGGGAGCAGCCAAGGGTGTACTTAAGAATACTGTATTTATTCAATTCATTCGACATGCTTTTCGAGTTTATTACCGTTGTCCACACAATAACTTTATTATGATATAAATTTTTAAATAGGGCAAGCTCACAAGAAAAGGGGATGAAAAAAAACGTATAAAACAATAGATCGATCGAAGAATCCTATCCCCCCAAGACATTTTTTTCTTTTAAAAAAAGACGAAGAGACAAAAAGGATTTTTTTCTGTCGAGGAAAAATTAATTTTAGAGAAAGGCAGAGGCGGAGAGGTCCGCCGAACTCTTTGCGAAGCGGACTTGTTTTTTGGCAGAATCCAACTTGGAAATGGACGTCAAGTCTTCCTGGCTGCTGGCACAAGCAGATTGCTTGTGCTGCCTGACGGTATGGGTATGCGACTGACGTACTTGAGCTAAGATCGTCTTCAATTTGGTCCATTGCGAATTCAGTCGGGGAACCGAATGCGACTTTTGGATTTTGAGCTTGGGGAATTTATCCAAATTGCCTTCCAAGCTGTCGGCCGTCAGAGTGGACGAATCGGACTCGAAGCCGGATTCAACTTGCATGGCGACATTGCAATTAAAAAGTTCGGGAATGAGGGGCGAAGTCGAGGGTGTCAAATCTGCCATTGGAGAAAGCGAATTGGGGGAAGGTGTCCCAAACTCAATCTCTTCCACGTTGTCTTCTTCTTGGAACTGCGTTTCGAGGAAGTGGTTCGGTTCTGGAGTCGGAGCGGTAACAAACTTCGGAGTCGAATCGAGTGATTCGGATGCTTCTTCGATTGCAGGCAGCATTGGTGGTTTGAGCGTCGGTGAACGGTTGAGGAGAGGGAAAGTCTCGACGTGGACATCCGGTCCATGGACAGGAATAGAAGAGGATTCGGCGACGATTTCCTCTGCCGTTGCTTCAAGTTCGTGGAAATCTGAGTTCAGACGAGGCTGTTCCAAGCTTTCTTTTTTTACCCTCAGCTTGTCCAATGCTGCTTGGAGCTCTTGGGCGAAAGCAGAAGAGGCAGGTACATCCGCATTGACCTTAATTGAATGTGGATTAGTACATAGCTTTTTCACTGAGTCAACGACCAACAAAATGTGAAAGGCACATCAATTACTATAGGCTTACTTGCGGTTCCGGTTGTTCGACATGACGTAAGGTAATTCTGCCCTTCTTCAAACGCTCTATGGTATCTCGCATGGCAGCTTGCTGGGACTCATTACCTTCTACAACAAGGAGGAATTTTGCGTAAAAATGGTAGTGTTCAGGATACGGAAACAAGGGAAATATGTAAGAGAAAGTGTCAAAATTACCGGTGGTACCTTTGGGCTTATGGGATTTGAAGGATTTCTTGACTCGAAGTAGAGATATAAGCGCAACCAATGGATTCGCATGATTTTGCTGTTCTTGGTCATGTCTGGGTGGTAATGGTGGAGGGCGAGGCGGTTTAGACTTGCGTTGGGTACCAGCTTGGAGTTCGGCAACTGAGGGAAAAATAACATTTAAGCGTCTATCGATTTTTTTTTCATAGTAGATCTTTACTTTTGGCGCGCATGAATTTATTTTCTTCTTCAACCCGGGCCGCTTTACAGCGCACGCTGCTCAGTTCACTTTCCAGGATGGCGATGCGAGCTTGCAGAGTTGGCACATCATCCACCATGAATTCGTTCACGTTGTTATGAGGCGATGGGTTCTAAAGCATATTAGGGGTTATTCATATTCAGGGGAAAATTAAGTCATCCATCAGTAACGCTGAGGAAAGTTTACTAGGGCGTGTAGACGTCGTTCATGTTCTTGGCGGATGACGAGTTCCATAAGCGAAGAAAGATCTGGAGGAATGTTTAGCCCCTTTTCTGACACGGGCGAAGCCACCACGTTCTTTTCGGTGCATACCTATACCAAAAAAAATACACGACACGATATATGCTTAAGTCAACTGGAAATATATATTTTAGGCAATGATAGGGAAATAAAGTAGGAAATAACGAATTTACCAGTTTGGTGGCTCCGTCTGTGGCCACATCCAAATGATAGGTTACTTGATACACTCCCGAAGCCATTCTTGTAAAATTCTAAAAAAAAAAAAATATACGAGGTTTTCAGCGAATGTGAAGTTATCTATAACCGACGGTTCAACTGACTGACTGCTTTCACTTCAGGCCACACAGGCCTGTTTTATAAACTTGGTCTGGTTTCACCTGCGGAAGAAAGTTGGGGAGGTTTGGGACGGGGTGGGAGGGGATATACAAAACTAGGTGAAAGGTCATTTTCTGCACCATAAAATAGAAAGGCAGCTAGGTCACTCGGTCTCGACCTTGTGTTTGTATTCATGTATTCAAATTATGCAAACCCATTTTTGGGTTCCCGTTACGTTACTAGGTTTCTGTATTTTGCTTGCAACTAACGAGCCGCAATTAACTTTGCGTGCGGTAGATAGAGCCGCTTTTGTAGAAATATAATACTTAATCATGCTTTTTACGATATTAAGTTTTAAATGTATAATTTCGCTAGTATAGTTGACTGCAAATGCTGTACTTGTATTGTAATTTGTAATACTACTATTTAGTATCTATAGTCTTTACCAAATTCGCCATCTAGCGGCAAGAATCGGAAAAATCCACCATTAACAAGGGGTGCGTTTTATTGTGAACGGAACTGACTAACCAAAGCTACTAGAAAAAAGGTCGGCAAAGAGAACAGAACGGCGAACTGCCGGCCTTTCCCTTGTGTACTCTAGCGGGTTGTTAGGCGGACCTAATAGCGTTTTCAACTGGGAACCCTGGTGCAGCAGTTTTTGCACTGAATCCCACAAAATTGAGTTTTGCAACAGTGAAGTTGTTGCATTCAGGACAAAAACTGCTGCACCAGGGTTCCCAGTTGAAAACGCTATAAGATCCGACCGACATTGCCCTGTGTAAACCGTCGTTACCTTTTGTGAACAACGCTGGGAGGTTGGCGAATGTACCCTTTGATATTCGGGCCTGTAATCCGAATCTACTCTTGCGAGGGAAGGGAAACCCCTTAAAAAAGCGGTTTGCGTCTAGCACACTAGAATTACTTCCTGCATCAAAATATATGTATCTTTCTACATACTCAAGGGATTGTGTGCTTTCCTCCGAATTGTTTCACTATGTTTTGCTTAATTTGTTTCACTATTACGTTCACAATATTTTTTCGAACAAACGCACCAAGTGGATGTCAATTCATTGTTGCCAACCGCTGTTTGCCAAATGTTATTGTTGCCAAATGTTATTGGCTGTTACTTCTCTACATTGCATTCCACGTAAATCCATTACTGCAATTCGGCCCCGTAATTCAAAAGTTGTGAGAGAGACGTTGGTTTGTTGGTCACGAGATGGCTCTGACGTAGCAACAGCAGGAAAGTCCGTTATTTCTGGGCGCCATTGCAAAACAAAGGCTGAATAAATGCCCTGATGTTGTTTAAGAAAAAAAATCTTTCCATACTGTTATACGGAAGCATTATTTTGGTCAATTGCATGTCACCGTACGCTTGTCCGATAACATTTGTTGAGGGATTAAATTGCACATATTGACCAAATGCTTCGTTTATTGTACATCAAGTCTGGTCGGTTTCTATGACAATATCACTACCTTGAGGCCTTTTCAACTATCGTTGAAGGCTTCCAACAGTGCTTTTTAGCTGGGCTTTTTAGCAATCACATTATGATTGGCATTGTTCAACTGGTATAAAGGCTGAGTATCTCATTACCTCTGATGCTCGCTTGTTGGATCGATGACATATAGGAACGCCAGCCTAAACAAAGCTGTGAAAAACAAAATCCTCCTCCCATCTCCCCTTACCGTCTTTCCCGTCACGAATTGACATGTCCCTGGAGGTTACCACAACATGATGCATTAACCCATCTCGGTAATAGGTCATATAGCGGCACCTAGGGACTCGTTAAAGTTTAGTTGACACGAAAGGACACACCATAAAACTGCTTTTTTAACAGCACCTCTCCTTCCTAAACAACAGTTCCCTTCGTTGAGGTATCAAAACATACCTCTTTGGGTGTTTTTCGCTTATAACGACACTTCATATTGATGTCATTCTTATTGGGCGCTAATGCGGGGATGGGTCTCCTCACCACGTCGTAGGACGTTGGAGAACAATGGCTGAACGTTTAATAGCCCTTTACTGAGACTCAACTAGCGTCTCTACTTTTCCCTCGCTATGCCTTTTCCCTTTAGCTAATTGCTCGTTTTGCATGTGTCGGCCCGTCAGCCATCAGCAACTTCTTCAACCCCCTCTGTGCATCCCATCTTGTGCTTTTCCATCGTATTGTGGGACTGACGTCAGGCAATCAAGCTCCGATCAATGGGGGGATAGACGGGGGGGGGATTTGGGTTCCGCAACCAAACACCCTTTCTTCCTCCCTCGCCTTCCATAGAGCAAGGAGTATTCAGCATCCCTCCTCCTTTTTCTCGTCGTCTTCTTACGGTCTTTTCCATGATACCAATCTCGGCGTCTTCTTCTTCGAAGGCAGATCACAAAACGGTACCGGAAATAGAGTTGGGGAAAGATGAGCTGCTGTACTGACCTCAGATGACTTACACCATGTCAGCTAATATTATTTCAGCCATTTTCCATCTTTTCTTTTTCTTGGGGACAGAAGTATAGTCCATATAGTGAGGTATAAGGACTAAAAATTGAGAAACACTGAAATAAAGTAAAGCCCAAAATGAAATAAAGAAAAAAAGGGGGAAACTCGCATTAAAAACTCGAGTCCATATGAATTGAAGGAAGTCATTAAAAAACAAACCGTCTCCCTTCTATTCATTTGACAGGATTTTCAAGTTATGTTGTGTGCGTGGGGGAATTCCGACTTGTCTTTCAATAAGAGAAGGAGAGATTGAAAGTTAAGGAAGCCTTTGCGACGTTTGATGGCCGTTTAATTAGTGTCGGCAATCAACGACGAGCGTCGTCTGTCACACGGGCGCCGCAGGGACATTAAGCCTTTGCTAAGCTTCCTTACCACCTGACACTCTCACTTGACAATAACTGCAACTCCAAGCTGCACACACAAACACACGCTCAACACTAGCTCCGATATAAGGTCTCCTCTTTTTTTGGCACTCAACATCGTATTACATCTAAAATTTATATAACTTTTTCCTTAACTCCTTTAATATTCCTTTTCGTTTAAGTTCGAGGCATTGCCGCACGTCTTGGATGTCTGCTTCTTGTACCGGCAGCAACTCAATAATTGGATTGAACTTTATTAGAGGGGCATGTGGTCGCTGGTTAATGTTTGTAAAACATCCCAAAACCAGAAACTGCTGCAGTTGCTAGTAAAGATGGCTTATATCTTCCTAGTTCCCCATTCTGCCGCAATATTTGGAGGTGTATAGGCTAATGACCGACTCGGGAACATGTTGTACAGTACAAGGGCTTACGAGGGAGGGAATCTTTGTTATAGCGAATTCAGTTGGTCAACCCGGTGCTGCACTTTTGGCACTGAGTGCCAGTTTCTTATGTCCCGATGGGCAGGTGGCGCACTGGCCTTATCTACTGAATTCGCTATTAAGGTGGATATGGAGGGTTGAGTTTTCGGTTACTGAGACTAGTGAAGCGTCAAGTCGTAATATAGAGAGGGGAAGATTATAATCGGGTTTGGAAAGATGTGGGGGTGAAAGGGAGGAGGATGGCTGGCCAGTATTTGAGGGCAAGAACAGAACTTGATGGATGAAGGAATATGACAAGCTCGTGGAAAGGGAAGCAGAACCATGACATGGCTTTTAGATAGAAACCGAACTCAAAAGTGAACCTCATTTAGGAACGGACTGGGCTATCTTTTTTCATTCGACAAGGTGAAGAGGGTGAAGGGAGTCGAAAGAATATTAGATAATGTTATGGGTGTGTGTGGCACTAGGAATAAGAACCCATTTTCCGGTGCCCAAAGGCTCACGACTTCCACACATGCAGAAGCTTTGGCAATTTCGTCTCAAAAAGCTATCTGTTGGCGTTTTTGCCCGGCTTGGCCCAAGCCGAACACTCCGTCCCCGCCGATACTTCAATCCCCGCAGCATGGATTCCGCCAAGCCTTTCCTGGGGATCATGGCCGAAAAGCATGGACTATGTTTGGGGTGATGGAATATTGCTTTTTCTCCTTTTGGGCTGCTATATGCAACTCTTGTCTCACTATTGGCGTTGAAAAAGTGCCACGTTTCCTTATACAAAGCAAGGAAGAGGTTTCAAACGTCTCACTTTTGTTTTGTTTATTGTTTGAAATGTATATTTATTTAGTTTGAGTTTTTGTTTACATCCACAAGCTTGGAATGTATTAGATGAATACGCCAAGTTTTCAACCAAATCTTTTGTATTTAGTGCTAGGAAAGTTAACGCAGTAGCTAAACTAATTTAAAGTTAGCCTATCACTTTCAGGAAGAGTTTTCAATGCTTTTATTGACAGTCATCACTACATCTCATGGTTCTGTACGTGAAAGTAAAATATTGAAAATGATCTGGTTTGGGTTTTCTCAAAATAAGACTTCGTTCCGAAGTTAACAGTAACTAAAAGTCTTACTGAGACCCAGTTTATACGTTAGAATATAAGTGTCAAATATACATACTTATACACTTTAAGGAATTAAGTATGAATGACACGAGCTTTGTTTCTATTTAGAAGTGGATATTAATTAAATACTGATGACGTTTCTCCGTATCTTTCATAACTTAATTTCTTGAACAAAGCCGAAAAATCCCGAAGATTTAAAAATTCTGCCATATACCTTGAAGATATTCAGAACCGTTGCCTGGAATTTAAAGGAATTAGTGGAATTTAACTACAGGTTTGAATGAAGCTTTATTTTGTTAGCAACGTGGTTGAATTTCTGTGCCAAAAGCCAGGTCACACATGTGCTGCGTGCGCAGCTGTACCCGGTACCTCTTCTTGGTATATAGGGCCTTTTTATTCGGATAGAAGAAGTTCTGTTGTCAAAGCCCTGGGTCTTCTAGCCCGATCTGAGCGGTGGCCAGTACACTGCTTCCGTGAAAGTGGTGGGAGTGATTAGCTCCAAGAACCCCCTTTAGCTTCCCCCAAAGCCATCAAAAGTAAAACTCGGCCTTCCATGAACTTTGCGTTTATTGTTCAAGCTGTCACGCTGTAATTAGTGCATTATTGGCACAACAAGATCCTTTTCAACCGGACAAGTCTTTAGCAGCCTGCAGTAGTGTCTCTCATGACTTCCAAGGCTCATGAGCCCCACAGCAGCTTCAACTTCCAAAGCAGTTCCACACGGGATACCGAGAAGGGAAGTTTTGCAGCTTGGGAACCGCAAGGGAACTCTGCCACTTCACTTCACTGTTCATTCTAGTTTAAAGTATTTTCGCTCAATGTTTTGTGGCGTTCACAATCAACACGCCTTGGCAAACAGAGAAAGGAAGTGATTGAAGGAGATCGGTGCTGATTTGCTACATCTTCAAGCTTTGTATGCAAACTGTTCCGCAGAACTTCGCGTTGAATACTGTACCTGGCAACGGGAAAGAACACTGTTGCGAATGAATTAATTGCCTGGTTTATTTTTGACGTTCTACAAAAAAATTCCGCATCTAAGAACTCCTGCACGGGCTTAAAGACGGACGAAGTCAAGGAAGAGCGAACAAGACAGCGAATTCCAAAAACTCCGAGGTTTTATCGGGACGGAGGCAAAGGACGTTACAAATCCCCGAAGCAAAACCTCGACCGTGTTGGATCGGCCAGCTTTTGTGCTCCCTTTCTGGGCCCATTTGGCGAGGACGACATCGATGAGGTGTGAAGTGGAGTGTGAAGACAAGCTTAAGAGCTGGCTCTAAGTCTTCCGATGAAAACGGATGACGAGTTTGCCCGTGTGTGTCTCGGCTGCCGTGCGTGACTTACTCCTGCACCCTCCCGCCCACCCCAGCATCTCACCCTTGTATGCTGACAGTCATTTATGGAATCTGGGAATCCGTTTGGGGGGGACCACGACTCAATGATCTCAACCCTTTTAGGGTCCGAATCACTGGCCTAAATTACCTTATTGCATTCCCAGAAACTAAGGTAAAAGGAAGCTCAAGAAAAAAAAAGTGCAGCTTTGTATGACATTTTACACCAATATTTACCAAACATTTCTAGATTTTTCCAAACAGCTCAGAAGATATTCCCTACGACAATCAACCGTACAATGCAAGCTTATAATATTTTAGGGGGATTCAAGTAACTTTCCTCGATTGCTCAGCGTATGGATTGCCTATTTAATATTTTTTGTAAAGAAAAATATAAATAAGAAAAAGACAGGATATTAAACAAGCCGACAGCGTTTCCATTTCCCGAGCCGTCCGAAAACTTGCCGTGAGTATATACATTGGAAACAAGAATCAACCTTTATTACTGCGAGCGGGATATTGGGTTCTATAGCTGTAGCAAGTTCGACGCTATTCAACTGTTAAAGTGATTGAAGAAGTCCCATGGACGGCAAGCTGGTTAGAAACTAAACGCCAGAGTTGCCGTTTAGGCCACCCCAAAAGCATCGATCACGGACTTCGCAGCATCCCAGCCTCTTCTTGGCGTCGTACATCTTTTCGTTGGGGAGAACGGGAGGGGGTTTGCGCTGCCGACGACGAAGAAAACTCCTTAAAGTGGCTATCGCTGCTTCATTGACTTTCAAACGTTTACGATCTCGACCAAAAGAGTCCCTTTAGCTTTGCGTCAAGCGTTCTTTTTGCTTTGGGGATTTTCCGAGTTTTTTCCTCGTCAACCTTCCTTTAACTTTTGATTGCAATGAAGTGATTGCATTGTGTGTATGTGTCGATAACTGTACCCAGAAGTTCCACCGGAAACCCTGACTTAGCTGTGAGTCTTAATTTGAATATCAACGCCATACGGGTCATTATGAAAGTGAACTCGAGGACGAATGACTAAACAACGTGACGAAACTCTACCGAAAATTCTCCCCTGGGAAAGACCTCCCAAAGCTGTGTTTTGGAAAAAATCAAGAAAGGAAAGGGACTTATTTTCGAACAATTCCCGGCACTAGCTAACCTCCAGGCGTCCTACCTGTTGTGCATTATAGAGTGGTGTATAGCCTAACCTTGTTTCATTCTACTATATACGCTCTCACGCCGGAGGTGCTCGGCAGCTTGTTGGGAATCCCAAATCCCAAGTTTCTTACCTGTACTCAGTGTCCCTATTCACATAAGCAAGTCAAGGTCCACCAGCAACGGCAACGTAGCGCATTCTTGCAAAGTTGCGTCCAGCAAAGGGACGCTTTCGGATCCAGCTGCCGCACCTTGTTTTCGAATCATTCAGCGTTGTTGGGCCCTTTGAGATTTACCGCAAGAATCACCCAACAGTGCATATCTTGTAAAAAAAACGTGTTCCTCTGTTTGTCAACGAGTATCCCAGCGAACTGTCAGCTTCTGGTCGCCAAAACGTGTTTAATTAACCTACTACCGAGACTTGCGAGTTCCAAAAGTGGTTAGTGCACACGATAGACACACCCTGGCCAGAAAGACACCAATTTCATTGTTAACATGGATGGTACCGGCTTCGCAAGGTTGGCCTGCTGGTCAATTTTGCTCGTTACAGGTAAAGAGTGATCATTCGTAAATTTTTCTGTTTCTCTGATACGGTTAGTTTTAAAACTATGCCTTCGAAAGTTTTAAGTTCCGAAACAGAAAAATTGGAATCTTTTACTTGCGGTCCTTACGACATTTTGATTATACTTAAGGGACCTGTTCCGGTCCAGATTTAGCGTAAAACTTTCTCTACCTTTTCGTGAAAGAGAAAGTTTTTTTGGTTTGTAGTATTATTTTTGCATCTGAGTTGAGGTGAAACAGAAAACTAGAACTAGGATTGGCTTTGAATATACAGTATAGTTTAGCTGCCTGTGGGACGTGAGATTCCTGGTTAGCTCATGACTCGGGCATGGAACTTTTGGGAGGCTTTCGCAAGAGCGTTGTTATTAGCAAGGCCTTCGTTAGTGCAGTGTATATAGATGGAACTTTCTACGGTTCTGGAAGACAGGGTCTTACGAATTCACGTGCATGCCGAACATTTCCAAGGCCTTGACCAATTTTTCGTATAGAACTTGTGTGCTGTGTAAGGATATTTTTATTATCTTAGCCGGTTTAGGAAGGTTCTTAGCCTGTTTTTTTAATAACAGTTAATAGTTCGATAATAGTATATAGAACCAATTTGGTTTGGCGTCTTTTATTTTGTTATAGTCCCTATACTTAACGGAAATTACCTATTCCGTTAGATCGTGACGGTTCAATGCTCCAGATATCTGCGAAGTTTTTAGATTAGCTTCTCACAATTTTCGGGGAGCAAAAGAGCTTGAGAAGAGCACTTTGGCTGGTATATGTAGAGGGCAAAAAAAGTTTGTCTGTCATATAAGTTTATTGTGGTGGAATGGGGTTGTACTGCCATTGCCTGGTGCGTTTCTACATATCTATCCCGGACCTTGCACGAAAAGCGTGGATTCCATTGAACGCCTGGTAAGAAGGACGCCATTCTTAGGGTTATTTAACTCGTTATTAAAAAAAAGAGCGGATTCTGTTCCAGAACGGCAGTTTTTCTTACCCTGACCCTAATGTTTTGCATCTAGAGCAATTGTCACTCAAATTCACAAAGTGAATCCCGTTAAGTTGGGAAATGAGTCCCACTGGATCTGCTTAAAAAATGGCAAACGTTTACTCTAGAAAGATAAGCTTTCAATAATAGGAAGTTGTAGTGTCCTGGTTCACTATCGAACAGGCGACTCGCATAAAACGGAAAGTGAAGGGTTCAAGGTTCACGAACGAGGAGTAACAGAGGTGAGTAATAGATAAATAGAGAGCATACAACAACCAACAACCCAACCAAGTGATTTATTAAAGTTTATCTACATACCAACCTAGCATCCGTCCCCCGACCCTTCGGCATTAACACTGGCCATAGCAGAAAGTATTCAAGGTTAAAGAAAGTAGAATTACACATTTTAGTCATTGAATCGCTAGGTTTTGTTACCAAGAAATTCCCAAGAAACTGGACTAAAAGGAATTTTGGAAAGTTTTGTGATATTCTGAGTTGTGGCTGAAAAGGTAAATATGTTTTATTAACAATAACAATATTCGTTGGAGGTTGTAGTTGTCCTTGCGTGTTAGTGAGTGTATTTGACATAAAAGTAGCAAGTTTCTTGAGGAGACAGGAAAATGGCTGTGGTCATTCGCTATAGCTGTCGCCTGCCTGACTTGCCTTTCTTATGAGAAACTGTTTCCTGCTTAGTATTTGTCGCAACATGGGTTGCTGTGATCCAGGCGGCTAGATAATTGCATTATAATTTCTAATGAGTTGTAGAGTTGAATCTGGCCGACATCGGTCTGTCCTGGCTGATTTTCTTGTATTTTGTTTTAATTTTCTTTTTTCTTTCCGTCTTCGCCCAAACACGCAACAAAAAGCAACAGCTTTACTTTTACTGATTGCAAAGGCCGTCGAGTGTAGGGAGCTTAGTGGTTGCACAAGCGATTCGCATTGCAAACGATTTGTTTATTTATTTTATCGTTATTATGTGCCCCCAAACAATGTGTGTTTCTTTGACTTCGGTCTGGGCCGTAAGGCTTCCCCGTTGCTTAGCCACCATAGGAACGGGAAACACTCTTACGTTCAGAAACAACATGAAATTTTTCCAAAACTTCTTGACAGTAATGTAGCTGATACCAAATCGGAGGGCAGAACAGCTTAACTTTCTTTATATCTACCTTCACTAATTTGAAAAAGGCAAAATTATTTTAAACCAATGGGAAAAAGCAAATTTGGACACTGTTACTCCTAGCCGTCTTTTTACTGTATTTTTTAAGAAAACATTCGTACAACTTGAGTACATGAAGTTAGAACGTTGCCCTGGTTGCCGCTGAATGCGCAGAAGCAATGCGCATTCATTTAGACCCATGCAAAACACTGCGCGCCACCTTGTGGTAGGTTGGGTATAATGAGCTAAGCTATGGGATCCTTTAACGCGGAAGCAGTTGTTGACCTGAAAAGAGATGAGAAAGCAATTGTTGCCATCCCCTTTCCTCACGTTTGAGGTTCAACGCTCGTAACATTCAACGCCAACGCAACTGAAGCTATCGCTAATTTGTAATTGACACGACAATCAAGTCGCTATCGTTGAGGTTCTGAGTGATTAGAAAGGTTTCTTTAATTAACATTAGCCTTTTGGGGTCCTTCCAAAAAGTCGTTTGTATATATTTAAGGCTTTTGTTGGGTTTGGGTTTGCGGAAGTTGAGGTCACGGTCGTGCCTAGACATAATATGGGCCACTTGGCTTTTCCGAGTTCCTCATTTATTTTTATGGTCGTCTTGTTAAGAACTAATGGGTAGAAACAAACGAACTGGTTTTCAGCGACTGTGTGCATTCAATTAAAAAAAAGTATGAGGACGTGACTGTGTCGAGTATAGGTAAAATATAGGAAATATTTTTTTCACTATTTGAAATAATTAAAAGATAAATACATAAGAGGAATTTAGTCCTAAACGTGTTTTTGAATACGATAGCCGGCATTATACGACTATTTGACGTGACATTTTCCGACCATTGTTTGCTTACGACTTGCGATCAAAGCACAATCCCGTGCATCCGGGGATTCATAGACAGATCCACACCACGACGCACACGTCCTCGCGTTAATCCGGGAAGCAACTTGCAGACACGTTTCCAAAACATCGAAAGAAAGCGCTTACTTAAGCATACTGACACAATTTCTACACAGCTTTTAACTTTGTTCCGGCTTAAAGAATAAAACAACGAAAAGGAATAAGGAACCCTAGTTTCTTTTATATCGCTATTTAAAGAACAAAATTGAACCTTTTTTTACAACGCTGTTTTTTTTGTTTTCCAGGAAACTAATTATTGTCAAACTGTGGTCAGTTCAACAAAAAGATGAGCAAACGCATTTCTGATAAGAGGGTTGACAAAAGCCAAACATACCGTTTCTTGTGTACAGTTACGAATTGCCGGCTTTTGTTGGGCGTTGATTGGACTCGGGGATTTGGTCGACAAGCACAGCGAACAAATGAAGCGGCCCTTTTTCTCTGCGTAACTACACCTTGATTTGTATAGCTTTTCAAAGAGGAGTTCATTGTTGGGACTATAACCATGAAGAAAGTCACATGATTTGTAAATCTGTGAGCTCAGTAAAGCATGTAGCAACAGTCAAAGCAAAAGAGGGTACCGAAGGAAGCGTCGTCGTGCTGGAGTGTATATACTATTTGGTTGAGAGTTTTGTGTCCGTCGTCGTTGCTCTGGTGATATTAGCTTATTCGTCTCACTTCGCTGTTTAAAGAAACTAGGGAAACGACGACAGACCGTCAAAATAAGCAATACAAAAGCATTTCAACATAGAAGCTCAAAGAAAATCTAGGAAAAAACAAAACAAAGTTTTTGTATAGTTTCGTTCCCGTTGCATAGCTAAGCTCTGCTATACTCTTCATCACGCTCCCGGAGTTTCTGAAAGCTTTAGCAGCTCAACCTTTTGCTAGTGCTTGCTATTTGCATAGCAGCAGAGCTGTCGAGACGGAATGCATTGCTGCTGCTGCTATACTCGCAATGCAGTGTGCCCCGGCATTGCTTTGACGGTAGCGCAGCACTTCTCGCAGAAAAAAAGGAGTAAAAGAGGTCTCGTTTGCCTCTCCTCCTTCTTCCTTGATACCCAACAACCGAGATTGATTTTTCAATCGCTATCCAACTCTACTTTTAAGATTGGGTTTGCCGACAGTGCGTTTAACGTATAACGCATTGAAGGCGTCAAGCAATTCACTCAGCTAAAATTTTGGGGGGAGTACGCTTTCTCTATTTCAAGTAATAGTTATCAATTTTTAGATGCAAAAGTATTTCTCATTTTCAGATTATAAGCTGTCTCCTTAATTGACTGACGATCTGTTCCTTGAGTTGTCGATTAACTAATTAAATGTTCTGTTATGTTCCAGTTTTAGCCCAACGACGCGGACCACAATATGGCGTGCTTATCGGGGAATTAAGCAATCTGTCTCATGGAATTGGAGGCACTGTCTACGCTGTTAGTGATGAAGTACTGTTTATCAGAGGCTTTACTTACGAAGGAAGCGGACCAGGTAAACAAAAACATTCTATCCAAGTTTTCTTTCAGTTATTTTTATTATTCTGGTTGTTTAACTACCCATTTTGTTACTTAGACGCTTATTTCTGGGTGGGTAATTCTACCCGTCCAATGCCTGCAGGAGTTCTCGTTCCGTATCCCTCGGATTTTGACGGCGGGTAATATAAGAAAGCCTTTTTAACTCTTGTTATGTGAAAACGAAGCGAGAAAGTTCTCTCTCTCTCCCGCCCTCTCTTGGAGAGAGAGAGAACATTTCCCGTGGAGACCTACATGACTTAGAAAACCGTTCATGTGGTAAGAAGCAGAAATGATAGTGGGGAAAAGAAGACTATCCGGTCTATAGAAAGGACAGGTCGCAGGTCATTCCGACTCAGCATGATGGCTCCTCTCCAATCTTGCTGAATCGAATAGCTGTGCATTCATGATCAACTTACAGGGCGAGACGTGGAGTTGCTAGCGCAGTTCTCTCCAGCTTCACATTTTTTTTTATTTTTTTTTTCCATTTTTTCTTACAAAGGGTTTTGTCCATCCAAAGTTCCTCAAGCACGTGGCTTGGCTGTCTATTGTTTGGTTCGTACTGACAAAGCTATTAAAATGGCCCGTCCTTCTTTTCTATTATCTACCCAATTGTCAAGTTGGAATCTTTGCCTGCAAAAAAAATCATTTAAAAATAGGTATTTTTGCGCTCTTTTTTCCTCACGTTTAGGATGCCTTCCTGGCTTCTTTTACGTAGTTATCTGTTATGGAGTATTATACGTCCAACCCTGTCAGGATGCTCTCCGGGTTCTTCTGGCCGGAAGAGGAATCCGAAGAAATTGTCTGGTCCTGTTGATCCTTCCCTTCATTTCTGACAGTTTTCTTCGATGGGGAAAAGTTCATCCTTCCCGGAGGCTGCCTGCCTGTATATATCTATACGTATCTATACGTACTTTCTTTCCGTTTCCCTCCTCTTCCCTCGTTTCTTTCCATGTGGTTCCCCTCTTCCCCGAACTGCAGTTAGTAAGTCTCTTTTTGGTTGATGAACTCCCCCCGGTAGCCGGGATTGCACTGGCATGGGAGCTGTTTGACTCATTTCTTCTCGTCAGTAATTGCTTTCTGAATAAGGGGAATAGCTTCGCGTTAGTAACCAAACCAAAAGAAACTTCCATACCTTTTTCTTGTAAAGGTGTGCTTCTTTCTGTAGGATGTTTGGTCATTTTCCAAATAAAAAAAACTAATAAAAAAAATTCATGTAAAAGCCTGCCTCATCGTTTTTTAAACTTTTTTTTGTTTATTTCTTGAACAAAAAGAGATAAACTATTTTTTTTTTACGTTGTTATAGAGAAGCTCCTGTCCTGAAGAAGTTCGATCGCCAAGATGTAGTCCTAAAACTGCCCAATGGTCTCAAAATCCGTGACATCAAATGGCTTTCGGTCTGGTGCCGCCGTTTTACTGTAAGTTGCACGTTTTTCATTTCATGATCACTTGTCACAGTCCTTTTAGCGATGATGGGGAGGGGTTTTCTGGATCCAAAGGGGAAAACGCTTGTTCAATAATATTACCCGTTTGATTCTATTCTATGGAAAGCTACGCTCCCAGTCCCGCGGTCCCACCCTTTGCATGGCTCATTTTGGGACTTTTTGTTTTACTTTCACGTTTCGCGTTTCACGCCGCGCCTGAGAACTTTACTCCAACTCCATTTCTCTTCCGTGAGCAGCAGTGGCCATAAAAACAAGTCCCTGCTTTTCCGAATCAAATCCATCTCAGTTAAGAGACATGCGTCTTTATAGAAGCGAGGAAGCAAGCTTTCCTCTCGGCTTAAAAAGCTCACAGCCCATAAAACTTAAGCACCTCGCCTTCACTCCCCCCTTCTCCTCTCCCTCCCTGTCTTTTTTATTCCGTCCTCTAGTTTTATTTCGACTTTTGTGAAAGCAACCCTCACACCGTATTGCCGTCTTCACCTTCGTTTTCCATATATCTTTCCACCAAGCGCTGGCGAAAAATCACGCCATTGTAATGCACTTTTTGGGATCCCAAAAGAAAGTTAAAATAAAAAAAAATCACGTGCTCTTAAAGCGCTTTGAATTCAGTTACAACGTTCAGTACGTATAAGCTGTAGATGCAATGGACGTTTTTTAAATACTTAAAAAAAAACCTTTTTGTAATCGTAAAATATGGCGTCACAGCTATGAAAACATCTATTTCTCTGATTTTGGTTGTACGGGATAAGAGGGAAAGACGAGTAGAGTTGCGGAACAAAGATGGCTCAATTCTTGGGTTGGAAGCTTCACAAGAAGAAGAAGAAGTTCCGCGGGCAAGACGGTGGAGGATGGGTCTTTTATCCCGTATGTATCAAACAGCTTACGGTTGGCGGACTTGCTCGTTTTCGGAGAAGGCTTTGCGGGAATATAAGGCGATCTACGGCGAAGAGATTTCGGAATTGGTTCGCGTATAATAGCCATAAAAAGGAAAAAAAGGAATAACTTTGATCGGAGAATGCTAGTAGGCCTGCAAAAAAATACAGGTTTTACAACTAGCCAACAATTGGAATATTTAGACTCTGTCCTGTTAAGACTTCAAATAATGAGAAGAATAAACCAGGATGGTTGAGTAAGAAGTACTAATGCTCTTCCTTTGTTTGGTCGCAGTATTTCAGGTTCATATTAAAAGGAGGATATGGATGTCTATAGCAATTCCCCGGGGGATATCTGCGTGTGTGCCTTTTGCACGCTTGGTTCTATTAGAGATCCTGTATGTACCCGTCTTCTCCCTTTCATATAGCTGTCTTGTCTGGTCAATTTGAAAAGGGAGAAAAGGACCTTTTATTGAGCTCTTATAACCCGCATTTTTTAACGAAACGAACGTCAGTATTGAAAAAGGAAAGGAAGTTCTATAGCATTATTTCAGGGGTTTAGGGGAGGGGGGTTTGGGGTTTGTGGAGAAGAAAAGAAAAATAAGGAATTTCCTAAATTATCCCAGTATTTAGGGTTGCCATAGCGATTTTAGTTTTCAGTAAATGATCCCTATTTCGGCTTCCTGGACTTACTGATATTGCCGTCAATCAATAGACGTAATCCGAATTATTAGCGTATTGGGATAAGGGGTTTGGAGAGAATTTGAAACTTGCAGCGCTCAAGTTTATTGATGATGTTACTTCCAGAACTGTGTATGTGTTCTGATATTCTTTCTATTCGCTACTTGAATAAAAGCCCCCATCCATCAAGAGTAATCATATTCTTAGCGCTTTTAGAGTTTTCATTTTTGGTGTGTTTGTGCCATGATCGTGGAATTGTGCCTAGCTCTGCCAGGGAATTTTTTCTTTTTTTTTCTTTTTACTTACATTAAATAGCGCCTAACAAGAATTTCGGCGCTTGTCCTGGCCTTGTCCCGTAGCGCGAAGCGAAGCAAGGCCAAGATAATCATATTAGTTCGGGTACATTGACCCAAGAATGTCTCCATTCTTCCCCCGCCCCTCAGAAAAAAACAGCAACAAAAAGCAGGTTTCATGTAGGAAATACGAGTCATACTTTTGTTGGCACGGGGAAAATTTTTATGGTTCACATGAGATACATAAGACAGTCTTTATCCATTTCTTGTGTGTTCTGCTTCCCGGGGCCGAGACAAACCCTGCTAAGAGGCGTGGTTTGGGACATTGATGCTGCTCATCGGAGTGGCAAAGCAAGATGAAGAGGTCGGTTTCCCATGGCATGAGGTTAAAAGCGGTGTCAGGGTTGAAACATGGCCTCTTTTCGTCGCTCTTTTCCAGTTCGATTGGGCAAAGACATCATAAGGTTGAACATGGGTCCTCGGCAGGCAAAAGCCAAAAACTGAAAAAAAGAGCGCAGTAAAGTGAGAAATAAATAAGGGAAAAGAAGAAGGAGAAAAAAGACAATTTAGCCCACGTCGCATATTTGCTACAACATCGCAACCGTTTTATGTCTCCCAAGCCCCTGTTATGTGTGCAAAGCATTGGATGCTTTCCAGGGCGCTGGAGCGAGAGAGATAAAGCTGGCAGACCTCTCTTTCTTGCTGCCCGTGCTATACCAACTGTCCGTAAGAGAGACCAGAGCTTTTAAAGTAAGGTTAAGAGTATCGGCCATGGCCTACAAATGTGGCTCCATTATCCCTTCCCCGTTTGTTATTTTGAAATTCTTGAACGGAAATTGTTAAGTATATAAATGTTCTTATTTGAATTTTTTGGGGGTGTTTTGCTTTTGAAATACAGGTGGATTTTGGATCTGTAATCTTTCCTAACAATTTGGATCCGCCCCGCACGCGGGTTCTTCCGGAGTTGAAGCGGATGGCCCATGGACTCCGATCAGGCAACATCACCATCTTGGACGCTAAAACGCTGTACATTCCTAATTTGCACTATGATGGAACTGGCTCGGATGTTTTCTTCTGGGTTGGCAATGGCGCAGAGCCTAATTCACAGGGAATCAAAGTAGCTAACGAGATTGGCAGGTAGATAGAAAATCCAGCATTATTTACTGTGCTTTGTTTTTTCTCGGCTCAGTGTTTCGATTAATGGTGTGTTGTTTCTCTTCCCCCACAGTATGGATTCATTGAAGGCATATCAAGGTCAAGATATTGAAATCCAACTACCCGGTGATCTTACAATTTATGACATCGATTGGCTGGCCGTTTGGAGCAGCCCAGTCCGAGAAAACTTTGGCCATGTCGTCATTCCTAAAGATCTTGAGGTCCCGCCAGCGTTGGGTCAAAATAAACTTACGGTAAGTCAAAGGGAATTTCCAAAAATCTCAGCCTGAGATTGTTTTTTCTAAAGCTCATTTATCCTATGAATTATTTGAATTGCATAAAAATCGCATATTGAGGATTTGGTGGACATTTTTAACTGAAAAAAACATGTTTTGTTCTATTGGTTATGCAGCCAGCATGGTGGTACCATCCGGTAAGCGCCGGTCTGCATGTCATTCGTTTTATGTGTCGTGTGTACGGACTTCTGTTTGTGTAGGAACATCAGTGTGTGTGTATCTTTGCTATACTGTTCTCATATGCCGTGATTACCTTTCCATTCTCGATATTGCATTCGCTCATCTGCGTTTGTTTTGGGGACCGTTTTGATTACTGATCGAGGTTTGTTTGTCTACAGACTCCATCGCCCTCTCGTGACAACAATATGAAGCACGATGAACATGATCACTCCCATGAGTTGGAATCTTGCATGGAACTCCTTGGGGGTAACTTGCAGGTACAGTGGGAAGCGGATATAGATGGCGTCTTGATTCGCTTATCGGCTCGCATGACTGAATCCGACTACATGGCGTTTGGCATTAGTGGGGCCGAAGGAAGAGCTCAAATGGTGGGAGGCGATGTCACGGTAGCTTACTACAACCGAGATGACAGCACTTTCCATGCGGAAGACTACTTTTTGGGCGCTAAATCGCAAGTAAGTTTGTGCACCGTTTTTCTTATAATCTAGTTTCCTCTTGGCTTGGGTTTTATGAGGGCAAAGAAGGAAAGAAAGACAGCAAGAAAAAACTGCAACCTGTTTTGATTTTCTAATTTTTCTTTGAAAATTGTCTAGTGTGACGGCTCTAACGGAGTGTGTCCGGATACCCGTGTGGGCGGAAAGAATGACATCGCATTCCTAACAGGGGAGCGCAAAAACGGAGTCACCACTGTCGTCTTTAGGAGGTTATTACAAAGCGGTAGTAATCCTGAACGATTCGACCGAACTATTCCCACTGTCGGCAAAGTCAACATCATTGCGGCTATCGGACCCTTGAACAATAACAAGCAAGCTAATTATCATGGAGCAAGTCGAACTTCTGGTAAAATGAAAACAATTTTTTTTTATTATCAGAGGTCAGTCATAATTCTGTATTGTAGATGATATCCGTATCGACTTTATGGCCCGTAATGTGAAAAACTGCCCGGTACTCTTGGCGCCTCATGACACGCATAGTGCACCGCATCCTCCGACGCACGTTGACCACGATCACGAGCATTCAAATACGGTTTACAAGCCATGGGATCGGACCGTTATTCGTGGTACCAAAACTTTTGGCGCACGCATTGGACCCACTGGGGATAAGAAAGGTTACACTGCCATCACTGGTGAGAACTGATTTTTAGGGGAAAAGATTACTTTTGGAGTTTATTTATTCATGTATGACGTTTTCTGTAGGTCAACCTTCATGGGGGATTGCATGGTATATCAATGATATCCTCATTCCTGAAATCGAAGTAGAGCGTGGTCAAACGTATACCTTTATTGTTGAAGGAGGTAGTATTTACATATTTTATTAAAGAGAGGAAATTCGGTTAAACCAGGCTTGTAATTAGGTAATGACCCCACAAAGAGTGCCAGCTACCACCCACTTTATATTACGGATAGTTCCGAGGGAGGATATAGTCAAAAGACAGTTGAGCAACAGCGCCAACAGAAAGTATATGCTGGCGTAGCTACTGACAACAATGGATTCCCTTATCCAACCGCTGGTAAGCACAATATAAAAAAAATATAAATAGCGTATTTTGGTGCATTCGAGTAGATTACATGGTATGCTTTTATTCGTTCTAGCTGGGCGATTATGTGAATATAAACACCAGAGTAGCGATGCTTGGGAACAATCTGAAACGTTTGCAGATTACAGACAATCTTTGCGGCTAGAATGCGACGATGGCAGATCAGCTAATTTGACTTGGACTGTCCCGATGGATGCACCCAAGACTCTTTACTATCAAGTACGTAGCTTTTTGTTTAAGTTCTCACTTTGTTCGGTTTTTCGTAACAAGTTTTTGGCTTGTAGTGTTATACGCATAATGGACTTGGCTGGAAAATCAACGTTGTTAATTCAAACAACGCAAAAGGTGCTGCTATTTCTTGGGCCCGCGCATCTACTGCCTTTATCGGAGTTTTGGCATTAGTTTCGGTGCTTCTTTAGTGAGCGAACTTTGAAACCGGTCAAGTTTGTGGTATAATTCAGTTACCCGTAAATTTTAAAAAATTGAGAGAATGAGAATGCGTGAAAGCGATTAGTTTGGCTATCCTTTTTTTGGTCACCTTAAATAGTTGTCGTTAATGTAATTGTTGAGTAAGGAAAAATGCCTTTTGATAACAGGTGAAATACAAGATCATTACATTATGCATTACATTACATTACACTGCAAATCATTACATATCTGAACGTTTTTTTTGCACTGGTTCAACTTTTTGTATAATACAGTATCTGGGAACACCATAAAAGGTATGTAGGATCTCCATTTCTTGATGCTATAAAGTTCATCTTAGTTCGTAAGAAATGGAACAAACAAAACTAATTTCAGATGTCTTTGTGAATTCAATGAAAGCTGAAATCCTTTAATAACGGAAGACGTAACTAGTGGACGTGACTGACAGTTAAGTTATACGATGATACGATATAATGCAAACCTCTAGAGACCAAGGTATGGCAGTAGGCAAATCATTACATTTTTATAAATCAAACAGAAGATGGCTCCTACCCACGTACACAAGCTTTGTTCATATGTTGTATTTATAGAAGTTTCAGCACACTTTCAGTATAAGCATATGACCAAGTGGATAAGACACAAGCCTGTGGTGCGAGAGGTGCTCGGTTCGAAGCCCAGTCATTGCACTTTATTTCGTCGAAAAAAATGAAACATTAAACGGCTTCCTTTCGCCGGCTTATTTTATGCCTTCCCGACAAGGTTCCTGTACCCCATATTTGAAATTGTGATGCTTCGGCATAACGAACTCGAATATCAGGGATAGGAAACCGAACAGGGAGTTGGGAACGGGGCGAGGGTCTCAATTTTTGAAGGAGATATAAAAATAAAAATGCAAGTTTCTAGAGTACAAGGTATGGTTGTAGCCGAACCATCATATTTTTATAAATCGAACAAAATATGGATGTTACGCACGAGTACACCCATATACGTACACCAGGTTCGTTCATATGTTGCATTTATAGAAGTTTCCACACCTTCGAAATAAAAGCGTATGACCGAATGGATAACACGCACGCCTGGCGCCCAAAAGGTCCTGGGTTCGAATCCCGGTCGATGCAATTTATTTCGTCGCAAAAACGAAATATTAAAAGGCTCCCTTTCCCTGTACCTACCATATGCCTTCCCGGCAAAATTCTATTCCTATATTCGAAATTGTGATGCTTCGGCATTACGAGCTCGAATATCAGGGATAGGAAAGCGAGCGGGGAAGTTGGGAACAGGGGAGGGCGAGGCTCTCAATTTTTGACGATTTTTCAAGGGGACCCCCTTCGTTTAACATTATTCCTTATGGAGAAAAGCACTGAAAAAGCTTTCCCAGCTCGAAAAGGAGCCACGCCCCCTTTTTTGTCGAATCCACCAATCGGATTCGTCCTTTTTGA